>CM066333.1:12497750-12846999 GCA_033807585.1 Hydrophis major | reverse complement strand
TCCTCCTCTTCCTCCTCTTCTTCTCCTCTTCCCCTCCTCTTCTTCTTCAACATCATCTCCTACTCCTCCTCCTCTCTTCTTCTTCTTCTTCTTCTTCTTCTTCTTCTTCTTCATCTTCTTCTTCTTCTTCTTCTTCTTCTTCTTCTTCTCTTCTTCTTCTTCTTCTTCTCCTCCTTCTCCTCTTCTCCTCCTCCTCCTCCTTCTCCTCTTCCTCCTCTTCTCTTCTACTTCTTCTTCTTCATCATACTCCTCCTCCTACCCCTCCTCCTCCTCCACATCCTCCTCCTCCTCCTCCTCTTCTTCTTCTCCTCCTTCTCCTCTTCTCTTCCTCCTCCTCCTTCTCCTCTTCCTCCTCTTCTTCTTATACTTCTTCTTCTTCATCATACTCCTCCTCCTACCCCTCCTCCTCCTCCTACCCCTCCTCCTCCTCCTACCCCTCCTCCTCCTCCACATCCTCCTCCTCCTCCTCCTCCTCTTCTTCTTCTCCTCCTCCTCTTCTCCTTCTCTTCCTCCTCCTCCTTCTCCTCTTCCTCCTCTTCTTCTCCTCTTCCCCTCCTCTTCTTCTTCAACATCATCTCCTCCTCCTACCCCTCCTCCTCCTCCTCCTCCTCCTCCTCCTCCTCCTCCTCCTCCTCCTCTTCTTCTTCTTCTTCTTCTTCTTCTTCTTCTTCTTCTTCTTCTTCTTCTTCTTCTTCTTCTTCTTCTTCTTCTTCTTCTTCTTCTTCTTCTTCTTCTTCTCCTCCTCCTCCTCCTCCTTCTCCTCTTCTCCTTCTCTTCCTCCTCCTCCTTCTCCTCTTCCTCCTCTTCTTCTCCTCTTCCCCTCCTCTTCTTCTTCAACATCATCTCCTACTCCTACTCCTCTTCTTCTTCTTCTTCTTCTTCTTCTTCTTCTTCTTCTTCTTCTTCTTCTTCTTCTTCTTCTCCTTCTCCTCCTCCTCCTCCTCCTCCTCCTCCTCCTTCTCCTCTTCTCCTCTTCTCCTTCTCTTCCTCCTCCTCCTTCTCTTCTTCCTCCTCTTCTTCTCCTCTTCCCCTCCTCTTCTTCTTCAACATCATCTCCTCCTCCTACCCCTCCTCCTCCTCCTCCTCCTCCTCCTCCTCCTCCTCCTCCTCCTCTTCTTCTTCTTCTTCTTCTTCTTCTTCTTCTTCTTCTTCTTCTTCTTCTTCTTCTTCTTCTTCTTCTTCTTCTTCTTCTTCTTCTTCTTCTTCTTCTTCTTCTTCTGTCATATCTGTCATCAGACGTTGGCGATTATGTTGGCAATCCTATTTTTATCAACAGCCACAGGAAAAAAGTGCTGTTGAGTTTTGTCCAAACTGGTCCTTAGATTTGGAAGCCCTGATGTTCTTCTTCTGCCTGGACCTCCTTTGCCTTCAATATTTTCCTGGAGGATTAAGTGAAGTAGGCCGTATGTTTCCGGATGTTGCATCCCACGTCCAAACTCTTCTAAGTTTCAATTTTAAATGGTTTTGATTATTTCCCTGGGCTTTCCCAGGCGGCTTATCCCCTCCTCATTTCTGATTTTGTCAACCCAACTTATACATAACCACCATCTGTAAATCCCCATTTCAAATACTTCCGGTCTCTTCAAGGGGCTTTCTGTTGGAGACCAGCTCTCATCTCCGTACAGCAGGATAGAAAAGATGGAGCATCTGACAAGCCTGATTTTCAATCTCATGGATTATTACCAGCTTCTTTAAGAGAGTATTGTAAAAATACAACAAGGATTGTGGAATCAGAACACCCAGGAACAAGGAATGAGGAATTAAAAGCCAAAATACGGGTGGTCCTCAATGTACGACCACAATTGAGCCGCAAATTTCTATTGCTACAGTAGGTGAGACAGTTGTATAGTGAGCTTTTCCCCGTTTTATGACTTTTTTTGCCACCATCGTCAAGTGAATCACTGCAATGGATGACGGTTGCAGTGTCCCCGGGTTGTGTGGTCCCCTTTTGCAACCTTCTGACAAGCAAAGTCAAGAGGGAAGCCAGATTCACTTAACAACCGTGTTATTAACTTAACTGCAGTGATTCATTTAACAACCATGGCAAGAAAGGTCATACAATGAGGCAAAACACCCTTAATAACTGTCTCACTTAGCAACAGACATTTTGGGCTCAATGGGGGTCATAAGTTGAGGACTACCTGTACTTAAATATGGGCTAGCTGTTATTTATGAGATTGTTAATGGGGATTTTTTTTTTGCCTGTTCATGTAGGTGAAGGAGGAGAATGTAAAAGTTGGCTTGAAACTCAACATTAAGAAAAGTAAGATCATGGCATCCGGCCCTCTCAATTCCTGGAAAATAGATGCGGAAGAAATAGAGGTAGTGACGGATTTTATTTTCCTAGGCTCCAAGATCACCGTGGATGAGGACCACAGCCAAGAAATTAAAAGACACTTGCTCCTGGGGAGGAAAGCTGTGGCAAATCTAGACAGCATACTAAAAAGCAGAGACATCACCCCGCCAACAAAAGTGCATAGAGTCAAGACTGTGGTTTTCCCCGTTGCAATGTATGGCTGTGAAAGTTGGACCATAAGAAAGGCTGAGTGCCAAGGAATGGAGGCCTTTGAACTCTGGGGCTGGAGAAGACTCCTGTGAGTCCCTTGGGGTGCAAGGAGATCAAACCAGTCAGTCCTAGAGGGGATCAACCCTGACTGCTCTTTAGAAGGTCAGATCCTGAAGATGAAACTCAAAGACTTTGGCCACCTAATGAGAAGGAAGGACTCCCTGGAGGAGATCCGAATGCTGGGAAGGATTGAAGGCAAAAGAAGAAGAAGGGACGGCAGAGAATGAGGGGGCTGGATGGAGTCACTGAAGCAGTCGGCGTGAGCTTAAATGGACTCCAGAGGATGGTAGAGGACAGGAAGACCTGGAGGAATGTTGTCCATGGGATTGCGATGGGTCAGACACAACTTTGCAACTAACAACAACAACAAGTTTCTTTCAAAACACTAAAGAAAGGACTTGGGAGAGTTCTGTGTAATAACTTTAACTAATTGAATGAAGCTATATATTGGTTTGGTGATTAAGAGCAGAGAGATAATGGATGCAAAGGCCTTACCTGGCAGGTACCAATACTTGTCATTACTGTACAGGTAAGAAAAGAAGGAGGGACACGATGGCTCAGCGGCTAAGATGCTGAGCTTGTCGATCAGAAAGGTCGGCAGTTTGGCAGTTCGAATCTTTAGCGCCGCATAACGAAGTGAGCTCCCGTTCCTTGTCCCAGCTTCTGCCAACCTAGCTATTCGAAAGCACATTAAAAAGGCAAGTAGAAAAATAGGAACCACCTTTGGTGGGAAGGGAACAGCGTTCCATGCGCCTTCGGCGTTTAGTCATGCTGGCCACATGACCATGGAGACGTCTTCGGACAGCGCTGGCTCTTCTTTGGCTTTGAAATGGAGATGAGCATGGATGCGCAAGGGGAACCTTTATCTTTAAGAAAAGAAGTAGAATATCAGTGCAGAGAAAATGTTGTGTACATCAATCCTATCAACCAAATGAAAAATGGAGTAAGGATCACCTGGTGTCCTACTTTCCATCTCTATTCAAAAGCCATTATGGGCCTAAAGAAGTTAAAATTGGAATACGCAAATGCCATTTTTTTGGCACTCTCTGTGCTAATTCCCTAAAATGTTGTCATATTTTTTTTGCAAATGAGATGCGTTTTCTTCTTTTGTCTACTAGCTTCTCTTTTCGCTTTCCAACTCTGTCTGTTCCTAACTAGAAATGAAATCAGTTTTAAGAATAATCCTAATCCTGGGCTGCCATTTGTCGGAAATGGTGTAGGGCAGGGGTCTCCAACCTTGGCTCCTGGAAGCCTGGCGGACTTCAACTCCCAGAATTCCACAGCCAGCTTTGCTGGCTGTGGAACTCTGGGAGTTGAAGTCCGCCAGGCTTCCAGGAGCCAAGGTTGGAGACCCCTGGTGTAGGGTCTCCTGCTTGGGCAGAGGGTTGGACTAGATAACCGACAAGGTCCCTTCCAACTCTTGTTAATCTGTTAATCCTTCATGCTAACAACAGATGGGGATAATCCAAGAATCAAGGTAACCTGTCTTCAGCTCTGTGCCAGGGGTGATCCTACCAAGCCTAGGACAGCTTAACTTATTGTTCTGGCCCTCCTAGTCTCACAATTATCTTACTGTCCTTCCTTTGATAGGATCTACACAGGGGTGAGCTTCAAAAAATTTAGCATCCAGTTCTCTGCCCGATTGCTGGATGGGCGTGACCATGGTGGACCTGGCCTAGTCAGCCTCCTGCACTAGGGCAGGGGGCAGTGTTTCCCCATTCCCCAGGCTCTGAAGGTTTTCTTCGAGCCTCCGGGAGCACGAAAACGATCTCCCCAGGCTACAAGGCCCCGTGGATTCCGCTTCTGGCCTTCCGGGGCCTCTGGAGGCCCATTTTTCACCCTCCCTGAGCCTCTATGCAGGCCATGGGATCCAAAACAGGTTGCATGGGGATTCCTCAGAAGGGAGAGGAGGGTCGGGCGTGGGCAGCCAGGGGTGGGATTTGCTGGTTCACTGAACCAGCCATAAAATTAACAACCAGTTTGCGCAAACCGGGGCGAACCATTAGCAGCCCACCTCTAGATCTACCCTTGAAGAAAGTCAGCAATGCCGCAAACACTATGAAGCCCAATTCCCTGCTTGTTGAGGAAGTTGAGATGGGTTCCAGAAAACTGAGCATTGTCCATGGTCAATAAACCCCCAAATTGCTTAGAACCCCAGTGCTTAAAAACCTGTTTCCCTGAATGCCGCTCACTTCACACCTTAAGACTCCGAAGAAGCCGATTAGCATTTTTTAAGCGTAACCAGTGTTATTAAGGGCAGACGTTTTCATGAACTGCAACTCATTCCATCAATTAAATCTGCACCACGTAATGGTGAGCATATGTACATTTTTCCTACTTAGTTCGTACCTACAGTTTGCACTTTTAGTTGTTTTAAGTCTTTTTGTCTGTCTGTCTGTCTTTCTTTCCTTCCTTCTCTCTCTCTCTCTCTCTCTTTCTAACTTCATTTGCCTGCCTTCCTATTTTCCTTTCCCTTCTTTTCTTCCTCCCTCCCTCTTCCCTTTCTTTTCCTTCCTACTTTCCTTCCTTCTTTTTCCCCTTTTTCTTCCTTTCTTCCTCCCTCCCTCTTTTCCTTCTCTTCTTTCCTTTCTTTCCCCCTTTTCCTTCCTTCCTTGCTCCCTCCCTTTTTCCTTTCTCTTTCCTACTTTCCTCCCTCCCTCCCTTCCTTCTTTTTCCTTTTTTCCCCTTCCTTCTTTCCTTTTCCCTTTTCAAATAATTAAAAGATCGCACTGTTAAAAAGAAAGATGCTAATTTTTTAAAAAATGATTTTAAAGCTCATTTCTTTTTCTGAAGGAGCATCTACAAATCCACATATCTAGGGAGGTGGGCTTTTTATACAGACCCATGTCTTCCTTTCCTTTTTTTTTTTTTTGGTATGGGTCAGGGGTCTGTCTGTCTGTCTGTCTCTGTCTCTGTCTCTGTCTCTGTCTCTCTCTCTCACGCACACACACACACGTTGCTCTTCATTCCCTTTCTAGTGCTTTCTACAAGGACAGCAATATTCTTTCAGAAAGAGGTTCAGGATGGAAATGACTCTGAAATATTTCTCCCTCCCTCCCTCCCTCTCTCTCTCCTGAACAACTGCCAGCCAGAGCCATGTCGAAGGAAAGCCTGCTTCCTTTCTAAGATTTTTGAGGCACCAAGGCCGGGATCTGAGGGCAGGGATCAAATTGCACAGGCTCCCAAATGGACCTTGGCCTTTGGCAGCTGCTGATGTTTCGAAGAAGCTGAGTTGCAAATCCTAATAAAGCCCATCTCTGGACAGACAGACACCCCTCATCCACAGCCTCGGAGTTTCTGTGCTTTCATGGCATTGGGGCAGATGAATGGGGCAGGGGTTGTCCTCGACTTATGTCCACAATTGAGCCCAACTTTTCCATTACTAAGCGAGATGGCTGTTCAAGGAGTCTTGCCCCCATTTTATGACCTATCTTGCCATCGTTGCTTAGTGAATCACTGCAGTGGATGACTAGGGCAATGCCCAGGGATCACGGGATCACCTTTTGCCAGCTTCTGTCAACGGGGAAAAGCCCGATTCACTTAACAACCATGACAAGAAAGGTCGTAAAATGGAATAAAACTCACCCACTGTCTCACTTAGCAACAGCCAAGTTGGGCTCCATCGTGGTCATACGCTGAGCTGAGGCTGTACAGCCACTAAATTTCATTGGTGGGTCAATTGTTTCATTCCTGGGAGTCATGATATGAAACCCCAGCTTATTCCTGAGTCTATCTTCTCTCAAAAACAGGTTCTTCTGTCTGCTTTAAGGATGCCGCTTTCGTGCACTGCCTGGCACATTTTATTTGTGTTAAAGGTAAAGGTTCCCCTCACACATACATGCTAGTCATTTCTAGCCCTGGGGGGGCAGTGCTCATCTCCGCTACAAAGCCAAAGCCAAAGAAGACATCTCTGTAGTCATGTGGCTGGCATGACTAAACACCAAAGACACACAGAACGCTGTTAGCTTCCCACCAAAGTGGTCCCTATTTTTTTACTTGCATTTTTTTTTTTACATGCTTTCGAACTGCTGGGTTGGCCGAAGCTGGGACAAGGAACGGGAGCTCACTCCATTACGCGGTGCTAGGGATTCGAACCGCTGAACTGCCGACCTTTCTGATTGACAAGCTCAGCGTCTTAGTTACTGAGCCACTGAGTCCCTTAGCCACCGCGTCCCTTTTATTTGTGTTAAGTATCTTCATTTTATTATTTCATGGAATCACCAGGCTGGAAGGGACCTTAGAGGTCTTCTAGTCCAACCCCCTGCCCCAGGCATGAGACCTTATATCATTGGACAAATGGTTATCAGCTCCTTTCTTGAAAACCTCCAGTGATGGTTGGCACCTCTGGGAGGCAAGCTTGGTTAATTGTTTTCACTATCAGGAAGATTCTCCTTAGTTCTAGCTTGGATCTCTCTTTAGTGAGCTTCCACCCACTGCTTCTTGAACTATCCTCAGACAGTCAATCACCTCTTCTCTATGACAGCTCTTCAAGTACTGGAAGCAGAAGTGGTATTCAGCCAGTTCTGACCAGTTCTGGAGAACAGGTAACAGAATGTTGAGTAGTTCGGAGAACCTGCAAATCCTACCTCCGACTGGCCCCTCCCCCATCTATTCTCTGCCTCCCATTGAGTCCCAGCTGATCGGCTGGGTCTTCTTTGGTTGTCCTGCACAGGAGAACAGAGCTGGAAAGCAGGTTAGTGGGGTGGGGAGGGAATCGGGATTTTACAGTATCCTTCCCCTGCCATGCCCACCAAGCCAAGCCACACCCACAGAACAGGTAGTAAACATTTTTGAATTCCACCACTGACCGGAAGAGAGCTACCATGTCACCCCTAATTCTTCTCTTGGGTAGGCTAAACATACCTGGTTCCCTCATACAATTTATACTACTGATGCCTTATCACTATTCCTACCTTGACCAGGCCAGTACATCAAACTGGCTTCATATAATTTATATTATGCAAAATAATCTTCCAGCTGTATCAGAAATGCCTCCTACAATTTTTCTTTATTTACTATATCAATGTAAGTCAATAAATGCTGCTGAAAAATGAAACACTGTTCTATGGTACTATCTCCCTTTGTGAAGCTTGCCTCTTCTGCTGCTAAAATCTGCCTCGTATTCAATCAATCAATCAATCAATCAAATACCTTTAAAACATACTTTGTGATTAGAACTCAGTCTCCTGGTGATTAGCTCAAAGCCACCCAGCTGGCTTTCATGCCTAAGGCGGGACTAGAACTCACAATCTCCTAATGATTGGCCCAAAGCCACCCAGCTGGCTTTCATGCCTAAGGCGGGACTAGAACTCACAATCTCCTAATGATTGGCCCAAAGCCACCCAGCTGGCTTTCATGCCTAAGGCGGGACTAGAACTCACAATCTCCTAATGATTGGCCCAAAGCCACCCAGCTGGCTTTCATGCCTAAGGCGGGACTAGAACTCACAATCTCCTAATGATTGGCCCAAAGCCACCCAGCTGGCTTTCATGCCTAAGGCGGGACTAGAACTCACAATCTCCTAATGATTGGCCCAAAGTCACCCAGCTGTTTTTCATGCCTGAGCTGGAACTATAACTCTCAGTCTCCTGGTGATTGGCCCAAAACCACCTAGCTGGCTTTCAAATGCCTAAGGCAGGACTAGAACTCACACTCTCCTGATTTCTAGCCTGTTCCTTAACCACCAGTCCAAACCGCCCCTCTCTTTATAATTCTTCTCTCAGTTCTATTTCAATTATTTTTGGGGTGAAACCCACAACATGGGGGCTAGGCCGACTTTGTCCTGGCTCACGCTAATGTGATTTTGTCCATTTCAACAACCTGCTTTTCCTCCTCCTGGCCGGTGGCACGTGGCCTCCTCCACTTTCAACATTGCCATCTCCAGGGACCAACACCGTCTCTTCCCTGCCCGGTTAAATTTGTTGGCTGCTGTCTGAACAAATAGAGATCTTTGTTCTGGATGAAATGTTTTCAGTGGCTGTTCAGCCAGAAGGCAGCAGGTCCAACCCCTTTGAAATGTTAGCTGCAGGTTTTAGGTTTTTGTCTCTTTTCTCGAGTCCAACGCTCAATTCCTGGCATTGCTGAGAGTATTTCAAGGGAACAGAAGCCCCAGAGGGTCTGTTTCATCTTCTCAGACTCCCAACAGGTGCCAAGGGGGAGTGTTCAGGGTGTATAAATCTGGAGCATTAAGTTGTCGACTCTTCTGAAGCGAATTCAGTGAGCCTTGGATTTCGGTTACCATAGCAGACTCCCCATTTCTCCTGGGCATCAGCTCGGCCCGCGTGGCTCTTTCCATGGGTCATTGGAGCAAGAGCTCCGAAACGTTTTCAACCCACAAGGAAGCGAGAGAGGAGAAGGTTGCGTTGCGCAGTTCTAGGCTCTGGGAAGGCAAGACGATTGCCGGCAGCTGCAAGGGAGGGGCAAGATGCTCAGGAACCACCAGGACTGGGGTGTCAAACTCAAGGCCCGGCGGGGGTGCTTAGATCTGGCCCACGGGGCCCCTCTGGAAACAGCAAAGGACTGGCCTGCAGTGCCTCTGCCAGCAAAAACAGAGCTCCCAAAGAACTGCAGGCAGCCCTCCCGAGCTCTGTTTTCACTGACAGGAGGGCTGCAGGAGGCCATCCCAGCCGAAAACGGAGCTTGGGAGCCCATTTTTGCTAGCTGAGCGCTCAGGCCACCACAGGTGTCCCCAACACAAGTTACATTGAGCTGGCCATGCCCATCATGGTCCCCCAAAGTCAAACACAACCCAATGTGGGCCTCAATGAAATGAAATTGACTTTGACACCCCAGTCTCATCTTGAAAGCCTCCAGCGGAAGCTCCCACAACTTCCGAAGGCAACTTCTGTTCCATTGGTTGATTGTTCTCACTGTCAGAAAATTCTTCCTTATTTCTAGGTTGAATCTCTCCTTGGTCAGTTTCCATCCTTTATTCACTGTCTGGCCATCAGGTGCTTTGGAAAACAGGTTGACCCCTTCCTCCCTGTGGCAGCCCCTCAAATATTGGAATGCTGCTATCATGTCTGCCCTGGTCCTTCTCTTCACTAGACTAATCATGCCCAGTTCATGCAACCATTCAGCGTATATTTCAGCCTTCAGTCTCCTAATCATCCTGGTTGCTCTTCTCTGCACTCTTTCTAGAGTCTTGACATCTTTTTGATAGTGTGGTGACCAAAACTGGATGCCATATTCCAAGTGTGGCTTTATTAAGGCTTTGGCTGATCTTGGTATCTATAAACATCAGGTCTGCTTAAAACTTGGATTGGAGGCTCACCAGGGACATCCATTCCCCTATCGATGTGGGTGTGTGCGTGATGGTTATCTTTTGAAAGCTGAATACAACAAAATTTCATTTTAATGTAGGTTGATTACCATGCATTTAAAGGGACAATAAAGTTTTTATTCTTCTATTCATAAGTTAGACTGGGAAATCAAGGCAAAAAAAAAAAAAAATTCTGAAGAAGGGAATGGCAAAATACTTCTACATCACTGCCATGAGGATAATCTTTAGGAGTCAAGTTTAAGTCAAGGTCATCTATCATTTATTAATCCACGCAACTCTTTAACTCAAAAAACATGATTTTCCAAATCACAGTAGCTGAACCGATGTAGCTCACAAAGTCATCAGTAAACTGCAGTGTGTGAATATAATCATTCTGAATCTAGTTGGGAAAGCCCATCCTGTCCGGTTGAAAATTTGACCAGGGTATAAAATCATCACAAACACTTTGCCAGAAGGAAGGTACTGTTGATCCAAAATAATCCACTTTTAATTAAGATTTATTGCTTTATTGCAGGTGGAGCCTGGATTGGCTGAAAGAGCAAATGCTTTCTATTAATAGCAGAAGGGAAACATCCCTGTAATAACTCCAACTGCATCCAATTCTTCTCATATTTCTCACAGCAGAGTGCTAATTGCTGAGAGAGAACAAAGTGTTTTATGAGAACACAGTTATGATTTTTGCTTTGTTAAAAAAAAATGCATCTTAAGCGGAAATGTATTTATCATTTCAGTGCACATGAATGATTAATTTTAATCGAAAGAAGCTTACAGCTATTCCTTACCAACCATTTGAGATTGCAATGGCACTTAAAAAGTGTTTTATGACTGGTCCTCCAAGGTCCTTTCTAGCTCCTATTCTACTCTATTCTATTCTATTCCAATTCATTCCATTCCATTTTATTCCATTGCATATATTATATTCTATTCTATTCTACTCTATTCTTTCCAGCTCTATTTCCATTTCCATTTCTATTTCCCATTCCCATTCCCATTCCCATTCCACTCCACTCCACTCCACTCCACTCCACTCCACTCCACTCCACTCTACTCTACTCTACTCTACTCTACTCTACTCTACTCTACTCTACTCTATTCTTCTTAAAAACTTCCAGTGTTGGAGCATTTACAACTTCCGGGGACAAGTTGTTCCACTGATTAATTGTTGTAACTGTCAGTAACGTTCTTCTTAGTTTAAGGTTTGACCTCTCTTTGATAAGTTTCTATCGGTTACTTCTTGTCCTTCCATGAAGTGCTTTGAAGAGCAAGCCAATCCCCTCTTCTCTGTGACAGCCCCTCATATATTGAAATATTTGCTTTCACATCACTCCTCCTAGTCCTCCACTTTGTTAGACTAGACATACCCCATCCTTGCAAACTGTTCATCATATGAGTTAGCCTCCAGCCCCCTAATCATCTTTGTTGCCCTTCTCTTCAGCTTCTTTTTTATAATGACTGGACACCATATTCAAAATAAGGTCTTACCAATGGAATACAAAGTGGTACCAACACTTCATATAACTTTGTTGCTGTCCTACTGTTGGTGCAGCCAAGAATTGCGTTGCCTTTTTTTTTTTGGCAACTGTATCATAATGGTGGCTTATATATAAGTGATTGTCCACTATGACTCCAAGATCTCTCTTGCAGTTACAACTGTTGAGCCAGGTACCACTTATTCTATACCTGAGCATTTGTGTTTCTTTCCTTGCGTAAGTATAAACGTTTATTTTTTCTCACCACTGAGTTACATTTTGTTGGATGGGGTCCAGTGTTCAAGGCTTGAGATCCTTCTGCAACTTTTTGAGCCTTTCTTCTGGGGTGTTGGCTACTCCTGCTAGTTTGGTGTAGTCCGAAAATTCAATGAGTTCCCCTTCTATCCCCTCTTCTAATTCATTTATGAAGATGTTGAAAAGTACCTCCAAAAAGAAGCTATGTGGACCTGATATGTCTGTCTCTCTAAATCAGTGGTGGGTAACCTTTTGGGGCTCCTGTGCCAACATTGTACGCACGCATGCATGCTCGCACTCACATGCCAGCACCCATAAGGTAATGCGCACCGCCCCACACCTCCTATGTATGTGCATGCAATCCCCATCTTCCCACACCCCTCGTCCCCTTACCTGCATTGTACCTCACAGCTAATTTTCGGCTGGTTTGGGGCCTTTTTTTGGCCCCCCAGACACTTGAGGAAGGCTTCTGCAGGCTTCTGCAAGGTTTTCAGGTTGAAAACTGGGCCCGTTTCATTACTTCCGCTATTTCCAGAAAAACAGGAAGTGATGAAACAGGCCTAGTTTTCATCCTGAAAACCCTGCAGAAGCCTGCAGAAGCCTTCCTCAAGTCTCTTGGAGTCCAAAAAAGGCCTCAAACCAGCCGAAAATCAGCTGTGAGGCATGTGCATGTGCAGTGAGATAAGTTTGCCTGAAGCTTGCGTGCTGAGCCAAATGGCTCTACGTGCCACCTGTGGCATGTGTTCACCATTACAGCTCTATATCATCTGTCTGTCTGTCCTCTGGTCTGTCAATTTCTCTATCTGTCTACCTATCATCTAGCTAGCTGTCTGTCTATCAACCATCTAGCTATTTATCTAGCTATCTACATATCATCATAATCAGTGGTGGGATTCAAAAAAATTACTACCAATTCTGTGGGCTTGGCTCGGTAGGCATGGCTTGGTGGGTGTGAAGGATACTGGGGAAGGATACTGCAAAATCCTCATTCCCTCCCCATCCCACTAACCTGCTTTCCAGCTCCATTCTCCTGTGCAGGGCAACAAAAGAAGACCCAGCCAATCAGCTGGGACTCGGGACGCAGAGAAGAGATGGGACCAGGGCCATCCTATTCTGCGAACTACTCAAAATTTCTGCTACCAGTTCAGGAGAACTGGTCAGAACTGGCTGAATACCACCCCTGATCATAATCTATGTGGATTTCTCACATTTAAACTATAATCAAAATGTGCAAAATATATACTATAATGATGATAATAGAGATGTTGATAATTATTTCTCTTCAGAAACCATTTGCACAAAGGTGCAAATTTAGAATTCCGTTCTCTTACGGCATGGCTTTGTAGAGAACTACTACCCTTTTCATGAAGTGATGCACTGCACTTCGCATATATGTTAAAGCACTCTTAAAATAGATTATGATCTGCAACTCAAAGGCAGATGATGAAAGCCAGGGCATCAAAAAGGATGTGCAGTGACTGAATGCAGACTTTCAATGTCAAGCAAGAAAAGACGAAGGAAGTCATCTGCGAGATGAGAATGTCAAGAATGCGTTGAGTTGTCCTGCAACAGGTTTCATGGATGAGGTTGGGAAGAAAACTGTGAGCCTTTTTTTCCCACTTAGAACAAACTGAAGCTACAAAGAGAAAGACTTCAAACGATCTTTATCCTTAAAACCAAAAGTCACAATGATGCAAGGTATGTTGTTCTTTTTCTGATTTGCATAATGGTGTCATTATGAAGATGATGTAACTTGTTATGAACGTTGTAAAAATAACATAGATTTAACTGCCTCTTCTGGATTCCTTCAGATTCGTTTTGTATTTTGCAAGGATCGTTGGACTAAAATTTGACTCATCGTCTCAAAAGTCCACAAAGTGGCGAAGTCTTAAATCAAGATGTCAACACTATTGAAATCCAAAAGACAGGTTAAAGTTGGGGAAACTGAAGAGAGCAGGTGTGCTGGCCAGATATGGCTTGGAGCAGATGCAGTCAGATTTAGTATTCCTAACTTATGTTACCAGAGGATCTATGAGGGGAGATAAAAGACATGAGAACTGAAGCAGATTTAAAAGAAAAAAAAACACTATTCTTAAGATTTCAAAGAGGGCAGAAAAGATTTGAGTAGTTTTTTTCACAACAAGCTTTCACAATTGTCAAAGAATGTTAAATCGTTAAAGCGATGGACAAAATAGAGGTTCCAATAAGAAAAAAGCAAGAAAAAGGGAATGAGATACAATTTTTAAGTAATCATGGAAAAAGATTCAGCTAAGACATCTTGAATAATAAAGGTATCTACGGGTAATCTTTGTCTTACAACTGTTTGTTTAATGGCCATTCAAATTTAGGACAATGAAAAAAATTACAACTGCATTTTCAACAATTGCAGACTCCCCATGATTGTGTGCAGTGGTGGGATTCAATTTTTTTTACTACTGATTCTGCGGGCGTGGCTTGGTGGGCGTGACAGGGAAAGGATACTGCAAAATCCCCATTCCCTCCCCGCCCCACTAACCTGCTTTCCAGCTCTGTTCTCCTGTGCAGGGCAACAAAAGAAGATCCAGCCAATCAGCTGGGACTTGGGAGACAGAGAATAAATGGGGGCTGGTCTAGTCAGAGCGGGTATTTGCCAATTTTCCAAACTACTACTGGTCATAAGTCACTGTTTTCGATGCCGTTGTAACTTTGCATGGTCACTCAATGAACTGTTGTAAGTCGAGGAGTACCTGTAAATCAACCCACCAACCCACCAAATAAATAAAATAGTATTTGCTTTCATTTTATCAAACTCCGATGGTGGGGAAGGACGTCCCTGACATTTTCAGTTGGAAAAGCACTTCATTTTCCACTTTTCATTTTCTTAGTGAACTTCCCGTAGTTTGGGGCAACTCAAAAAAAAAATTGTAAAATCAGTTTTAAAAACAAGAAGCTTCATGTCCCAGGAAAATACATGTTTAAGCAGTTGAAGACAGATGCTGCATGGCAGTGGTGGGATTCTAAATTTTTTACTACCGGTTCTGTGGATATGGCATGGCTTAGTGGGCATGGAAGGGGAAGGATACTGGAAAATCTCAATTTCCTCCCCACTCTTGGGAAAAGGATACTGCAAAATCCCATTCCCTCTCCACCCCACTAACCTGCTTTCCAGCTCTATTCTCCTGTGCAGGGCAACCAAAGAAGACCCAGCCAATCAGCTGGGACTCGGGAGGCAGAGAATAGATGGGGGCGGGGCCAGTCAGAGGTGAGATTTGCTGGTTCTCTGAATTATTCAAAATTTCTGCTAGCGGTTGTCCAGAACTGGTCAGAACCTGCTGAATTCCACCTCTGGTCACGTGATCAAAATTAGGGAGCTTGGTAACATGTATTTTCAATGGTTGCAGCATCTCCATTTTGTGTTGTCCTTATTTTCCCAGCCAGTTTCCGACAAGTCAACTCAATGAGGGAAAGCATGATTAGCTTAAAGGCCTGGTCACACTGCCAGAACTTTGCTATAGCGTTCCTTGAACGGTAGAAAGAGGGGGACAAATTTCGACACCGCTCGTCACCGCGCACAAAATTAGAAAAAAATTTGAAAACACGGGCGTTGCCTTAGCGGTGCACCGCTGAAGCCGGCGTTGCTTTAGCATTGGTTTAACGGTAGGGAACGTTGGTTTAGCGGTGACGCGAGCGTTGATAAAGCGGTGTTCTGCGCATGTGTGCGTTGGCTCGGTGGGGGTTTGAAGTAATTGATTTAGCGACATGCCGCTTTGGACTACCATAATGGAGCTGTACGGATCGCTTGATAAAGTTCTCAAATTCGATAAATTCGGAAGCAAATTCGATACAAGAGATGTCTGCACTCAATGGCTATTCCAAAAGGGCTACTGGTCCATTTCTCCCCGTATTTATAGCCAAATTCTGGTTCCATTCCAACACCTCCATACCAACGCCAAACCAAAGTTCATCACCGCAATGGATCGCTGCTTCAACGCCTGACACCGTTCCAGGAATCCCGTGTCCGCTCATAAAACGCTTACAACCGCTCCACCAAAGTTAGTGCAATGTTTAATCACCGCCCAGGCAAAGCTTACAAAACAGCGGTGGTCCAGCGTTGAAGATTTCTGCGTTGGCCTAGCGGACCCAAGCGTCCACGAACTTGCGTCTAGCGGTACCAAACTTTGACCGGGCGTTGTTGGAGCGGTGGTGAACTTTGCCAGAGTGGAAAATTGTGCGCTCCTCACCGCTCGCAATATTTTGTGCAGCTCAAAACTTTCGGAGCGGTAGGAGGGACTATAAGCAGAGGCCGAGCGTATATGGCGTTGCCTTAACGGAGGCCAACTTCTGTTAAACGGTGGTGAACGGTTACGAGCGGTGATGATTTTTTTTCACCGCTCCAGGACCGCTATAGCAAAGTTCTTGCAGTGTGACCAGGCCTTAAGCAACTGTACTATTCTTGCAATAACTGCAGTGATTCACTTAACAAGTATAGCATAAAGGTCGTAAAATTGGCCTCAATTCACTTAACAACTGTCTTGCTTAGCAGTAGATATTCTGGCTCCAATGGTAGCCATAAGTCAATGGGAAATTAGGGTAAGGGTACCATTTTGTGGCTGAGAGAGAGAGGAAAAAGGACCAATGTACTCATCTAACTTGGAAAGGGATCTCGGAGAACTCGCTGCAGCCAACTCGCCATGGGACAATCGCTAAGGCCAACTTGCAAATAAATCACCCCATCCACAATCAGAATACACCTGTCAAGAATCCACGCTGAGAAATACCCGAATCTTGCACAATCATAATATTCAGCATAATCGTATTATCATGCTTTATCATGACCATCATGCTGTTAGATTTAGTCTTTTCATTACCATATGTTCTGACCCAGGCTTCGTCAATCGTAATTAATCACAAACCTGTGTTAAAAGCAAAACCTATTTTATTGCAACCCTGGGGATGGTTTTCATTCCCAGCCAGAACTAATCTTAAACAGTTGCCCAAGATAAGCACATGCCTTTCAGTTCAGTGGAATGTTGCCAAAAACAGAAGTATCCAATTAACTATAAAAGAAACCCAACGAAGTATACAGAGCTTCGAGGAGGACTCGGAACCGATCAAACTGCTTTGCTTCCTGCAAAGGTTTCATCATTGAGGCCTGACTTTTATTGCTTATGGGAAGGGAAATCTCCTCCCAGCCTTACTCCCGAGTCACCACTTTTATTTCAGCTGCTCTCACCTTCTAGCAGCTCTGCGCACACGTGCACTGGGAACAGGCAGGTTCCTCTGCCTCGCTGTTGCCAGACTCCGAAGGCAGCACCCCACTCTCAGATGGTCCTGGCCCCATCTCTGCATCAGATGCAGGACCCTCGTCCGAGTCCTCCCCAGACTCCCTGACTGGTCCCCTTCCTTCCCCACTGTCCGATTCCACTGCCGTCTGCACCAGCTGCTCGCGAACCACAACACCATAACCATGGAGCTCTCGCCTCATAGTCAGGAGGCTGTGAGTTCAATCCTAAATAGAGGCAGGTATTTCTCTCTCTGGGCACGCGGAGAATATATCTGCTGAACAAAACTCTGCACTGGCAACAGGAAGGGCATCCGGCCAGTAAACACTCTGCTAGCTCCATTCCGTTGCCCAGATTCCATCCTGCAAGGAATTATGGGGTTGTTAAAAGAAGATGATGATAGTCAGGGTGCCATAAAGGAGTAATAATAAACACACATAAACAGTCTGGACAGTGGGTGTGGCAGTAACTAGGGACAGCAGAATCTCTTGCAAATAAATCACCCCATCCACAATCAGAATACACCAGTGTGTGTGTGTGTGTGTGTGTGTGTGTGTGTATGTATGTATGTATGTATGGCATTCAGCTTTGTTTGGGTATTTTCCCACGTCATAGTAGTGGTGCTTTTAAAGTTGTAGCAACGTTTCAGCAGAATTTCATCTGCCATCATCAGGCTTCTGTATAGTGCCTGATGATGGCAGATGAGATTCTGCTGAAACGTTGCTACAACTTTAAAAGCACAACTACAATGACGTGGGAAAATACCCAAACAAAGCTGAATGCCATACATGTAAGTACCCACGAAAACTTAAGAAAAATATATATATATGTGTGTGTGTGTATATACATATATTTATATATTTATATATATATATCCTGATATATATCCACAATCAATATATATATATATATATGCAGAACAAAACTCCACACTGGTGACAGGAAGAGCATCCGGCCATTAAAAAAAACTCTGCTAGTTCCATACAGTTGCCCAGACTCCACCTTGCAAGTGATTATGGGGATGTTAAAAGAAGATGGTGATGATAATGATGACGATTACATAACACTTTAAAAAAAAAGAAAGTCTGACCGGTAGCCTGGGATTAGAGCTCCATCTGTTTCAGGTTTACAAACTCCACCAAGAAGGCAACGGAGAAATGGTGGCAGCTTTTAGAGGTCAGTGGCCTGTTCTCAGAATAACTCTGCCAAAGACAAGTTTCTCTGCCCCCGGGGCTATTATAAATAACCCGGCTTCCACAAATGCTATTTTGCAACAGCCCCCCATCCCCCCCCCGGGGGGGGTATTTTTATACAGGCGATATATTTAGGCCCTGGGACGTGTAATCAGAAACTGTTCTGGGCGACGTGGGTCACCTCAGTGCTAAGTTCAGCCCAAGATACCATCTCAGGCTGCGCCGATAATCCCCACTTCCTTCTCAGATCACATACCTGTCACTAACGGCTCAGTTGGCAGGACTGACAGGTTTCTCTGTATACAAACAGAGCGCAAAAAATAATTGCCCCTCCTCCCCTGCCCCCCCCACACACACCCACACCCACACCCCCAGTAGCCATCCACAGATGATCAGGACCATGAACAGTTTGGTACACTTTTCACCCATGGATATACAGGTAGTTCTCCACTTACGACGGTTCATTTAGTGTCCGAAGTTACGAAAAAAGGTACTCACAGAAGTTCTTCCAAACTTACAACCTTAGAATACTTTATTGGCCAAGTGTGATTGGACACACAAGGAATTTGTCATGGTGTAAATACTCTCAGTCTAAATAAAAGAAAAGAGACATTCGTCAAGAGTCAAGAATCATCAGGTCCAACACTTAATGATAGTCACAGGGTACAATAAGCAATCGAATCATACTAGGAAACAGTCAATAAAAATTGTTAGGATATAAGCGACAAAGGTATAGTCATACAGTCACAAGTGGGATGAGATGGGTGATAAGGAGTGATGAGAAGATTAATAGTAATAGTAATGCAGACTTTTTAAATAGTTGGACAGTGCTGAGGGAATTAGTTGTTTAGCAGAGTGATGGCGTTCGGGAAAAAAAAACTGTCCTTGTGTCTAGTTGTTCTGGTGTGCAATGCTCTATAGCATCATTTTGAGGGAAGGAGTTGAAACAGTTTATGTCCGGGATGTGAGGGGTCTGTAAATATTTTCACAGCTCTCTTTTTGACTCGTGCAGTATACAGGTCCTTAATTGAAGGCAGGTTGATAGCAATTGTTTTTTCTGCGGTCCTAATTATCCTCTGAAGTCTGTGTCTGTCCTGTTGGGTTGCAGAACCAAACCAGACAGTTATAGAGGTGCAGATGATAAGACTCAATGATTCCTCTGTAGAACTGGATCAGCAGCTCCCTGGGCAGTTTGAGCTTCCTGAGTTGGTGCAGAAAGAACATTCTTTGTCCCTAGGATCAAGGGACCAAAATTCAAGATGCTTATCCCTTTTTTTTTTTTTTTGCTAACCTTTTGGGCCAGCAAAATCCATGGGAAAGACCAGGCTCACTGAATAACCGTGTTCCTAACTAACAGCTATTAAGATTCACTTAACAACCGTGGCAAGGCAGGTTGCAAAATTGGGCAAAAAACTCACCTAACAAACATTTCACTTAACAACAGGCAGGTTGGGCTCAATCGTGGCCGGAACTCGAGGACTACCTGCATGGCTAGTCCTCGACTTACAACAGTTCATTTAGTGACTGTTCGAATTTACAATGGCACTGAAAAAAGTGGGGGGTTTTCCCCACCATTTTTCACTCTTACGACCATTACAGCATCCCCATGGGCACACGATCAAAATTCAGACCTTTGGCAACTGGTTTTCATCTATGACGGTCGCAATGTCCCAGGGTGACATGATCCACTTTTGTGACCTCCTGGCCAACAAAGTAAATGGGGAAGCCAGATTCACTTAACAACCCTGTTACTAATTTAACAACTGTGGGGACTCACTTAACAACTGTAGCAAGAAAGGTCATAAAGGTCATAAAATGTAAGCAAATGTCTCCCTTAGCAACATAAATTTTGGGCTTAGTTTTGGTTGTAAGTCGAGGACCACCTGCAAAAGATTTATACAGCTCCTAATTGCGATGCTTTTTGATAAAATACGTCAACTTGCAAAGGTCCTGGCAGCCTGCGGAGACAGCAGCAGAGTCGGACTGTGGGTGTCATGCCCCTGGTGGAGACTGACTCTGAGGGAGCGGAGGAACAGCCCACAGGGAGTGGAGGTGTGGCTCTGGAGGTTGTGGAGGAGGCTGGGGAAGGGCAGAAACCGCCTGGGCAGTTAGAGGAGGACCCAGGCCCATCCCCTCTCCATCTTAGGGCACGCAGGGAGGAGAGGATAAGGGAGAGATGTGGTCTATGTGGGAGGAGACAGCCTTGATCCTTTTCATGGGCTACAGTTGTGACAACTGAATAAGAGGACGGACCTGCGTACAGGTGAACTCTGGAAACGAAGCATGGAAATATCTCTAGTTGATGGTTCCTCTCTGAGTTTGGCGTCCTTCCCAGTGTGTGGCCTGTTATCTGTGGACGTCCTCCAGCCCTTATCTTGCCTGGTTTGTGTTGTTTTTTTACTCCTTCTTGTAAATGCGTGTGGGGGAGTTTTTTGTCTTCCATCAAGGATATTTGGAGGTTGGAAGCAAAGTCAAGGAATAAAAGGGGCTTCGCCGGTTTTTTGTGACTCTGTTTGTTTTGTATTCCCCACCCTGGGTCATCACAGTGGGGAAGAACAGGGATCAGTCCAGGAATCTGGGGAGGATGCTTCGTCCAATACAGAGATGGGGCCAGGGCCACCTGGGAGTTATGTGCTGACTCTGGAACCTCCAGAATCTGACAACAGCAAGAAAGAGGAACAGGGGGAGCCTGTTCCCAGTGTGTGTATGCACAGAGCTGCCAGAAGGCAAAAACAGTTAAGACAAAAGGGGCGACTCAGAAGTAAGGCTTGGAGGTTATTGTCCCTCCCATAAGATATAAAGGAGGAGCAAAGGGACAGGAACCTTTGCAGGGAGCAACTTTGTTCGTACTGGTTGGTTTGAAACCTGAAGCTCTGTGTTGAATTTGTGCTCCGTTTAGCCTTGTATAACTAATTGGAAATGTCGTCATTGGCAGCATTTCAAGGAAGATAAAGGTGCGTGCTTATCAGACTTATCCTGAAGGACTTTAACAGGCTTCCATGGGACTCTTTACAAACTATTTGAGACTCATTATGGGCTGTGAAGGACTAAAATTCACAGCTGTTGAAATAAAAGAAAAAAGGTTTTGGGACGTGTTTTTGTTAGTGCCTCAATAAGCCTTGGTCAGAACACTCCGTCTGATTTTTGAACCAAGTGGGTGTCTTCTCTTGTTGTGAGCCACGGTGGTGCAGTGGTTAGAGTGCAGTACTGCAGGCTACTTCTGCTGACTGCCGGCTGCCTGCAATTTGGCAATTCGAATCTCCCCAGGCTCCAGGGTGACTCAGCCTTCCGTCCTTCTGAGGTGGATAAAATGAGGAGCCAGATTGCTGAGGGCTGTAAAGGCACTGTGAGGCGGTATAGAATTCTAAATATTATTGCTATTGTGGCTTTTTGAATTGATAGCTTTGGTTTGGTTTGGTGCAGTTTTTATTATTGTGACAATTCAGATTACTCTAAATGTCCCTGTGTATGTTTTAATGTTTGTTTTGTGTACTCTATGCTGAAAGTCCTGAGAGTGGTTTTGATTGCAGCAGGGGTAGAAGAAGTATGACTAACGGATAAATAAATTGACTCATAATTTTATGAGTCTGCTGGCGGTATATCAAAAAGAATAAAAAAAAACAATCAGACAGTGTGTGTGTGTGTGTGTGTGTGTATACAAACACATATGTACATACAGACAAACACATAGACACTGGAGAAGGAGAGGAGGAGGGGAGGAGGAGGAGGAGGAGAGGAAAAGGAGGAGGAGGCAGCCATTCAAGATACCTAGAATTTCTTTTTAGTTTATTCCATCATAATTTATTCCAGTTTGCTCATCCTTCCTTCCTCAGCATCTGTTTTTCCTTCCCTTGCATAGACATTTGCTGCACTGAAGCACTGAAAAAGAAAAATTTAAATTTACAATTCAAAATGCACTGAAATGAATATGCTAAAGGTTTTTTTTAAAAAAAAATAATAATAAAGCTGAGGATGGTTATTTTATAAACTCACATCCCACAAGCTTTCCTGTTTAAACCAAGAGATAAATGAGTTGCAATTGCCTGCTCCTTTCCACTAGGTGGCGCTGAACAAATTGATTTTTCAAAATCCCACCTCTTACTTACTCTTATTACCTGCTTCTTCTAACCACCAATACAGACCTATCTTCACATATATCGATTCAGAAGAGTTTTTAAAAGAATGTATTTTATGCATTGGCTTGTTTTATTATTTCTTTTAAGGGACTTTATAGATGAGACTTGAAGCTACTGAGAAGGAAAACCAGCAGAATTTCCATGCATTCCCTGTTTGGGGCTGTTGCATGCAACTGTTCAACCATGATAAGAAATAAAAAGCTAGACCGATACATGTTCTTTCCTCTTCTCTAATAGCATCCTGATTAATTTGTTTTTCCAACCCAATTTACTCACTGCATAGGCCACTTTGGAAAGTATGATGTGGAAACTTGAGTGGAGCCATTGGCTGAGGCACCCAGCTTCTGCCTCAGCAGATGGCAGCCTTTGGCTGATCTTCTCTGGTCTTGGAAGACAACTAGGGTTGGACCATGTTCCAAACTGAACTTCATCTGGGAAGTCAAGAATATTTGGATGGGGGGAAGGCTGTATGGCAGGGGTCTTCAAGCTTGACAGCTTTAAGACTTGTGGACTTCAACTCCCAGAATTCTTCCTCCAGTCATGTTAGCTTGGGAATTCTGGGAGTTGAAGTCCACATGTCTTAAACTTGCCAAGTTTGAAGACACTTGGTCTACAGTGTTACCTCCAAATTTCCATAGATATTTCCATGAGATTAAATTTAACTCAAAGGAGACTACCTTTTCATTCATTGTTTGTTAAGAAGATATCGTTGGCCATCCAACTCATGTTGGCTCCAGGCAATTTATAGAAATAAAACTCTAAATACAAAATCCAATAACCTTCCATTCTCCTGACAACAAGAATCAAACCGAATCACGTGATGGGCTCCATATCACAGTCTAGCGTCCCCAGGCTGGCTGGAAAAACCATGCCTTGGAGCCTTTCAAAAGGATATCAAGGTGAGGCTCAGCCTTATTTCTGCAGAGGTGATGTTCCAAAGGGATGGAGCCACCACATAGAAGGCCCTTCTTCTTGGTCCCGCTAGATGGACCTCCTTAAGACAGGTGAATCATAACATAATCTGCCTCCCTGCTTGGAGTGAGTTGATGTAATTTGTTAAAAGGTGGTATTCATCTGGTTCTGACCAGTTCTGGAGAACCGGTAGCGGAAATTTTGAGTAGTTCAGAAAACAACCTGACTGGCCCTGGCCCCATCTATTCTCTGTCTCCCGAGTCCCAGCTGATCTTCTTTGGTTGCTCTGCAGAGGAGAATGGAACTGGAAAGCAGGTTAGTGGGGTGGGGACAGAATGGAGATTTTACAGTATCCTTCCCCTGCCACACCCACCAAGCCACACCCACCAAACCACACCACGCCCACCAAGCTACGCCACAGCCACCAAGCCACTCTCACAGAACTGGTAGTAAAAAATTTGAATCCCACCACTGAAAAGATGGTCTTTCAAATAACTTGGGCTCAAGCCATGTAGGGCTTTAAAGGTGACAACCAGCACCTTGAATTGGACCCAGAAGCAAATCATCAATTAATGCGGCTTTGCAAGAGAGGTAACACATGTGTAAATCTAGACTTGCACAAACCATGTGGGCCATCCTATTTTGAACCAATTGACGCTTCCAGATACTTTTCAAGGGTAGCCCCACGTTGAACACGTGGCAGTCATCAAGTAGTCCATTCAACTTCTCGATATGCAACAATTCCTTTTTTCTTAAGTCTGGGTCCATTCAGGTTGCCTTCCTTAACTCCAGAATAGGGATTGTTTTGAAGAAACTGCACTGGCTGCCATACGCTACCACACCAAGGTCAGTATTGGTTCAAACACTGTAGACATGAGCATCTTCTACTCACTCTGCAACCAACCTGGATATTGGATGGATCTGTGATCACCGAGCAATTAAGACTGAACAAGGAACCACTTTTGCCAGAGAATCAACATGCAAGAATACCAGAGAAGATGTTCTCCATTAAAAAAAAGCCATGATGATAGAAGACCTTCCTTGTTTGAACTATGGCCGACACACTGCCTTCTCTGCATTTGACATTTGCTAAAGACCTACTTCTTCATCCAAGATTTTCACTGAATTCACACTGCTGTACTGTTTGATATATTACTGGCACCAGTGGGATTCAAAAAATTTTTACTACCAGTTCTGTGGGTGTGGCATGGCTTGGTGGGTGTGGCTTGGTGGGCATGTCAAGGGAAGGATATTGAAAAATCTCCATACCCTCTCCACTCCTGGGGGAAGAATACTGTAAAATCCCATTCCCTCCCCACCCCACTAGCCTGCTTTCCAGCTCCGTTCTCCTGTGCAGGGCAACCAAAGAAGACCCAGCCGATCAGCTGGGACTCAATGGAAGGCAGAGAAGAGATGGAGTTGGCAGGGCCAGTCAAAGGTTGGATTTGCCGGTTCTCTGAACTGCTCAAAATTTCCACTACCAGGTGTCCAGAACTGGTCAGAACTGTCTGTATACCACCTCTGACTGGCACCATCACCTATTTACTTCTTCACTTATTAGTACATTCAAATCCCATCTTTTCTCTCAAAACAAAGACTTGCGTTGAATTTGACTCCTGCTGGTTCTATCCAGGCCGTTATCTGGGCAATATCGTAGAGGTAGGTTTCCTCTGGTCTTCTCCCAAAACTTGGTTTCTGCATCTCAATCTACTCAACAACCATTCAATCCTCAGGTGGTCCTACATCTAACCAAGCCTGACAAAGGAGAAGTCAAGCCAAGTCCGAAACACTGGAGAATTTCTAGAGAATTTGGCACTCTGGCAAATTAGCCATCGATAGACACATAGGCATAAGTATATTTAATACATACTGTATTAAAAAAGCAATTAACAACACACACTCTATTAAAAAAAAGACAGTCAAGAAGTCTTTTGGAACTATAACCCAAAACATCTCTCCATAGCAATCACCCAGAGAAGCATAGATTAAGTCCAAGATTAAGATCACACAACAATGAAGAAGTAAACAATACTTCAATCAAGGAATTGCCAAACAAGCCAACAGTAAACAGCCCAACCCAAACAACCTCCAAGACCATTCCCACCAACACGGACAGAACAAGCCACTAGACTAGGGGTGTCCAACTCGATTTCATTGAAGGCGACATCAGGGTTGTGTTTGACCTCAAGGTACCCGGGTGCATGTGGTCAGGAGGGGCGTGGACCGCTTGATGTCACTCATGTTGAGTGCTCTGCCAGCAGAAATGGGCCCTTGAGCTCTGTTTGAGGCTGTGACGGCCTCCTCCAACCTTCTGCCACAGTGGTGGGATTCAAAAAATTTTAATACCGGTTCTGGGGGTGAGGCTTGGTGGGTGTGTCAGGGGAAGGTTACTGCAAAATCTCAATTCCCTCCCCACCCCGCTAACCTGCTTTCCAGCTCTGTTCTCCTGTGAAGGGCAATAAAAGGAGACCCAGCTGATTAGCTGGGACTTGGAAGGCAGAGAATAGATGGGGACAGGGCCAGTCAGAGGTGGGATTCCAAACTACTCCAAATTTCCACTACCGGTTCTCCAGAACCGGTCAGAACCTGCTAAATACCACCTCTGCTCTGCCAGTGAAAACAGAGCTTGCAGCCCTTCCGAGCAGAAAGTTGCAAGAGGCTGTGGCAGCCAGAAACAACGCTCAGGAGCCCATTTTCACTGGCAGATGCACTTTGGGCCAGTCCTTCACTGTTTCCGATTTTCTTTTCAAAATCCAGCTAGGATAGGCGTTGCCATTTACTGAGAAGGTTTACCTGGTGATCTTTTTTACTTTGATCCCCGCAACAATCCTGTAAGGTAGACTGGTCACAACTGGTCTAAAATAATCCAGTGAGCTTCCATAACTGAGAAGGGTCTAGATTCTAGAACCTTCTCATCCCAACATTTTAATCATACATTAAACTGACATCAACTAATAGAATTTAAGAATGTGTGTGGACTCAATTTTTGAGATCAAATGATAATAATAATTATTATTTGGGAGAACCGGGTGAAAGTATTATTGTCATTTTTTATCCTGCGGCAACAACAAGCAACAAAAAAGAAATTTAAAAAATCCTAACTAATAAACAATTTGACCAGCAGATAGATGTAGCATAAAATTAATTTCATCAGGAATTAAATTTTATTTAAAAGAATTGAGAAACAGAGGACAAATTGCACAGATTTTACAAAGTAGGATAGAATTACACATAAACATACTGAAGTCTATTTATGTTCTGATATGTGTGTATACACGATATGAGCATTTAAGCACATGAGCTGCTATTTTTAGGTTCACATATAATTTTTCACATGTATTAAGAACCAGGACGTAACCAAAATGAGACAAAGGTGTAGAAGTCACACCATAATTGAGGCCTAATGGGAAAAAAAAAAACCTTCACATAAATATTTGCTGTTCTCTCTTTTGAAATTGAGATGGACCAAATCAAAGGAAAACTTAAGTTTGAAATGAGATGGGCGGCAAATAAATCTAAATAAATAACTAAATTATATTTTTTTCAATACAGGAAAAGAAGGAAGACAACAAGCAAAGTAATTTACTTCCATCCAGAAAAGTTTTGATGGCTCACAAACTCCATTTACACTTGTGGCAATTACAGGCTACAAAGATCCATTCAAAAATATCAATCCTTATTGTATTGTATTGTATTATTGTATTGTATCGGTATGGTAAAGAGAGAGAGTGGGGGGAGGGAGAGAGGAGAGAGAGGGAGAGAGAGAGGGAGAGATTTAAAAGCCAGATGGTCACCCATCTGGCTTTTAAATCTAAGAGAGGATTAGAACTCAACATCTCCTAGTTTCTAGACCGCTTAACGTCTTAACCTTAACTCTTACACCAAACTGCTCTCTATCCATCCTTCTTCTGGATCACAAAAGGCCCTCCAGAATCTCTTCCTCTGACCTCCTGCTTTATGCCCGACCTGAGCCCTCAACAACCCTGTGTGTTTAAGAGAAAGATTTTCCAGCTGATGCAATTAGTTCCTTAGTTTTCTGTGCTGTATTTTATTTTATTTTTACCCGCTCCGTTTTCCCTCTTTGTTCTGCTGATGAAAGCTCATTCCTTTTTTTTTTTAATTGTTCTTTCCTTCTTGGGTAATGGGAGTCCATCCACCCAATGACTTGTGTGCTGTCCAGACAGTATATAGTTAATTTGGAAGTGGGATAGTTAGTTAGGAATTGGGAGCTGTCCCCTTAAGGGAATGCCTCATGGTAAATGTAGTTAATGCATCCTGGGAAATGTAGTTCATGTCATGTGGTCACATCTGTAACCCTGATTGGTCACTGAATTGACCCTTGATTGGGTTGGGGGAGGTTCCTTCACTCTTTCCTGGACCCCAGCAGCCTCACCCCCTTGCTCCTTCATTATGGCATGAAAGATCACTATTCTTTTACACTATGAAGTCAGCTGTGCAAAGAATTGGACATTAGATGGATCTCAACATAACTGCGAGTTACCTTGAGGATGCCTAATATAATCCAATAAAGAAACTTTGTGTGGAAGACTTTGTAGAGTTTGCCTGTCTGTCTTTATACATTCAGCCAGTAATTATAAAAGACGGAACAACTTGCAAACCATCTTAACAGAATGAAGTTTCTCGTGCGTGCTTATCGTACATGCA
The DNA here is from genome assembly GCA_033807585.1 of Hydrophis major. Lineage (NCBI taxonomy): Eukaryota > Metazoa > Chordata > Lepidosauria > Squamata > Elapidae > Hydrophis > Hydrophis major. The sequence continues at coordinate 12,819,260 of CM066333.1, read as the reverse complement.
ACACAACAGCCTATTTCAGTAGGATATCGGCTTTATTTGAAATGTAAAAGGAAAAAAAAGAAAGAAATTTCACGCTGACTTGGCATGAATTGTAAAATCTTCCAAAGGTATTCTTTGGACTCTCCAAAGTCCAGATGGTCTTCAATTCCAGAGCTATATCCAGCAATGACAAGAGTTGGAAGCAGTGATGGGATTCAAAAAATTTTTACTACTGGTTTTGTGGGCATGGCTTGGTGGGCGTGGCAGGGGAAGGATACTGCAAAATCCCCACTCCCTCCCCACCTCACTAACCTGCTTTCCAGCTCCGTTCTCCTGTTCAGGGCAACCAAAGAAGATCTAGCCAATCAGCTGTGACTCGGGAAGCAGAGAGTGGATGGGGGTGGGGCCAATCAGAGGAGGGATTTGCTGGTTCTCCAGAACTGGTCAGAACCTGCTGAATACCATCTCTGGTTGGAAAGGACCCTGGAGGTCTTCTAGTCCAACTCCCTGCTCACACTGGAAACCCTATACCAGGGCTGTCCAACTCAATTTCATTGAAGGCCACATCAGGGCTCTGGTTGACCTTGAGGAGGGTGTGACTGGGTGAGTCTGGCTGACTGCTGGCCCAATGTTTCCTCTTCTCACTGGGTAGACCCGTCTGAAGCAACGTGGGCTGGCCCCAGGGATGGGATTCAAACTGTTTAACAACCAGTTCTGTGGGCATGGCTTAAGTGGCAGGCATGGCTTGGTAGTCTTGTTATTGGCTAGGTGTGGCCAACTCAACATCACTCACATCGAGGCACACATCTCCTCGCCTGGCCTCTCATGACAACAGTCGTAAGTGTGAAAAAGGGTCATGTCACTTTTTTCAGTGCCATTGTAACTTTGAATGGTCACTCCACACAAGCAAAGTACCAGCAAAGGAGGGGGAAAAAAACTCCAGAGACGTTCCTAAGACCGGAAGTCTAGTCCTGCCAAGAATGTAATAAGGGTTGACGGAGAGGCAGTTTCTGTAAGTAACACCAGAATGTTTCCTTCCTGCCTTCCTTACAGGATTAGGCCACTAATTTCTTCTAACAACCAGTTCTACGAATTGCTTAGAATGTTAACAACCGGTTCTAGAGAATAGGTGCGAACTGGTAGAATCCCACCTCTGGCTGGCCCCTTACATTTTTCATGGGCCGGATCCAACTACATTGCGGGCCAGGTCTGGCCCATGGGCCTTGAGTTCGACACCTGCTCTGCCCTATACCAAACCTCCAGTGGTGGCTTTTGAATGTAAGCCGTTCCGTTGGTTAATTGGTCTCCCTGTTAGGAAGTTTCTCCTGGGTTCTAGGTTGCTTCTCTCCTTGATTAGTTTCCACCTGTCCGAAGAAATATCCTTCTGTGGTTCAGTTCCACATGAGGAGAAAGACACTGGAAACATGGAGGCTGTTTGGATTTAATGGTGGGCAGGACCACGTGGCTTGGAGCTCCAAATGAAAAGGACGATCACATGCTTCAAGATGCCTATGCAAAACATAATCACCAAACCGGTAGTAACACTGGTTGAATCCCACTCCTGCTTGTAGGTCATCTAGACCAACCCCTTACCCTCCATCCATCCAAGCAGGAGACCCTACACCAGTGATGGCTAACCTTTTCAGCTTGGCGTGTCGAAAATCGGGAAAAAGTGTAGTCTTCCTCGGGTCGTGTGTCACTTCAAGAAATATCAATAATTTGGTTTATGACGGACTGGGCTGGGGTGATCCCACAGGGCTGTGAAACTCATCTCCCTGGTCTCAGGGCTGCAGGTGCAGGATGTGGGGATAGGAAGGCCACCTTACAGGACTGTGAACCTCATGGATCTCCTTTCCTCCTGTAGCGTTCCTGAGGTAATGAAACTGACAAACCTCAGTTTATGGCGGTTAAAACTGGTTCTCTGCAAAAATCTCGCGGCAGGGGTGATACCACACCTCCACGCAACAAGCAGGGAGCAGGGACTGGAGCAGAGCACAGGCAGCCTCTAAATGTGCAGGTTTCCCCCACAACAACAGGCATGTCAGTCAAAGTGCCTTGGCACGTCACAAGTGACACGCGTGTCATAGGTTAGCCATCACTGCCCTACACCATTTCTGACATACTTTATACATACTATAAAGCCTTAACAAATACAAGGATCCAAACAAATGGGGAAAACCACTGCCATGGCAAAGCACTGCCAGACTCAGAACTCTCCAGAAACAGGCTAACCATCTTATAAACCAGAGTTCCTGGAACAGAGAGAAAATGAGTAGCCATGCAACTGATTTTAAAAAACGGAATGGCCTTTCTGGAGAATCGCAATGCGAAAGGAATTCAGCGACACAAAATATTCTTGGACACAAGAGGGTGCTGCTATCTACTTTTCTGCTCTCTTTGCCCAAAACAGACTTTACTAATAAATCTGATTTCTGCTTAGCTAGACCAGCGTTTCTCAATCTTGGCCCCTTTAAGACGGGTGGACTTCAATTCCCAGAATTCCCCAGCCAAGCTAGGAAGAATTCCGGCCATCTTATGAAGGGGCCAAACTGAAGAAACACACCTCTAAACGCTTATGAGGAGGCATAGATTATCTCCTTTCAGTGCAGTAAGGCAGGGCTCTCCAATCTTGCGAATTTGAAGACTTTGTGGACTTCAACTCCCAGAATTCCAGAGCTAACATGACTTGAAGAGGAATTCTGGGAGTTGAAGTCCACAAAGTCTTCAAATTCGCAAGATTGGAGAGCCCTGCAGTAAGGCTTCCGAATGAACATGGAAACAGCTGCCAAGCAATAAGTGAACTATTTTGATAGATATTTAATGTCCACCTGTGAGTGCTACAATTTGGTTTTGCAACTCCATTTTGACCATTCTCCTTTCTCTGTCTCCTCCTCAGCCAGAAATCTGGAGGGATTATTGAACGGTGACTTTGGCGGGTCCCAACCTGCAGCAAGGAAGGTGAAATGTAAATATTGCCAAAAAAGTAATATTTTTTAAAATTACAACACATGGATGAACCCTAAGTAAGCACTCTCCTTTCTCCTTAGAAAGTAGCCGAGTAGAATAAGGGCTCTATAAGAACTTACCTGCAGCCCACAGACAAGATAAGGAGGTAATTTCCCTATGCCACTATCTGGATCCCTCTTTTTTTGGTGGGGGAGGGCAGCAGTTTCTGGAAAGTTTGGAGTTTGGGCACAGTATGGAGTCAAATTTCTTCCCAAAAAAGCTTATCATTTAGAGCAGAGGTCTCCAAGCCTGGCTGAGGAATTCTGGGAGTTGAAGTCCACAAGTCTTACAGTGGCTAAGGTAGCTACTTAGGTAGCCTCAAATAAATGTCCCAAAGGTGTTTTTTTTTTTTCCCCAAGAGGCAACTGGACTTTTATTTTTGTTTTTCTTTGAAGATGTTTCGCTTCTCATCCAGGGAAGCTGCTTCGGTTCTCCGAGCTGAAGAAACTTCTTGGATGAGAAGCAAAAGGTCTTCAAAGAAAACACCAGGAAGTCCAGTTAGTTGCCTCTTGAGGAAGAAAACAAAAAAGTACCTTTGGGGGATAGCCACGACCAGGATACCTGAGAATCTCCCTGGACCTCGAATTATTATATATATATATATATATATATATATCTGTGTGTGTGTATGTAGATAGATAGATACAAAGAAAGAAAGAAAGAAAGAAAGAAAGAAAGAAAGAAAGAAAGAAAGAAAGAAAGAAAGAAAGAAAGAAAGAAAGAAAGAAAGAAAGAAAGAAAGATAGATAGATAGATAGATAGATAGATAGATAGATAGATAGATGATCTTTCAGCATCATCCAGGAAAGTTTCTTTATTGGATGACGTTCCACGAGGCTAGCATTCATGCTAATGCCCTCTGAGAGCTACTGGGCGTCTTCTATCAGGCGCGACTCGGCTTTTATCAAACTTCAGCGAGCAGATCCACGTTCTTCCGATTTGGATGCCGGCTTTGGAATTCGTGAGCAAGCGGCTGATTCTGGATCGTGCCCTGTTAAAGAGGGGACGTTTCGGGGTTTCCTTTCAAATAAGCGCGCCAGGCGCCAGGAATCAAGGTTGATTTTTTTTTAAAAAAATTAATTTGTAAGTACCGGGCAGGAGGCGTCGCCTCTTAAGATCTGGAGCAAAAAGGCAGAGAACGGCCTGGGAAAAACGGCGGTGGGCGGGGGGGTGGGGGGTGTACCTGAACTCGATTGAGAAAGGCAGCTCCCACTTTCTCCCCCTACTTTCTCATCTGCCCCCTACCTCCAGGGTTTTCCTTTCGGGCTGGCCTATCAGTCAGAATAACATTGCTTTCCCTTCATTAAAGGAGTAAAATGTAGACTAACGTCTCTTTTCTTCTTGGGCATCGAAACAGATTTTGTCTTATCCCTCTGCAGGGGTGTTGGCAAAGTATGGTCTAATCCAGGTGGCCCCAAACTTGGCAAGTATAAAGACTTGTGGACTTCAACTCCCAGAATTCCTGAGCTAACATGACTGAAGGAGGAATTCTGGGAGTTGAAGTCCACAAGTCTTACACTTCTCGAGTTTGAAGGCCCTTGGGCTAGATAGAATCAAACCTAAACCCAGATGTTTAGAATTGATAGGGTTCGTTGGAATTAAATATAAAATGGAGGTGTTTATTTCATGGGAACTAACTTTTACTCCTTTTGCAAGAATACTGCCCTAAGATTTTCAGATTTATGTACTCCTTCCTACTCTCCCTCCCTCCTTCCTGTGTTAACTTGCCTTACACTATAACAAGGGTCTTCAAACTTGGCCGCTTTAAGACTTGTGGACTTCAACTCCCAGAATTCCTGAGTGAACATGACTGGAGGAAGAATTCTGGGAGTTGAAGTCCACAAGCCTTAAAGCTGCCAAGTTTTGAAAACCTCTGTCTAAGAAGGATGGCCAGGACACTGTTTTGTAAAAACAGGTGGGGTTGCGATCCTTCCATTGGGGATGCCATTTTGACTTCTTTGACCACCCCTTGCGGAGCATCTTTTATCTGAATCGAACTAAAAGTGTTGTTGGTGCAAAATCAAGCGGGGAGCGCAACTCCCTTCCCCATTGCCAGTTCTTTTCTGAGTTTCCTTCCGGATCAAGACTTTGATGGATCCAAAGGGAGAAGGCAGGTCGCCTTTTTCATGGATGCAGAAGGGATTTTAGAAACAAAAGTGGACCAGTCATGAATTGGCTTCCCGTATGAGCCTTCCCTGTGTGTGTGCATGTGTGTGTGTTTGTGAGGAGGTGGGTGCCTATTGATTGAGTCCCCTCAGTTAAAAACTGAAAAAGTGGCCAACCTCTGGTGAGCCAACTTCCTTGCCATGAAAATGATTAGCCAAGCCTGATCCCCCCCCCCCAACATTTAAAAAAAAATATCCCAGTCTGCTGAAAAGCATTGGGATCACCTGGTGGTGTCCCATCCCAATAGGTCACATTCTGCTTTTATTTATTTTATTTATTTATTTGAGGTCAGCAGAGAGACAGAGACACACACAGAGAGAAACAGAGACAGAGACAGACAGACAGACAGACAGACAGAGACAGAGAGACAGAGACAGGGAGACAGAGACAGACAGACACAGAGAGAGAGACAGAGACAGAGACAGAGATAGAGAGACAGAGAGAGAAAGAGAAAGAGAAAAAAAAGAGAAAGAGAAAGAGAAAGCGATATGTGCTGACACACACTCCACAGTCTGTGGGTACTTCTTGACTTGTGGGTAAAAGCCTGTGTGTGTGTGTGTGTGTGTGTGTGTGTGAACAATTGCCTGGCTGTGTGGAGCCCTTGCATGCAAACAGCCTCTTGAACCTGAACCGTGCTCAGCCTTCCTGGCACCTTTCGTGATGGTGAGGGCAAAATCAGTTGAAGAGCAAGAAAGAAGGACTGCAGATGCGATAACCCCTGAACGTGAAGGAGATGCGGCCCCAAGTAGAGAGGCGGGTGGTAGTGGTGGAGAATGGATAGAGATGGGTGGATGGACAGAAAGACAGAGGACAGAGGGATAGATAGATAAGAATAGAGATGATAGCAGAGAGGGAGGAGGGAGAGGGGAGAGGGATGGGTAGGGATGGGTGGATAAAAAGACAGATAATGGACAGATAATAGAGATGATAGGCAGGAGGGAGGGAGAGGGAGGGGCAGAGGGATGCACCGGGATGGATGGTTGGATAGAAAGAGAGACAAAAGAGGAATAGATAGACAGACAGATAGACGGATGTGATAGACAGGTGGACAGATAGACAGATAGATGCATAGCTAAGAGATAGATGGGAGATGAGAGAGACATATAAGAGGGGTGTGTGTGTGTGTGTGTGTGTGTGTGTGTGTGTGTGTGTGTGTGTGAATAGAGATAGATGATGGAGTGGGGGAATAGAGCATCAGCCCTGCAGGAAACGTATCGGCGAGGCTGGAAGTGCTCCAAGAGAACTCCACAGAAATGCCTTCCCAGCTCTTTTTCACCTCTGCCATTCATTCATCGCGCACCTCCGAGGAAAACGGAGCAGGCGAGGCCTCCGCCAGGTTGGAAGGACTCCTGTCTGCCTTTAAAGACCCAAGACATGGCCGAGCATAGATCCACATGCCAGCACAGGCGTCACTTGCTCCCCCACCGTCTCCAAATAGCAGCGCCTTAAATGCTGGACCAGTTGTTTCAATTCAGGACCTTGGCGACTTTGAAGATGGGATGGACTTCCGTTCCCAGAATTCCTCCGCCAAGCGTGTTGCCTGGGGGAGTTCTGGGAGTTGAAGTCCACCCATTGACCAACTTCTGGGAACTTGAAATCCTTCTAACCGGCCCACTGAAACTAGAATAGGGAGAAAGGTCCCACCTACCTTTCCCAATCCGTCTGTCCTTGCCTGAGGAACTCCCTGCAACTCGTTCAAGCAAGACGTCTCCAAAAATCTGGGGACTTCAATTCCCAGCAGAGCTGGCTAGAGAATCCTAGGAGTTGAAGCCCACAAGTCTTAACAGTTGCCAAGTTTTGGAGACGTCTTGCTTTAAAGTGACCTCAGACAGACCCAACCAGAAGTGAAGCCGCCCGATTTTGGCTCAGAGAGCAGTTGTGCCAATCGGGGCCCTGCACCTGGCCTTAAGGTTCCGCGTATCGTGAGAACCTATGGACGTGGATGGATTGATCAACTAAGCCTGTCGTGGTTAGGGCTAGTCTGCAAAAAAAAAAGGCAGACTGAAAGCCAACTAGGGGTCGTCCGGATTTTCACAACCCAGTAATTCTGGTGGCCTAGAAATAGAGCTCTCGCCTCCCGATCCTAGGCAGAGACTAGTATGTGGAATAGACTCTCCTGCTCGAGCAGGGGGTTGACTAGATGACCTCCCAAGGTCCCTTCCAACTCTGAATGCAGCCTGTCGGTGCTATCACACCCCCTTCCCTAACCCAGTTTTCTCGTTTGAATCCAATTCCTCCCCAAACTGACGTTTTCAAAACCAGAGTTGGTTGTTTGTTTGTTTTTTCCTTTTCTTAAGAGAATAAAAGTTGCGATGTTTTATATAGTCCCTTGACTTTGGGTCAAATAAAGACCCCAGATCCCCAGTACCATTTAATTCTGAATAGATAACGAAGGGACTCGCCGATTGGACGTCTCCAATACACTGAAATTACAAAATTACGAATGATCCGTAAGGAAAGATTGCTTCCAGAAGAAGAATAATTTTTTTAAAAAAAAACACGTTCTCATTTCGCCGTTTTGCTGCCAGCGAAATAGGGGGAATTCCCAAATTAGTCTGATGTCATAAACCTCAGAGTTCAATTGGAGTTTTAATCGGTCCCCCCCCCCCAAGCGGGCATCGAAGACAGCCGCCCTCTGATAGGTCTACCCGGTTCCAAGCATGATTTGGGAGTAAATTATACCTTTCCGACCCGAATCATTCTATCGCACAGGACTCTATGGATCCAGAAACAAGTCCCATTCAATTCAATGGGGATGGCACACACACACACACACACACACACCAGGAAATACGCGTAAATCAAAACCTCCGCAACTGGGAGAAACCCAGCTAGGGTTTTGGCGCAACCTGGGTAGGTTTACCATTTCTAGTCGGGGTTCACGAATGCCGCGGTTTTGGCAGGTGCGAGCAAGCCGTGCTTCGGGGGGATAAATGCGTGTCACACACACACACACACACACACCCGTAGCCCGCGGGGCAACGCTAAAATCTTGCCACACGTTCAACCTCTCGGTCCGTTTCCATCAGGAAGCCACGCTCGATGCGCAATTCTCTTGCGTGTTCATCCCTGGCGTTTGCTTTTGTTTTTTTTCCCTGACGTCCCTAGGTAAACGCGTGGATCGTCCAGGTGACTCCGCTATAAAACGTTTGGGCTCAAAAGAGTTGCACTCGGTTAGGCCAAGGTTCAAACCAAGGACACCTATACAGAGAAAGGTGGGTAACAGGAGTCCTGCCCGAGTTAAACTGCTCGCATCCCACTAGGAACCTGCTTGCTATCCACTGCCTGGGCCGACCTGCACCCTTAGAGGTATCTAAAGACCGAGGGAACTGATATGAGAAGCCTCTTCTCAGCCACGAGATGGCAGCAAAGAGAAACCAGAAAGCTCTTACGGTGCCAAAAACTCTTTACGACGCTGCCATATCGCTACGGTGCAGATATTGCAGCGCGCTTTCATAGCACGCAGGCAGTTCTTTTTGTTCTTTGCTGCTCTTTTCTTTGCTCCTCCTTTCTCGCGTCTCTTTAACCGAGGACTGGTGGGTTGTGTGATCTGGGTCTCCTCGGAGAGGCTTGCTTTGAGGTCCCAAGAGCTAGGCTTATTGGATGAAATGGCCATTCTTCCGAAAACTCTTTTAATCGCAGTTGCTTTTTTTTTTTTTTTTTTTTAAGGGAGCTAGCTAGGCGGGTTTAAAAACAAAACAGGTTGGGACCAGAAGCTGGGGCCGGTGTAGAGACCCTGCCTCGTGGAGCTGTTTTGGCTAGCAGAAAGATGCCAGTTTCCGATGTAAGCACAACCTCTGTGAATCCCAATAAGCGCTGGTTGGACCACTCTGGCACGCCCTGCCCTTCGCTGCTGGGGCGAAATGGGGAGAAATGCCCAAAAAGAAAAAGGCCAGCGGAGATTTCCTCCTCATCAGTAGAAGGCAACCAGGCTCTTGGAAGACTCTGGATGGAAAGCCCAAGGAATGAACGAACGAACCAACTAACTATCTCTCTCTCCCTCCCTCCCTCCAAACCTAAACGTTTTTTGGGGGGAGATTAAATGCTCCCATCCAGAGCGCTTCCAAAGGCACAAAACCACCGGGTCTTGACTAGCATCCCATTCTGATGTCTGTAGGATTGCCTGCTTGAAATCTAGCCAGGGTGTCTTAGATGTCCCTGAAATGTTTCCAGGTGTAAATGCAAGGCACTATTTATGGATAATTAATTGGGATAAATTCCAAAAAAACAAAAAAAATCCCAACCCAAATGTAAAGGAGAGTTCCTTCCTCCTCCTCCTCCTCGATATAGATTAACAGATTTGGAAGGGACCTTGTAGGTCATCTAGTCCTACCCCCTCCCCACCCAAGTAGGAAACCCTGCACCATTTCTGACAGGTGGCAGTCCAGTCTCTTCTTGAAAGCCACCAGAGATGAAGCTCCCACCACTTCCGAGGGCAACTTCTGTTCTGTGGGTTGGTTGTTCCCACGGTCAGAAAATCCACTTTCTCTTTACTCTGTAATCAGTCCTGGTTCCAAAACTTCCCTCCATTCCAGGCAGCAGTGGGTGGATCTGAGGTTAGCCTGCTTGCCTTTGCCCTTCAAACTGATGGGGAAATCTGGGTGGAGACAGCTGAGTTCCAGCGCTGGCGTGGGAAGAATCCAAGAGGAGCAGGAATCTTGAAGCGGCAGGATAAGAATACGATCCACTTCTGGCAGGATCGCCCAGGAACCAAACAATATCCCCACTAGTCCAGAATCTGGTACAGTCCGTGGCCAAAAATGGCCCCAGGATATTCTCGTTTAGGAGCAGGATTTTCCATTCTGGAAGTTGAAGTTCACAAGTCTTGAAGTTGCCAAGTTTGGAGGTCTCTATTCGAGTAGTTTGGGACAGAGGTCTCCAACCTTGGCAACTTTAAGACTTGTGGACTTCAACTCCTAGAGTTCCTCAGCCAGATTTCCTGAGGCACTTTGCTGGCGGAGGAACTCCGGGAATTGATATTCCACAAGTCTTAAAGTTGCCAAGGTTGGAGACCCCTGGTTTGGGGAGGGGGTTCTTCCCTGCAGGGATAAATGCAGCGGGTAAAGGAAGGCTGGGCGCTGAGATCGTTTGCCTGCTGGTTATTCTCTGAACGGGCAAAACAGATGCTTTTTTTTTCAAAAGGCAACTGGACTTTCTTCATTTTTTTCCCCCTGAGGACGTTTCGCTTCTCATGCAAGAAGATTCTTCAGTTCCCTTCCAAGCTTCTTGGGATGAGAAGCACAATGTCTGCAAGGAAAAACCAGGTTGCCTTTTGAAAAAGGAAAAAAAAAGAAACTTTGGGGACAACTGGGATGACTGAGAATCTCCATAAGATAGTTCCCATCCTCTGTTTCTGAGGCAACCAATCATTGCCTGCCTCCCCCTCCCCCCCTCCCCAGATTTTCTAAATAAATCCTGGGCCACACACACATCCTTTGCCAGAAAATAAACTCATTTATTGTCAAAGCATCCAACATACCCAGATAAACTATAAAGTTTTCATCTTTTTTTTTTTTTTCCAAGGGGAAAAAAAAGAAAAGAGAGAACGGAGAAAAAGGAACACGTAGCTATTCAGACTTCATTTCACTGGCACAAAATTACACTTTGTACTGTATTAAAAGAAGGTCTCTATTTACAGAACTTAAGACATTTTGCACCAAAGTCCTTAATCCTTTTTTTTTTTTTCTCCATGTAAAACATGCATTTCCCTGTGGGGAACATAAAATGAATTCAAGTCTTTCTGGATTTTATTACTTTTTTTTTTTTTTTGCAGAGGAACAGGGGGAAAAAAAAACCTCATCAAATAATGCAGAAAAGCTTTGCATCCATTTTCCTTAACTTTTTTTTTTAAATTTTGCTTTATATCTAAAATAAATTTTTACCCTTACATATAGTTATTACAGCTAAACCATAAGTGCTTAATAATTTAAGTAGAAACGTATGACAAATGCATCAATATGTTGCAATATATGACATTTTAAAAATGTACTTTTAAAAGTTATTTACTTTTTTGGGAAAGTGAAAATGCGTGCATTTGAAACAAAAGGGAGGGGGCCAACCCACCCATCCCCTCTCTCTATTATTATTATTATTATCACCATCCTCATTGTTATTTGCAAGGTAAACATATACACAGGCATAAACATTTCAAGAGTGGTTTTTGGATGCTCTGCTGGTCACAATGCCCAAAACATATTTAAAAGCTTTCAAAACTCAGAATGACTGCAATTGGATATGGACGTGAAGCCTGGTGCTACACCTTGTACTTTGAAGAAATCCCAATTCAGCCCCATGCGACTGTCCTCAAAGTAAACACGTACAAATCACCCCAAGGATGCGTTTTTTCAAAAGGCAATTGGACTTTCTGTTTTTTCCTTCGAAGATGTTTCACTTCTCACCCAAGAAACATTCTTTGGCTCTGACTGGATTGGTGGGGAAGGATTCAACCAGAGCCAAAGAAGCTTCCTGGACTGAGAATCTAGAGAAAAACCATGACTTGGATGACTGAGAATCTCCACAGACATTAAGAATGTACAAAGTTTCATTTCAAAATCTTGTAGGGTTCTTGTGAAATGCAGACTGCAGAAGTATTTCTAGCTACAAATCGCTGCTTCATGATATGAGCAACAACTGCCAGTTGTTCAAATGGTTACTTATGGATTACTCACAAGTGAGTGGTTTTAGATCTAACTCTACTAACCTCCTAATACTATTCTGGCTGGAAAATTCTGGGAGTTGAAGTCCACAAGTCTTAAAGTTGCCAAGCTGGAGACCTCTGACCTCTGACCTAGAGGGGAAAAACCTTCAAAGCTTGGTTCATAAAGCTTATCTTTTTCTACCTATTAATTCCCTGTCCTCGATTTATATAAGGAAACCAGTGACAGCTCACATTCTTTGCATCAAAGAGAAATACGCTTATTTATTTCTATAGGTTTATGTGCATATTCCTAATATAGCACTGAAAACCGCACAACTCCTCTGCCCCAAATATCTATGGGGCTGGCTTGGTAATTTCCTACAATTTCTGTTCCACTGGAGCAGTGCATCTAATGAAGAATGTCGTTTTTGTAACTATTCCGTGAGTTTAGGGCAAGGTTCTTCAAACTTTGCAAGTTTGAGACTTGTGGACTTCAACTCCCAGAATTCCCGAGCTAACATGACTGGAGGAGGAATTCTGGGAGTTGAAGTCCACAAGTCTTAAAGCTGTTGAGTTTGAAGACCCCTAGTTTAGGTAGACCAAAATGACACCCAAATGGGGCTCTGAAAGATTTTCCATTCAATGCATTTTTTAATAGCCAAGGTCAATACAGGTGCCTGCATGAGAGACCCACAGTCCCAGAATCTGCCCATCTTGTTACAGAGAAAGGAAACGATAGACTAGGTTCATTCCATTGTACATCATGGCATGAGTGAATTCATGCAATGTCACAAACTACCATCTGCTGAGTTTACAGTTTACATAAACATGTAAATGTACCATAAACCACTAACCAGCCACATTTCAACTTAGCACAAAGCAGAAATCTCATCTCAGACGAGGCATTCTCGCACAACAAGCCAACATTGTTTGTAGATTCTGGTATTGTATAACTGGTATTGTAACTTGCATACCCTAGTTTAGTGAAGCAAAAACTTCTGCCAATTGCAATTGATTAACTAAATCATAAACAAGCCAGGATTAACTTGTTGCACAAGCACAGCTAAAGACTTCATTGGGCCCTCTTGCTACATGGATGTATGGCCTGTGAGATGGGGGGGGGGGGCGCGCATTCATTATGGGTGCTCCAAAATGCAATTTAGAAAAAGTGAGTCAATGTTTCCCACCCAGCCTGGTCATCCATTAGGCCAGATGGAGTAGTATTCCTAAAATCAAAGACTTCTGCAACTGCTAACATGTAAGGATTTCGTTTCTCATTCCAGAAATGCACCGATAAGACGTCAGGCCGTCTCAGAATTAAACCCACCATCTTCTCTTTTGCGGACATTGTATTATTATTATTATTTTGTACTATAACCGTGCTTTGTATTTCTTTTTTTTTTTTTTACACGCATGGAAGCATGCACACCTCCAACAAGGCCCTGCAAAGCGCGTCGCATTCTTAGCACCGCTCTACACACTGTCCTTCCTTCCAACTCTTTGGGCACCTTTTCGCCACACCTTTTCAATCAGCCGCGATCCTCCCGGCGGGAATCCACCGTCCTTTCGTCCCACGCCTTGCAAAAAGCCCCACGCCGTCCCGCTCCACCCACGCCCGGTCGCAATCCTTGCAAAAAGCGCAAAAGCGCCAGCTGCGGAAGCGAAGGGCCGGCGGCGCGTGTGCTTGTGCGCGTGGAGGATCCCGGTTTGCAAGCGCAGCAGCGCCGGGTGCATGCGTGTGTGGATTTAGTTGTGCGACGTCATGTGCCGCGAGAGGTGGTGGCGCTCGCGGAAGGACTCGTTGCAAATGGGACACTTGAGCTTCTCCTCCCGCCGCCTCTTCACCAGCGGCTCCATCGCGTACTCCTTCTTGTGGTGGGAGCGCATGTGGTACACCAGGTCGGACGTCATGCGGAAAGAGGCGTTGCACTTGGCGCACCAGTTCTGAGCCGGCAGGCAGAGCGAGGTGAAGGAGGGCGGCAGCAGCGTCAGAGCCGAAGGCAGTTGGAGCTGGAGGGGGCCCGCGGCCGCCGCCGCAGCCACGGCCGCCGCCGAGCTCTTGGGCCAGAAGGTGGTGGCGTAGAGGAAGGGACTCTGCTTGGGCAGCCCACCTCCTCCTCCTCCTCCTCCTGGCCCGACTCCTCCACCGGCTCCTTCACTTCCTCCTCCTCCTCCTCCTCCTCCTGTTCCTCCCGCCGCACCTGTCCCGCTGCCGAGCTCTCCAGGCGCCCCGGGCAGCTTGTGCGGCTCCGATGCGTAAAGACGCGCGGCTCCTTCTGCGCCCCGGTGGCAGCTTCCGCCGCCGCCTCCTCCGCCGCCTCCTGCTCCTCCTTCCACCAGTGCGCTCAACTTCTGTCCCAGCACTAGCTGCGCCGAGAAAGTGGAGCGCGCCGGCTGCGAGAAAGCGCTCTTGCGCTCCTCGGGGTTGCCCGCGCCTGAGGCCTGCGAGGAGGGCACGGTGGAGAAGGCGCTGCCCGCGGAGCGACCGCCCAGCAGCGAGGACAGAGGCGGCTTGTCCGCGGTCGAGGAGGAGCCGGAGCCGCCGCCTGCCGAGGAGCCTTGTTCTTTCTCCTCGTCCCCACCGGCTGTGTTGTCCACACCGCGCGAGGCTTTCTTCACCTCCACGAAGGCGCTTCTCTTGGCGTCGCCAGTGTCTGGGCTGGGCGGCCGGTAAAGGCGGCTGGCGTCGTCCAAGCCGTAGTAACTCCCTGCCGGCCGGTATTGCTGCTGCGGGGTGCAGACCAGCTCCTCCTTGGGCGAGGAAGGGATTGGCCTCTCCAAGCGCCCCCTGGGCCCCGATGGGCCTCGCTCTTCGGCCAAGGTGTCTCCTCCTCCGGAGTATTTCCGCTTAGCTTTGCCTCCGGGGCTGGCGTGGCCGTCTAGGCAGGCCGCCGGCTGCTGCTCCTGCTCCCGTTCCCGACTGCCGGGAGACACGCTGCCGCTGCTCGGTCGCGAGTTCTCCAGCTCTCTGGCCAGGTTGTGGAAGTCCGTGGACGGCTTAGTCACGCCGCCGTTGCTGTCTTGGCCACAGTGATAGTGGTGGCGGTGGGTGGGGGGCTGGATCTGGCCACCTCCGGCCGGTTTGCCCTGGAACTTGCTGGCGCCTTCGTGCTCCTTGGGGCTGCTGTTTTTGGGGCTGGGGTCCTGGGCTGGGCTGCTGTCCGCCCCGGGCAGCCTCTTCGGACAGCGGAACCGCAGGTGCGCCACGTAGGGGAACTCGAATTGGAAACGCTGGCCACAGTCCAGGCAGGTGTGTGGAGAGGAAGCTGGGGCGGAACAGAAAAGAGAAGAGCCTGTTGGTCACTTGTTGAGCTAGACCGACTGACCGAATTGCCAGACACGAAAGCATCGGCAAGGACCGTTGAACACTCCCCACTGATGGTTGGTGAAGGGGAGCCCAGGTAAAACTACTTTGAAAATCCATAAGCTACCTGAGAATAGACTCCAGTAGAGTTGTGTTTATCAGTTCTGACCTAATGAGTGGTGAGTACTATGCTATTCTCCTTAACCCCCATTAAATACAAGCCTGTGCAGACAGGCAACTAAAAAACCTGGCTTGGTTCATGTAATATAAGTCACAACCATGTTCTGAGTCATAATATACTGCACCCAGACCCATAGTAAATGATGACTCACAATTTACTAACCACAATGGCCAGATTTACTCATACACCACCACCCCATACTGTGCTTTACTTCATGCAGGCTTTGGCATTTATTCTATTTATAGCCCACATTTTTTTCAGGCGGAGCTCAAGGCAAAAAACAGAATAAACAGGGCAGTTCATAAAGAAGAAAAAAGTAAAGATTATTTCTACCTCTGAAAATATAAAGTTCACTTTTCCTGGGATTCAAAATCCCTTTTTGATTTGATTATGTACATCCCACCTTTATTATTTTTTACAAACAAGGGGTTCCAAACTGGCCCAAGATCAACTAGCCGGCTTTTGTGGCTAAGGCAGGACTTGAACTCATGGCCTCTTGCTTTTTCTAGCCTGGTGCCTTAACCACTAGAATCAAAATGGCAACCGCTTTGAGGTTAGTTAACTTGGATCCTGAAACCTGCTGGCAAGTTCATGGCTGAAAAGAGTTGGAGTTCTATTTTTCTAAAGCCCAACTACTCACTACCTCTCTCTGGACCAGTAAGAGCAAACATCCATGCAGCTATTCAGGTCAGAGTTCAGGGTGTCCATTGAAAGGGACTCCAGGCCAAACCCCCCCTCAAAGCACCAAGTAATGTGTTTCTCCATGGTTGATCAAAGAGCTGTTAAGTTCTTCACACCCTAGATGAGCATCACTGACCCCAACCTGTCACTTTCATCCTAGATGCAGCCATAAATCTCATTCAAAGAGCACCAGGAAGATATTCAGAGAAGCAGCGCTCAAGATATTCTGGAGCAAGGGTCTCCAACCTTGGCAACTTTAAAGCCTGGAGGATTTCAACTCCCACAATTCCCCCAGCCAGCAGGCTACTGACTTGGTGACTCTGGGCATCCTAAAAGCTGCTGAAGTAAAGTGAAATGCTGGCTGGGGAATTCTGGGAATTGAAGTCCATCCAGCTTAAAACTGCTGAGGTTAAGAAATATTGTGCTAGCTAGATCATTTGCAAGATGTGAACTAGATGAAGGATAGTTTGCTTGGTCAGATAAAGGGGATAAAGTTAGCCACTTCCCTGCCCCATAAAGCAGGAGCAGAATAAAATTGAGACTTTTCATATGAGCACAGACACACAAGCTACTGTAATTTCAACACTGGGAACCATCTATTTCTTTCTTTCTTTCTTTCTTTCTTTCTTTCTTTCTTTCTTTCTTTCTTTCTTTCTTTCTTTCTTTCTTTCTTTCTTTCTTTCTTTCTTTCTCTTCCTCTCCTCCTCCTCCTCTCTCTCCCCCCCCCTCTGCTTTGCTTCTCATCTAAGAAGCTTCTTCAGCATCTTTGGTTAATTTCTTGATTCAATAGAACATGATAAACCAGAAAGTAGGCTAAGGGGGAATTATTTATCAATGCAGCCCCGACAGAAAATGACCCCAAATGGGATGGTTTATGGGGTTGTTTAAAAATCAGCAAAACGTACATATATAATCAGAATAGAGCTGAAAGGGAACCTTGGAGGTCTTCTAGTCCAACCCTCTGCTCAAGCAAGAGACCCTATACCATTTTAGGTAGTATTTTCTTAAAAACCACCAGTGATAGAGCACCTACAACTTCGGAACACAAGCCGTTCCAAGGGTTAATTGTTCTCACACTTAGGAAGTTTCTCCTTAATTCCAGGTTGCTTCTCTCCTTGATTAGTTTCCATCCATGGCTTCTTGTCCTGCCTTCAGGTGCTTTGGAAAATAAGTTGACCCCCTCCTCTTCTTTGTGGCAGCCCCTCACATACTGGAATACTGCTATTGTACCCTAGGACTATCATTAAGTGTTGTACCTTATGACTCTTGACGAATGTATCTTTTCCTTTATGTACACTGAGAGCATTTCCACCAAGACAAATTTTTTTTGTGTGTCCAATCCACACTTGGCCAATAAAGAATTCTATTCTATTCGATTCAATCCTATCCTATCCTATATTCTATTCTATCCAATCCTATCCTATATTCTATTCTATTCTATCCTATCCTATCTTATCCTATCCCATCCTATACTCTATTCTATCCTATATTCCATTCTATTCAATCCTATCCTATCCTATATTCTATCCTATCCTATATTCTATTCTATTCTATTCTATCCTATCCTATCCTATCCTAAATTCTATTCTATCCTATTCTATCCTATTCTATCCTATTCTATCCTATCCTATCCTATCCTATCCTATCCTATCCTATCCTATATTCTATTCTATCCTATCCTATCCTATATTCTATTCTATTCTATTCTATTCTATTCTATTCTCTCTTCTCTTCTCTTCTCTTCTCTTCTCTTCCTATTCTATATCTATTCTACTATTCCATTCTACCCTATCCTACCCTACCCTATTCTATTCTATTCTATTCTATTCTATTCTATTCTATTCTATTCTATTCTATTCTAATCATGTCCCCCCTAGTCCTTCTTTTCTCTAGACTGGACATACCCAATTCTTGCAGCCATTCTTATGTTTTAGTCTTTGGGCCTTTAGCCATTTTAATTGCTCTTCTTTGCACTTTTTTTTCCAAAAATCTCAACATCTTCTTCTTTTTTTTTTTTTTTTGTATTGTGGTGACCAAAACTGGATGTTCCAGGTGTAATCTAACTAAGGATTTTTAAAGCTCTGTTAATACTTAAGGCATCTTGCTGGATGACACGGAGCGCCATGATCCTAGCAACAAGCCAACAGTTAGATTGCCTACACTGGAAGCTATTTCCCTCCACTCCTAAGGGGGCAGGGTGGTAAACCAACGTTTGCTCTCTGGCTTCCTCTGGGAGGTGTGATGTGTGGAGAGCTGAACTGAGAAGGGCTTAAAAAAACCACGAATCGGCCCCTCAGAGGGGCGAGATCGAGTGGTAGAAAAAGCAGATTTACTTCTGCAAGTGGATCATAACCTCACGAGTGGATCCCTCGGAAATTGGGACCGCACGTGAGAGCGTGGGGGGTGGAGGCTTTCCACAACTCCTGAGTATTTAAACATCTTACCAGATGGCAGCATTTCAGCTAATCCAGTGTTTCAGATGGGATGCTGTGGATTACAGTAATTAAGCAACAATGTGTGCCTGGGATATTCGCTGGACGCGCTTGCTCGCTCGTTTGCCAATCCAGGATGGCAGGGCTGGGGTTTCCCAGAAGGACAGTTACCTCCTCCTCTCGCTTCTTAAATCCACTGGGACTCCGGACACTCTGCAAGAGACCACTGGCCTTCCCGCCCTCCTGTGTATTGTCACCTACCCTTCATCTTGCTCTGGGACCTCGCGGGGCTCAGCAGCAACAGCTCGGTCAGGTCCTTCCCGTACCACACCAACAACTCCTCGTCTTTGGCAATTCTCCGCAGGGAGCGGTAAAACAACTGTCCGTTCTTGATGTAGGCCTCCAGGTTCTGTTCCTCTTTGTCCCGAGCCGATTGGACCAAGCGAAGCCACATCAGGCCTTCGGAGGAGCCGTTGGCCGCTGAGGTATCCACCTAAGGGGGGAGGCAGGGGGCAGGGAGAAAGGAGAGGTGGTGGAGTTTGAGTAGAGGCAGTAGCGGATTAAGGCCCACTGGTGCCCTAAACACCGACAAATCTTGGTGCCCTAAACACCGACAAATCTTGGTGCCCCTCCTACCTACTGTACAAACCAGAGGTGGCATTCAGCAGGTTCTGACCAGTTCTGGAGAACCAATAGTGGAAATTTTGAGTAGTTCAGAGAACCGGCAAATCCCACCTCCGACTGGCCCTGTCCCATCTATTCTCTGCCTCCCATTGAGTCCCAGCTGGGTCTTCTTTGGTTGCCCTGCACAGGAGAACGGAGCTAGAAAGCAGGTCAGTTTGCACTATCCTTCCCCTGCCACACCAACAAGCCACACCCACAGAACAGGTAGTAAAAAAATTGAATCCCACCACTGTACAAATGTCTGTGTTGTCCCCTTTGGGCCTGGTGCCTTGAATACATGCTTAAGTCTGGTTCATGGTGAATACACTACTGAGCAGAGGGACCCACTGCCCAAATTATTGAACACCCAGTTTGGACATCCAGGAGGAAGTTGGGTGGGAGTGATAAAGGAAGAAAATGGCTAACTTTCTGCTTCATTTTGGGATCTTAGCCGTGGCTGTGTTTTGAACAGGCAAGCTTTCCCCTGACTTTCTGATGCCCGCCCCCCACAAGTGACCGGCTATTTATACAGCTTAGCCAGGATCTGGGGATCCA
Organism: Hydrophis major; assembly: GCA_033807585.1. Lineage (NCBI taxonomy): Eukaryota > Metazoa > Chordata > Lepidosauria > Squamata > Elapidae > Hydrophis > Hydrophis major. Next base: position 12,799,656 of record CM066333.1, on the reverse strand, counting down.
ATGGGGTTGTGTGGTCTCTCGCTCTCCTAGGGAAGCGTTTGCAACCGCACCTGGATGGCACTTTCCAGCAGAAGAGACGTCCATGAAGGTTTGAGATCCCGTACAGGAAGCGAACTAAGCCAAGCCAAAGGAGGTCAAAGTAGAGGGAGGGGCCCCTCTCCAAAAATTGGCTGGAAAAGCAGGGCGTCGTAATTCAGCCCCAGCCCAGCAAATCCACCTGTGGCCGGGAGCAGTTTTCAGCCCTTCCTCTCCAGGTCCCTGGAGCTTCACAACGACTCTGAGATATTTTGCCCAGCTTTGTTTGGAAGCAGGTTTCTCTGTACCCGATTCTAGCTCTTCTTTTAGCAGCTGGAGAAACTAAAGTTCCAGCAATTAATTAAAAAAAAAAAACGGAGAAAGAAACCTGTTTTTTTTATTCACTTCGGTTAACGGGGCCCGTCATTGAGGGGGGGGGGGCGTATCTACCCTAGCCCAAACTTTACACACTGAGCTGCCGGATCCGATTCTCCGGAGCCAAAAAGGGAGAGGGGGAACGGGAACGTTAAAGGCAGCTGGAGCTGGGGCGCGAGTTCACGTGAGCCGCCCAGAAAACTGGTCCCAGTTTGAGGGCGGCCTAAAACCCGGACACCCCCGGCTTCACCTTTGCACGTTTCTCGTCCCGACTTGGCCGGTGGACGGGTCAGCAGGCGAGCAAGAAGCGGCAGCTGACAAAGAGACAGGCGCAGCCGGATTCCCAAAGCCTCCGGATGCGACGCATCGGACTGTCCGGGGGCAGGTGGCGCCTGGTGTCGAAGGGAGCGAGATCAAGACCTGTTTCTCTCCGCCTCTCCCCCAACTTCTAAACCCCGCAGAGGGACAAAGGCTGGAGTGTTTTTGGGGAGGGGAGGGGAGAGAGCTGGAACAGTCCCTTAAGCATCTCCTACGATTCCTGCGTTTTGTCTGGGGGCTCATTTGCGCTTTAAGCGCGAAGGAGCTAAAAATGGGCGCTTCCCCTTCTTTTGCCCCTTTCTTTTTTTTTTCGGGAGGCGGGCAATTCCGACAACGCGTCTGCTTTGGAGGATAGCGGAGTATTGAATGAGGCCGTTTGCTGCGGATTAAGGCTCACTGGTGCCCTAAGCACTGACAAATCTTGGTGCTTCCCCTCCTTTGTACATACTGTGCAAACGAAGCCAAGTTTAGGCTACATAAAAGTTTTTGTGGTGCCCCCTTTGGCCTTGGTGCAAAAGTGGTATTCAGCAGGTTCTGACCAGTTCTGGAGAACCGGTAGCGGAAATTTTGAGAAGTTCAGAGAACTGGCAAATACCACCTCTGACTGGCCCCGTCCCCATCTCTTCTCCGCCTCCCATTGAGTCCCAACTGATCGGCTGGGTCTTCTTTGGTTGCCCTGCACAGGAGAACGGAGCTGGAAAGCAGGTCAGTGGGGTGGGGAGGGAATGGGGACTTTGCAGTAACCTTCACTCAGGAGCCAGGAGGGAAGGAGGATTTTGCAGGAAGCTTTCCCTGCCACGCCCACAGAACCGGTAGTAAAAAATAAAAAAATAAAAATTCTACCACTGTCCTGGTGCCCTAAACACGGTGTGGTTTAATGCACTACTGGCTGCGTTGTCACCACATCTGGGACCAAACAAACGGGCTGGGTTTCCCAAGCAGACAAGCCTCAACAAAACGCTTCGAATGGCTTTCCTTCCCTCCTTACCTGGTTGCTCCTGCCCGCTCGCTCCTGAACTGGTTCAGCGGAGTTAAAAAGCAGGCCGGTCCTGGGCAGGCGAGAATCCCGGGCCGCCCCTCGCTCCGATGCGGCCAGCCAGGCTGCGTTCTGACCCGCGGAGAATACCGATGGGAGGGAAATCGCTCGCCTCCATTTCAGCCCTGCTGTTAAGTCAATCTTTCCTGGCCAACGGCGAGGATTTGGCTTCTCTCAGTCCTCCCTCCTCCTCCCTTCCCCCCATTTTGCTTGCCCAGCCCCCCCCCCCCCCGCACTTACCCGGAATATATAGGGGACGGTCCTCTTGTCCGTGGACTTGAGCGCCACGAAAGCGATGCTGTCGTAGAGCGAGGTGTGGCTGAGCACGCACGGACCGAAGATGGCGTTTTCCGGGATGTCGCAGGTGGTGTAGACGCTGGTGAAAATGTCCGTCAGGCATTGCTGGACGGCTTTGGCGTCTCCATCCCAGATGCTCCGGGGCACCCCGCTTTCGTCCATGGCTGGCAATGGGAAAGAAGAGGACGGTGGTGGTCACGGAAACATTCTCCAACGAAGGCCGTGGGTCCCGGGGACACCGCCCCCCCCCTTCCCAGGGAATGGAGTCCGTTTTGCGGACCCTTTCCCAAAAGGAACCGGCAGATGAATGAATGAATGAATGAAAGAAAGAATGATTGAAAAAAGAAGAAAGAAAGAAAGAAAGAAAGAAAGAAAGAAAGAAAGAAAGAAAGAAAGAAAGAAAGAAAGAAAGAAAGAAAGAATTCTTTATTGGCCAAGGGTAATTGGACACACAAGGAATTTGTCTGGGTGCAAATGCTCTCAGTGTACATGAAAGAAAAGAGACATTCGTCAAAAGTCAAGAATCATCAGGTCAAACACTTAGTGATCGTCATAGGGTACAAATAAGCAATCAAATCATACTAGGAAACAGTCAATAAAAATCGTAAGGATACAAGCGACAAAATTGCAGGCACACAGTATCGCCTGGAATGTCCTGAATTCAATGCAAAACCCATCACTTTCCTCAAAGTTAAAACCCTCCTAGAAACGGAGACTCCAACTCGGTGGAGGGATCAATGGAGAAGCCTGCGCTCTACTTTTCCTAACTTCCCGTCCCAAAGAAACGCCCGGACGCGGAGGGGGCTGTTTTCCTCTCTCCCAATATACGTGCAAGGCCCGGAAGCGTTTCTCACCTTCAAACCGCCCATAGGAGGAAAAAAAAAACTTTAGCGGGCATTTGGACTCAGGACGACGGCAGCGCAGCCCAAGGCCAAACCGATCGCTCTCAACTGTTTACGTACTATTGCTAGTACTATTAATCTTCCCATCCTTCCTTTCACCCATCCCCTCCCACTTGTGACTGTATGGCTATTTTTTTTGTCGCTTGTATCCTTTCGATTTATATTGACTGTTTCCTAGTATGATTTGATCGTTTATTGTACCCTATGACTATCATTAAGTGTTGGACCTTATGATTCTTGACTCCTGATGAATGTATCTTTTCTTTTATGTAGACTGAAGAGTATTTACACCAAGACAAATTCCCTGTGTATCCAATCACACTTGGCCAATAAAAATTCAATTCAATTCAATTCAATTCAATTCTACTCTACTCTACTCTACTCTACTCTACTCTACTCTACTCTACTCTACTCTACTCTACTCTAAAACCTCCGGCTTTGGTTTCTAACTGGGAAGAGCAAAAATTGCCCGTTTGGGTGCGTCTTTGGGTGCGTCTGGTTGAGCGACCCAAACGGGCATTGCCCTCCCGAAAAAGATGAACCCAACATGAGAGAAAGGAGGAAGGGAGGAAAAACGAGACTTCCTCTAAAACAATGTTGTGGCAAAAGCCTAGGAAGAGGCCAAAGGGCCAAGGAAACCTCTCCGTGGATTCCCCCCTTCATTCTTTCCCGCCTTTTGGGGGAAATTCAGTGCGGAGGAGCAGAAGGGCCGCTTCTCTATTGTTCCTAACTGCTCTACTGTCAGCTCGGAACTTCTGGGGAAAATCTCCTTCTCCCCTCCAGCTCCGGTGTTTTGCTCCGGGGGCTTTGAGCTTGGCAAAATCTCGAGGGTCCCCCTTTTGCCCCCACCCAGGGCTGGCCTGTCCTTCCTTCCTTCCTTCCTTCCTTCCTTCCTTCCTTCCTTTCTTTCTTTTCTTTCTTTCCTTCTTTCCTTCCTTTCTCTTTCCTTCCTTCCTTCCTCTTTCCTTCCTTCCTTCCTTCCTTCCTTCCTTCCTTTTCTTTCTTTTCTTTCTTTTCTTTCTTTCTTTCTTTCCTTCCTTCCTTTCTCTTTCCTTCCTTCCTTTCTCTTCCTTCCTTCCTTCCTTCCTTCCTTCCTTCCTTCCTTCCTTCCTTCCTTCTTTCCCCGCCCCATGCGGGGCTGGTGACGGACCGGTCGGGCGCCCAAATGGATTTCCAGCGCCTTGTCAATGTCGCTGATTTGATGCCAACTAACCTTTCACGGAAGCCGACAAGAGGGAACGTATGTCGGCTCATTACCATAATCCAGCAGTTTCCCTGGGAGACTTTAATTAAAAGCAGCGAGCAGAGGTAATTATTTCTTACCGCGACACGCTTATTTATGGGAGGCGAGCGCCTCGCCCCTTTCCGTCTTTTACGCGGGATCCAGGCAAGGCAAACACGCGGCTGACTAGAACCCGACTTAGATCAGCGCGTGGAAAACAACCCAATCGCGGCAAGAACTTGGTTTCAAACCCGCCTTTTGAAACCATCAACTTAGTAATAACAGCTGCATCAGCGACGATGATATGATGATAATAACAACAACAACAACAATGTACTGGGTAGATGCGTAGGATTCTGGCAGCATCCCGTATCAACCATCAGTACCAGTCAATAATAGTTTATTTGTGATACATTGTTAAATGTTCAGTTGACTTGAGTTTCATGTTTAATGAATATAATAGTAATAGTAATAAATGATGATGATGATGACATCTAGCCACAACACACCTGACATCACTATTATGGAAAAGAAAACAGTCTGGTGCATTGATATTGCAACACCCGCTGATGCACGAATTGAAGACAAGCAGCTAGGAAAAAAATATATTCAAAATATCGTGATTTGCAACTTGAAGCGACTTATGAAAGGAAGAACTCAAAGGTTGTACCAGTAGTAATAAGCAGCTCTTGGAGCAATACCCAAAGGGCTCTTTGTAGAATAGATACATGGAAAATTTGAATTTATCAGACTTGAATATCCTGACTTTGCAAAACAAAACAGAAACAAAACCCACCCTAGTCGGAACTGCCTCCGTACTCAGGCGTTACCTTAACAGCTCTTAGGTCCTTGGTTAAGATTTGAACCGTTAAGGTTTTTTTTTTTTTTTTTTAATCAATCCCAGACTGTGAATCGAATGGAAGATTAACCATAATAGTATAGCAGCAGCCAAACGGAACAGAAAGGAAGCAATTGTCTCCGACTCATCTTGGTAATTATTTCTTCTTCTTCTTGCATTAATTTCACACACAGCCTTCTCCCACGTTCCTATCCTTCCTCCCTGGCGATCTTGCTCGGGACAGGGAAATTTAATTAGCCCTTGAAAGAGGCTTCCCCCCCCCCCAGAACCTCAGCTGGCAAATCTCACCCACCCCAGGCCCACCCAAGTAGGAAGAGGAAGAGCCGGGACTCTTCCGGAAGGGGCCGCCCGAAAGCGGCTTTCTCCCGGCATTGTGATCCCGGGCAAAGAAAGCGGGATGGGGACGGAGGGGGGGGGGGGGGACACATGACAACCGGCTTCTCTCTCCCCTCTCCAGACAAACGTTTTGCTTCGTGGGGAGCAGCGGCGGAAAAAAAAAAAAAAGGGGGGGGGAGGAACTTTTCTAAACTCGGATGAGCCGTCAAATGTGGAACCCTTCCGCCTTTTCTCCCTGGCTAAAGCAACGCGTCAGGATCGGGCCAGCGGAGCCTTTTATAAATTTAGCCCGAGTTGGAAAAAGCAAAAGGCATCCAGCAATCATCGAAAGGAAAACAAAAAACAAAACAAAACAGCGATTTGCTGAGACGAAAATGGTTCGCCCTGGTTTGATGTCCTCGTTATTTTTTATTATTATTATTATTATTATTATTATTATTATTATTATTATTATTATTATTATTATTATTATTATTATTATTATTATTATTATTATTATTATTTTCCGAATCCGGCGTGTTTACAGCCGGGGAAGATTTGGAGGGAGGGAATAATACTATGCCAAAAAAAAAAAATTAAATTAAATTAAATTAAAATAAATGAACTCAACCAACCGGCCTCATCAGATGCAAGGCGACACCTCTTACAGTGAACAATGGGGGCTTTCAAAAAGCGGAAAGTCGCCGCGACTTTTTTGGACGGGGTGCGGGGAACTTTTAACACCAGCGTCGGAAATAAATCGCCCGGCGGAATAGATCCCTTTCTTAAAACGGGAGCGAGGCGGCTTGGGAAGGAAGGAAGGAATCCCCGCCGTGCGCACCCTCTCGAGGCCCTGTCCACACGCACACCTAAACAACCCCGTGGCCCCGGGCTTCCCCTTTTAGAAGAAGGACGTTGGAGGTCGCCGCGTTTACGACGGGCGGCAGGAGCCGCCGAAGGGAAACTAGGGTGCGCGGATCATCCTCCCGAACAATGCCGCGGGGTCGTCCTTCAGCTGAGAAGGCGGCGGGCGCGACTCAAAGAGAGAGGGGAAAGGAAGGAGAAAGAGAAGAGGGAGAAGAAAGGAGGAAGAGAAACAGACAGGGAGAGAGGGAGGGAGAGAGAAGGAGAGGGAGAGAGAGAGAGGGTGGGAAGAGAGAGACGGACCCCCGGTCCTCTCCTTCCAATTTCTGTTTGTGAAATCTCTCAGGACTTCAAACCGTCCTCTCCTCACCCACCCGTTCCTTCCTCTGCACCCGATCAACCACCCGCAATCTTATTTTCCGGGCGCTCCGACCTTGAAAAAAAAAAAAAAAAAACTTAAAAAGAAGACGCAGAAGAGAAGAAAAAGGGGAAAAAAAGAAGGGGAAAATTCAAAGCAGCAATTCAACTGGGGCTATTGAAAGCCGCTCGTTCCTTGCTTTATCCATCTAAATACTCTCCCTCCCCTCCGGCTTTTGTACGGGTCTATCTGGCAGGGAATTTCTCTCTCTCTGCTACGCCCCGCTGTTCTTTCTTTTCTTTTCTTTTCTTTTCTTTTTTCTTTCTTTTCTTTCTCTTTCCCGTTGGGGTGCTAGGCGAAAAGGAGCGGTAAACGGATGGTGGGAACCGAGAGGGGGAAAAGGAGAAACAATCAAAACGGTCCTTTTGGCTCTGGTCGGCGGTAAACCGTCTTTACTTACCGGAAATACGATCGGGATTATAATCCTAAAGGCAAAGGGACGGCAGGGCGGGGGGAAAAATATCAATATTGAGAGAAAATATCAAATGCGTCTCAATCCCCAGCAGAAAGTAGCCAAAAAGACGAGAGGAGAGGAGAGGGAGGCGTAGAAGTCCCCAATTTTCTTTCTTTCTTTCTTTCTTTCTTTCTTTCTTTCTTTCTTTCTTTCTTTCTTTCTTTCTTTCTTTCTTTCTTTCTTTCTTTCTTTCTTTCTTTCTTGGGGGTGGGGTGGGGGGCAAAGGAAAGCACCCAGGCCTTATTGTATCAGAGCTCCTCCATGGCCGCGGGGAAAGAGGCAGTGGGAGCGCGGCTCGGCTCGGCTCGGCTGGGCGCACGAGAGCTGTCAAGCGGGGAGGGAACGGGGAGGGGAGGGGAGGCCGCGGGACGTGGGCAGATGGGCCCGTTACACTGCCTGCCGGCCGGCCGGGCGCCCTGGTTTTGTCGCCGGCCCAGAATTAGCCCAATGACGCATGGCAGAGCCGCCTCCTCCCCTTTAACGCTTTCCTGCCCGCGGCTCGTCCGCCCGTCCATCCGCCTGCCCGCTCGCCTGCCTGCCTGCCTGGCCCTCTAGCCCGCGGTGTCGCTCAGGCTGATTCTGGAAGCTGGGGGAGGGGTTGGACAAGTCCTCCCTCCCCCGCTCAGGTCTCCAAGCTTTTGCCTCCCCCCCCGGCCCCAACTTCCCCAAGGAGTCCCACTCGTTCCCACAAACACCCTTTGGCAGCCGGTTTAGAAGCCCTTGCGCGAAATAGAGGAGGGGTTTTTTTTGGGGGGGGGGGCAGCAAATTGACAGAGCAGGATCTCTCCCACGGATGACCACGGAGAGGATCTGCAACAGGGTCTCCGGGGGGTTCAAGAGGAATGGGCGCCGCTCCAGCACCTGAGGGCAGGACAAGGAACAATGGATGGAAACTAACCCAAGAGCGAATCAACTTGGAATTTGAGAAGAAACTTCTGAACAGTGAGGAGAATTAACCAGTGGAACAGCTTTGCCTTCAGAAATTGTGGGTGCTCCATCACTGGAGGCTTTAAAAAAGAGCCTGGGCTACATTTATCTGAAATGGTAAACTGTCTCCTGCTTGAGCAGAGGGATGGACTAGAAGATCTCCAAGGTCCCTTTCCAGTTCATTCATTGTATAATCTACCATTTAAAGCTTTTCGTCCATTCTAAGATGTTCTTTCTTTCTTTCTTTCTTTCTTTCTTTCTTTCTTTCTTTCTTTCTTTCTTTCTTTCTTTCTTTCTTTCTTTCTTTCTTTCTTTCTTCTCCTCCTCTTCCTCCTCCTCCTCCTCTCGCCAATGTTCAGCTGGACCTTTTGCGAGAGGGGTTCAATTCTGACCCTTGGAATGACTGGGCGTGGATTACCCCACCCTTCCTTTCCAAGACTTCAGTCGAGCTTGGGCAAGAAAACTTCCCGAGAGATTCAGTCCCGTGGGGCAGGCTGCCTGCGCCTTCTTCCTCCAGGGAGTTCCGAGGGCGACTGCAGTGCTACATTTCCACCGGAGGCGAAATCTAAGCCGAAAAGAAGGGTTTCATCCCGTCCATCCACGCAGAATTAGCAGAATCAGCCCATCCCATTGGAGCAAATTCTGGTCCGTAGGTTAGTCTGAAAAGTCGAAAACAACAACCCGATAAACCTTTTTATTGGCAAACTTCCTGAATTAGCCCTAGGAAATCGCCAAGGATCCAGTTCGATTCCGAGGAGCGGCTCGGTTCTTGCTCTTTGCAGGAAAGCATTTTCTGCTTCCTGAGGAGTCCTCTGTTAAATATTGATTAGGAGCCTGGAAGATAAACCATACCCTGAACGGTTGCAGGACCTGGGCCTGGCTAGTCTAGTGAAGAGAAGGACCAGGGGAGACAGGATAGCAGTAGTCCAGTATTTGAGGGGCTGCCACAGACAGGAGGGGAGTCAAGCTATTTTCCAAAGCACCCGAAGGCCAGACAAGGAATCATGGATGGAAACTGAACAAGGAGAGATTCAACCAAGAGAAATCAACCAATGCCTTCAGAAGTTGTGGGAGCTTCATTACTGGAAGCTTCCAAGAAGAGACAGGGCAGCCACTTGTAAGAAATGGTGTAGGATCTCCTGCTTTAGCAGGGGGTTGGACTAGATGACCTACAAGGGTCCCTCCCAACTCGTGTCATCCTGTATTTCTGTAATATTACTGCAGCCATCTCTATTATCCATAATCAAGCCGGAGAGGCAATTTAGGGGGAAGAGAAGGGACATGTGATGGGACATGTAGGCGTTTGCACTCCAGAAGAGAAGCTACAATTCCTAGCCGCCAAAGACACCTCCATCTCGGTTTAGGAAACACTCCCACCCACCCATCTGGACTCCCAGCCTCTAACTACCTCTTAAGAGTTTATTTAGCCTGAGCCACGGGGAATCTGGCAGCCCTGGAGATCTTGAAAAAGGCTCACAGCCGCGTTTCCCTGGACTTCCTTCCTAGCCCAGAGGAGAAAAATGTCCAGCATGGCACCAGATTCCTGGCTCAGATTGAGAGCGTTGGAAGGTACCTTGTAGGTCATCTAGTCCAGCCTCCGCCCAAGCAGGAGTCCCAACACCATTTCTGACTGATGGGCAGTCCAGTCTCTTCTTGAAAGCTTCCAGTGATGAAGCTCCCACCACTTCCGAAGGCAACTCCTGTTCCATTGGCTGGGACTGGATCTCTAGACAGGGTTTGTTCCAGGGAAGTCAAGGCACTTTGAATGCTCTGGATGAATTGAATTGGACTGAGGCCTCGGGAGGAACCTCCTGTTAGGAATGAAGGCTAATAGACGGTGTCTCAGGAGGATGTTGCAGGATCCAATCTGGGTCGGTCTACTGGGACTAAAGGTTTATTTCAGCAGTCCCCAAACTTGGCAACTTAAAGACTTGTGGACTTCAACTCCCAGAATTCCTGAGTTAACATGAGTGGAGGAGGAACTCTGGGAGTTGAAGTCCACAAGTCTTCAAGTTGCCACTTTGGAGACCTCTGGTGTATTCCTCTGAGCTTCTTCCACTTCCCATCGTCAGAGAACTTCTCTCTTACATTCTGGTGAGATATATTCTGAGGAGAGAGAAGTTCTTAAGCAAGGGTCTTCAAACGTGGCAAATTCGAAGACTTGTGGACTTCAACTCCCAGAATTCCTGAGCTAACATGACTAGAGGAGGAATTCTGGGAGTTGAAGTCCACAAGTTTATGTATTTATTTTATTTGATTTGTCAATTGCTTACAAGATAATAGATATAAGTATAAACATAGTTATGAATACATGGATACATATAAGAGAAATAAAAGAAACAATAGGACAGGGACGGTAAGCATGTTGGTGCACTTATGCATGCCCCCTACAGACCTCTTAGGAAAGGGGTGAGATCAATAGTAGAAAGTCTAAGGTTAAAGTTTTGGGGGTTTGGGGAAGAAACCACAGAGTCAGGCAGAGTATTCCAGACATTGACCATTCTGTTGCTGAAGTCATATTTCCTGCAGTCAAGTTTGGTGCGATTAACCTTGAGTTTGTATCTATTGTGTGCTCTTGTATTGTTATGGTTGAAGCTGAAGTATTCATTGACAGGTAGGACATTGTAATATATGATTTTATATACTACGCTTAGATCGAACCTAAGACGGCGTAGTTCTAGATTTTCTAGGTCTAGAATTTCAAGTCTGGTGGCATAAGGTATTCTGCAATGAGTAGAGGAATGGAGAACTCTTCTTGTGAAATATTTCTGGACTTAAAGCTCTCAAGTTTGAAGACCCTTGTTCTTCAGGATGGGCACCATGAGCCCAAAAACTTGGAAAACAAAACACCTGGTCCCAGTGACCATCCCAGATTAGATCCTGCAACATTCTTTTTACCAGAGGTGCCCAACCTTGGCAACTTTTAAGACTTGTGGAGCTCAACTCTCAGAATTTCCCAACTAGCCAGGTCTGGTTGGAGAATTCTGAGAGTTGAAGTCCACATGTTTTAAAGTGGTCAAAGTTGGATCCTGCCATTTTTACGCAGAAAGAGCTTAAAGTGTTGTTTGGAAGAACTCAAAGACCCATTCCTGGGAGTGAGGTTTACTTGTGGGGAAATCTTGGTTGGTTGCCAATTTCCTGGGATGTATAGCATGAATTGAAGGGTAGATGCCAAATCATATCTTTAAAAAAACAAAAAAAACCCTTCCTCATTCAGTGTGGGATGCCTTGGGGGAATCAAGCCAAACGTGCCAATTCCGGTCATCAGATACTTTAAAAAAAATTTTTTTTTAAAAAAAAGATATTTTAATTTGGTGGGATGGACAGAGCAATGGTGGCTTTGACAACCATTTTCTCCTTGTCCTGTGGAAGTATTCCCTCCCTCGCCCCTCAAATTAGCAAATCTTCAGGTTCCACAAATGTATCAACAAAGGAGAGAAAATCCTTAGGATTTAGTAAGGATTTGAGTTTAGCAAGTCATCGGTGGAGAGAAAGGTGAATCAGAACAGCAATAAATATTTGATATTCTCACACACCCTCGAGGATAGTCGGGTAATATTGAGGTCAGCTTTGCAAAATACACCAATCCAATGTTTCTCAGCAACTTGAAGATGTGTGGACTTCAACTCCTAGAGTTCCCCAGCCAGCCTGAAGTCCATTCTTCTTAAAAGTGCCAAGGTTGAGAAACGCTGCAGTAATCTATGCAAACTCATTTCAGTCTAGTTGCCTTGTAGGAACCCGGCCCCTGTGGTTGGCTTATAAGGCAGAGATTGTGCCAACTGGGAAAAGCTTCTAGTCCAACCTGCTCAAGCAAAAGACCCAGTACCATCCTGGACAAATGGCTGTCTAATCTCTTCTCAAAACTTCCAGCGTTAGAGCATTCACAACTTCTGGAGTCAAGTCGTTCCATTGATTAATTGTTCCCACTGTCAGGAAATTTCCAGTTAGTTCCAGATTGCTTCTCTCCTTGATTAGTTTGCATCCATTGCATCTTGTCCTGCCTTCAGGTGCTTTGGAGAATGGCTTTACCTGTTTCAACCAACCGTTGGGGCCTCCCAGCTTCTGCTAGCCTTTGGTGTGTGTGTGTGTGTGTGTGTGTGTGTTTGACTGTCTGGTTCCTATGCCACCATCCACTTACTTGGCTTCTTTAGATGTACAGATAATGATGCCCATCCCTCCCTCTCCTTCCTTCCTTCCTTCCTTCCTTCCTTCCTTCCTTCCTTCCTTCCTTCCTTCCTTCCTTCCTTCCTTCCTTCCTTCCTTCCTTCCTTCCTTCCTTCCTTCCTTCCCTCCTTCCTTCCCAACTGATTTCCACTGACTATCATTTGTGTATTGTTTTTGGCTGCCTCAAATGACCTCTGGGCAAAAAGACAACACAAATGAAATAATTGTTCCAGGTCCTCCCCCTCCTCCTCTTCCTCTTCCTCTTCCTCTTCTTCTTCTTCCTCCTCCTCCTCTTCGACTACTTCTTCTTCTTCTACTACTCCTTCTTCTTCTTCATCTCCTCCTCCTCTTCCTCCTCCTCCCCTCCCTTTGTTTTTCAAGGAGCAACGCAGCTCAGATGTGAGAAATTAACACCTTTCACAGATGCTTTCCAGGCCTTCCATTGAATTCAGTCAAAAGACTAAAGTTTTTGGGGTAGAGGGGCTGCTGGAGGAGCATCCTCTATCCTTTGAGATGGAGCTAGCCATTTGGGGTGGGGGGACAAGTTCCCCACCTTCCTTTGCTTCTGGGCTATTGGCTGCTTAAATATGTTTAATTGGAGAACATGAATGATGACACCTAGCCTGTGAATGGGCTCAATTGGAGAATCTGGTTTATGAGACACCCAGGGGGGAAACAGGGTCAAAGGGGACTGTAAATTACATATGCCAGAGTAGGCTTCATACAGGGCAGTGCCAGTAGGTTGCCTCTAATGAATCTTTGAAGTTTTTTGAAGTTTGGCTCGAGAATCATGATTTAATTAGGGTGATTGTTGGAATCCTGACACACGTGACCATAGTTTGTAAATGTGAAAAACAGTTATAAGTCACTTATATCCCACCTCTGAGTGGAGATTTTGCAGTATCCTTCCCCTGCCATGCCCACCAACTCACGCCCACAGAACCAGTAGTAAAAAATTTTGAATCCCACCAATGATATTTTTTAAACATTTTTGCTAATTTCACTGGTGGTAAGTGCCACTTATAAAACATTTTATACAGATTTTCTGTATAAGTGGTTGCCATCCTCAATTTATAGTTTCTTTGCCAGTTATCTAGTTCTACATTATATCTTTTTTTTTTTTTGCCCTTACTATCATTGTCTCTATCACCTGTTCGATTCAATTCGATTCAACTTTATTGTCATTGCCATGGATACAGGCAACGAAATGCAGTTAGCATCCAACCAGAATTGCACAACAACAGTAAAATATAAATATATGTATGCAAATATGCAAGGCATCTATGAATATGAAAAACACAACAAAATGTATGTCCACGGGCACACAAAGATAAGTGTGAGTGCACATATATGGACATATACAAATGTACAAAATGTTTATGGACACATTGAATATAAATACAAATGCACAGAGAATTAGACAAAATACATCATATGTTATCAAGGGAAGCATCAGCATATGTGTGTGGGGACAAACGAGCTGAGGGGTTCAACAAGGAAACCACTGTGTGGTTAAAAACTGTTCCCTAGCCTGCTGGTCTTAGACTGCAGGGACCTGAACCTCCTCCCCGATGGAAGAAGAGTAAACAGTTTGTGGACTGGATGGAAGGGGTCCTTAACGATGCTGTGGGCTTTACACAGACATCATTTCCTCTGTATGTCCACAATGGACATACTGTTCATCTCTCCCCCACAAAATACAGGTATTCCTCCCCCCATTTCTTGGAAGTGAAGCTTCTGAAATTAACAGATTTCTCTTTCTATCCTCCTTCCTATATATCTCCAATTTTAAAAAAATTACACTCACCCAGAAATTGAACCTCTTTATTTCAATAGAGTATAAAATACGTAATGAAGGATACATACATTTTTTAAGGCTCCATACCAAACTGAGTAATGCAAGAAATTATTTACAAATGCATGCTTGATGCAAGATACTTGAATGACTTTATAAGGCCAGCTACGCTTTCCCTGAAAGTGTAAATTCAAACCTGTTTGAGTCTGGAACCATATAATCTGAGAGACAAACCTTTTCTTGAAATGTGAATCGTAATCTCAGTTTTATCAGAAGAATAATAAGACCTCTACAGAAGAAGAGGTGATTATGAAACTATTTGAATGTGCAGAAATGAATAGATTACATTGGAAATTAAAGAACAAGAAGATACAGAATATTGTATGAAATGGGATGTATTTTATAAATGGTTGGCCAACAAAGAAATGGAATGAATAAGAGGTAATGAGAATACTATAATGATAAGAGAAAAAAGGATGAAACTTTTAATAGGAATGTAACTTTAATGATATATATTATAATATGAAATGTATATTAAATATATGTGCACAAGATATATGTACCTGGTTAATACACCATTGAATTGAAAGATGTTCATTTTGTAAAAGAAAATTAAAAAAAATAATTAAAAAAATATCAGTTTTATCTACAAAGTGCTTGTAAAGAAGCCACAGATCAAGAGCCAGGACCACGGAGAGCTCCTGCTTAGTTGTGCCAAGGATTAAAGTTATGGAGAGGAAGGATGGAGGGGAAAAAAGAGAAAATGTAGGCTGGAGAAGACTCAAGTCAGGTTCTGTAATATTCATTGAGCTATGCAGAGGGAAGCAGAGAAAGAGTTATGGCAGGCTACCAAAGTAAAAAAGTAACTAGGAAAAAATAGCATTGGGTAGGAGAAATTATATAGGAGAATAGTTATATAGCTGGGGAGTGGGGCGGAGTTAAATGTGTCCAAAACCATGGGTCAGAGGTCAGCAACTTAAAACACTCAAAGAGCCACAAAAGTCCTAACTGGAAGTCCCTTGTGTATATTCATGAACTGGAATAGAGCATGGTAACAAGGCCAGCCACAATGAATAGGCATAGCAACTAAGTCAGCCAATGAGGACTGTTTGGAAACTGGAACTAGAAGTAGCTTAGATGTGGCTCTATATTAAGTTCTGCAATTTGGAAGCTATGTTAAGCTCTGAGTCTGTCTATTGAAAATGAAACTGCTTCTCTCCTCTGCTGTGTATCTTGCTTCCCTGCTGAACTAAAGTGAAACTGATATCTCTTTCCGAGCTCTTGAGATGCTGTTCTGTTCTGAACCTGTAACATGTCTGCTTTTCTTTGAGTTTGTTCCATGTTGGAAAAATCGACAACTGGTATTGTAAAATTTACTTTATATGTTTATAAAGAAGTTAAATGAAGCCTCATTCATCTGTGTTTATTTTTTTGGCACTGAATTTACACTGCAATACTCTGAACACCTTGTTCAATTCTGGAGCTGACCGGAAGTCCAGTCCCCCCACCATAGAGTCTTCCCCCCCCCCAACAACCGGAAGCTCCTCTCAAAATTGTGGCATGACTGGCGACAGGGAGCCTCAGCAGAGGGTTTTGCAATTTTTCTTCCCACTGTTGTTAAGTGAAGCTTTGTGAAGTAACATGGTTGTTAAGTGAATCTGGCTCTTCCCCTTGACTCGGCTTGTCAAAGGGGATCATGTGACCCCAGGGACACTGAAACCATCATAACTGTGAGTTGGTTGTCAAGCATCCGAGTGTCAAATTATGTGAGTGTGGGCTTGTTGCAGTGGTCTTAACTGTGAAAAATGGTCCTAAGTCACTTTTTTCACTGCTGTTGTAGCTTCAAACGGTCCCTAAGTGAACTGTTGCTAGTCGAGGACTACCTGTACTTCGGCTAAGTTCCTGGCTTAGAAATTCACAGGGATGATAAGTGCGTAGAGTCAAGGCTGTGGTTTTCCCAGTTGCAATGTATGCAACTAAGGCAGAATATCAGCAGATAGCCAGAATCTGCAAAGACGAAGTCAGGATAGCAAAGGCTCAGAACGAACGAAGACTTGCAACAAAAGTCAAAGATAATAAAAAAGTATCTTCCAACATATAAATAACAAGAAAACACTCAAGGAAACACTCGGTCCACTAAAGAGAGAAGATGGCAAGGAAGTAACAGGCAACAGAGAGAAAGCAGAACTGCTTAACTCATTCTTTGCATCCGTCTTCACGCAAAAAAGACATTATAGCTCAACCCACCAAAAACATAACTGTAAAAGACAGACCAGAAATAAAAGTTAAAATAAGCAAAAAAATAGTTAGAGAACACCTGTCTGATCTTGATGAAAACAAATCACCGGGCCTGATGGATTTCATCCCAGAGTTTTAAAGGAGCTGGCAGAGGTCATCTCAGAACCACTGCACTATATCTTTCAAAAATCCTGGAGCACTGGGGAACTACCAGAGATCTGAAAAAGAGCTGATGTGGTTCCCATCTTCAAAAAAGGAGAAGAAAAAAAAAAAAAAACAGACCCAGGAAACTATAGACCAATCAGCCAAATATCAATACCTGGGAAGATACTGGAAAAGATAATAAAAAAAACAGATCTGCCAACACTAGAAACAAGTAAAGTAATAATTAGCAGTCAGCACGGGTTTGTTAAAAACAGATCATGCCAAACCAATCTTATTTCATTCTTCAACACAGTGACTAAATTACTGTGGACATAATATATTTAGATTTCAGCAAGGCATTCGATAAAATAGACCACAACCTACTTCTTAGTAAGCTAGAAAAAAGTGGAATAGATAGCACCACCACTAGATGGATTCGCAACTGGCTGGCAAACCGTACTCAATGAGTAGTCCTTAATGGGTCTAAGTCTACATGGAGGGAAGTAAGCAGTGGAGTGCCACAAGGTTCCATCTTAGGCCCGGTACTCTTCAATATCTTCATTAATGACTTAGATGAGGGAGTAGAAGGGGAACTTACCAAATCTGCAGATGATACTAAGCTGGCAGGGATAGCTAACACCCAAAAAGATAAGCTCAAGATCCAGATGTATCTTGACAGACTAGAACCCTGGGCCATATCTAATAAAATGAAATTCAATATAGAGAAAAGTAAAGTCCTACACAGGCAAGAAAAACCAAAAGTACACATATAGACTGGGTGAAACCAGGCTCAATAGCAGTAACTGTGAGAGGGATCTTCGAGTCTTAGTGGACAACCAGTTAAATATGATCCAGCAGTGTGCAGCAGCCGCCAAAAAAGCTAATGCAATCCTAAATTGTATTAACAGAGGGATACAATCAAGATCAAGGGAAGTACTAATACTACTCTGTAAAGCCTTAGTAAGACCACACCTAGAGTATTGCATCCAGTTTTGGTGACCACATTATAAAAAAGATGTTAAGACTCTAGAAAAAGTGTAGAGAAGAGCAACCAGGATGATTAGGGGACTGGAGACTAAAAAATGCAATGAACGGTTGCAGGAACTGGGCTTGGTTAGTCTAGTAAAGAGAAGGACCAGGGGAGACATGAAGGAGTCAAGCTATTTTCTAAAGCTCCTATCGGCCAGACAATGAATAGTGGATGGAAACTAAACAAGGAGAGATTTAACCTGGAAATAAGAAGAAACTTTCTGACAGTGAGAACAATCAACCGATGGAACAGAAGTTGCCCTCGGAAGTTGTGGGAGCACCATCACTTGAGACTTTCAAGAAGAGATTGGACTGCCATTTGTCATAAATGGTGTAAGGTCTCCTGCTTGGGCAGGGGCTGGATTAGATGATCTACAAGATCCCTTCCAACTCTGATTATCTGTATCTGTATCTATCTGCTGTGTAAGTTGGACCATAACGAAGGCTGAGTGCCAAAGAATGGAGGCCTTTGAACTCTGATGCTGGAGAAGACTCCTGCGAGACTCTTGGGCTGCAAGGTGATCAAACCAGTTGGTCCGAGAGGAGATCCACCCTGACTGCTCTTTAGAAGGCCAGATCCCGAAGATGAAACTCAAAGACTTTGCCAACCTCATGAGAAGGAAGGACTCTCTGGAGAAGAGCCTAATGCTGGGAAAGATTGAGGGCAATAGAAGAAGGAGATGGCAGAGAAGGAGGTCGCTAAATGGAGTCACTGAAGCAGTCGGCATGAGCTTAAATGGACTCTGGAGGATGATAGAGAACAGGAAGGCCTAGAGGAACATTGTCCATGGAGTCACGATGGGTCGGACATGACTTTGCAGCTAACAACAACAAAGGTGTAGGGCAGGGATGTCCAACCTTTCACCTTCCCTGGGCACATTAGAAGATGAAAATTTGGTTTGGGCCGCACATAAAATAAAAAAAAATAAAAAATAAAAAATAAAAAAAAATAAAATAATAATAAAATAATAATAAAATAATCTTTATTATTTATTATTAATTATTCATTAAAAATTATTTATTTTTTATTTTATAATTTTCTGGTCAAATTTTGCGGGGTGGGGGGGAGGGGGAGAAGAAAGCTCGCCCGCATCGCGCCTACCTCTCCTCCTGCAAATGCGGCAGCGGTGGTGGGGACAGAAGCAGCAGCGGTGGCGGCGGCAACAGCAGGCGGTGGTGGGACGGGACTTTTGGGCTGCGGCTGCCCGCCTTTTCTGTTGTTCACCTCGCCCTGCCTCGCGCCTGCCTCTCCTCCTCCTCCTTGCTGGATCTTTCACGAAGGTTGGGGTGGGCATTGGGCCGCATTATGAGGTGACCTGGGCTGCATGCGGCCCATGGGCCGTGGGTTGGACAAGCCTGGTGTAGGGGTTGATTTGTGCTACTCTTCTTCCAGAATAGTTATGCCTTCTCCCCACATGTAGAAACATACGTTATTCCTTGACAAAAGCCATTTATTTTTGTGTCATGCCCTGGGTCATCACAGTGTGTGTGGTATGCTGTTGTCTATGGGGTTGTGAAGAACCAGACAGGACTTAGCCACTGTGATGACCCAGGGTGGGGAATACAAAACAAACAGAGTCACAAAAAACAGGTGAATCCCCTTTTATTCCTTGACTTTGCTTCCAAGCTCCAAATATCCTTGACTGGAGACAAAAAACTCCCACACAACCAGTTACAAAAAGGAGGGAAAAAATAACACAAACCAGGCAAGATAAGGGCTGGAGGACGTCCACAGATAACAGGCCACACACTGGGAAGGACGCCAAACTCAGAGAGGAACCATCAACTAGAGATATTTCCACACTTTGTTTCCAGCGTTCACCCATACGCAGGTCCGTCCTCTTATTCAGTTGTCACAGCTGCAGGCCATGAAGAGGATCAAGGCCCTCTCCTCCTGAGTAGACCATGTCTCTCCTTAATCCTCTCCTCCCTGTGTCCCCTAGGATGGGGAAGGGATGGGCCTGGGTCCTCCTCTGACTGCCCAGCCAGCCTCTGCCCTTCCCCAGGCTCCTCCACCACCTCCGGAGCCACACTTCCACTCCCTGTCAGATGTTCCTCCTCTCCCTCAGAGTCTGACTCGACCAAGGGCATGACAGCCACTGAACAATGGCAACAGATTGGGAAGTATTGTATCTCAGTGGGGAAGCTTCTGATCAGCATGCTGAAATTCCTCAGGTTAATAGCCAGTTGTATGTAAAGGTTGACAAATTAGCGCCCAGAAGAATTGACCCTGGGGCTTGGACTGCACTAAGCCTGCAGGCTATCAGTGAAAGGCTGGGTCTTTCCTTGTGTCAACTCATAAAACATTTCTAGACATGTTTTAGAGTGGCCATGAACAGAAAGTGGGCTGGGGGGTGAGGGAGGAAACATGCCGACATGTTCACTCCTAATAAATCCTTTGAAATTTTAAAGCTTGGCTTGAGGCTCATGATTTAATTAGGGCAACTGCCGGAATTTAATTAGGGCAACACCTTGGCTGCTTGGGTCAGGAAGACTAGAATTCCCACCTGCGCCAGGGTCTGATTTGTTTCTTCTTTTTCTTTTTGTGTGGAAAATTTTAATTTATTCTAAGTTTAAAACACAAAATGCAAACAAATAGAAAATGCAAAGAAATGCAAATAGTTAAAAACGGGGTGGAAAGACAAGAAAACAGGCATTAACAAGAAAAAGTGTCTTTTAAAAAGGGGGAAAAATTCTAACACATATACGCATAATATCCTCCCCAGTTGAATGCTATTTATTTATTTAGTTTGTCAAGCATATATGAGAAAACGTGTATGAACATAACATATAAGTATATAAGTTTAAACAGGTATATGTGATAAATGAGTACAAATAAATGGGGACATTAGGACAGGGATGGTAGGCACGCTGGTTTGCTTATGCACACCCCCTTTTAAGGACCTCTTAGGAACTGAGTGAGGTCACAGTAGACAGTTGAAGGTTGAAGTTTTGGGGGTTTGAGGTTGTAACAACAGAGTCAGGTAGGCATTGAGCACTCTGTTGCTGAAGTCATATTTTCTGCAATCGAATTTGGAGTGGTTTACTTTGAATTTGTATTGGTTGTTCGCTGGTGTGTTATTGTAGTTGAAGCTGAAGTAACCATTGACAGGTAGGACATTGTAGCAGACAATTTTGTGTACTAAGCTTAGATCAGACTGTAGGCGGCGTAGTTCTAGATTGTCCAGGTCCAAAATTTCAAGTCTGGTGGTATAAGATATTTTATTGCAAGCTGAGGAGTGGAGTATTCTTCTCATGAAATATCTCTGCACCAGCGGTGGCATTCAATTTTTCTTTACTACCTGTTCTTTGGGCGTGGCTTGGTGGGCGTGGCAGGGGAAGGATACTGTAAAATCTCCATTCAGAGGTGGCATTTGCCGGTTCTCCGAACTACTTAAAATTTCCGCTACCAGTTCTCCAGAACTGATCAGAACCTGCTGAATACCACCTCTGCTCTGGACTCACTAAATCATATTAATGTCCATTATACAGTGTGGATTGGTATAATACATTCATCTAGAGTGAACAATTCGTTTCTTTTTAGCCAATCACATTGTCCTTTGGTTTGTCTTGGGGGCATTTTTATTTGTGGGCTTACTGTAGGGCCACCCAGCACAACCTTGTTTGAATCGGAGGCTCCTATAATTGCTATAAATGCATGGAATAGATCAGTAAAAACTCAGCCACAAAGATAAATAATCGGGTGGGAGATGGAGGGGCCCAGAAATGGCCTTTTCAGGTCAAGATAGAGAGCGATCATTGGTGCAGGCTAGGCAACTGGGTCAGAGAGCAAAGGTCAGAGATACAAATCAGCTGCTTAGAACTGGGCAGCCCCATCATTTGGCAGAGGCTGTGAGGTGGCAGCCTGCTATTGGAGGAAAAGTTATGGTATGTGTAACGCGCGGTCTCTTATGCCGCCTCTGTTTTGCTAATCCAGCTTTGCAGACTGCAACATTTTTACTCTCTAGCTACTACATCCTCGTAAGAGATGCAAAGGCCCACTCTAAAGGCAGGGGCAATTCTGACTTTATCTCTGGAGCCAAAGAGTGGGAAGGCTGCCATTATCCCCAGCAGTAGGCGGGCAGATCCTGGCTAGCTTAATTTGTCTTGCCTCTAACAACAACAAAAAAGAGACGTGGAGAAAAAAAAAGGCAATGAGAAAAGTGGGGAGAGAGACGGAGGGGAGAGGAAAAAGGGGAAAAAAAACCTGTTAGAGAGCCACGAAAGCATATGTCTCTTTGTGTCTCATTATATATTTAAATGGCAAACATTTCAGTCAGTTTGCTCGACAATGGTAAACAAATGGGAAATTAAATGGGAACGAATATATTACACAGCCCACATTTCTAACCAGCCTTTCAATGGGGACCTGCAGTTGTAAAAGTCTGGTTGGAATATCAAAGGAGAGTTGAGGTCTTCGGGTTATTGAATAATTGATGGAGAACGGGTGGCCTTCCAATTTGGTCGCAGCTGCCAATCCTGCTTATTTATTTATTTTAACAACAACAACAACAACAACAACAAACCCCAAACAAAAGCCAACGATGGCCATGTGCTCAGAGAACAAATATTGTGACTCAAATGAAACTTCCTACAGTTTGGCCGTAACTTTTTGCAATGAGTTTGGAGCAGGGGATCATAACTTCTACGCTCAGGGAAGGGAAAAGCAATTACTTCTTCTGGTCTGGATCTGCCATCATCTCGACATCTCCCCTCCATCTAAAAGCATCCACCGACCCATCTTTTAGCTTTCTCCAACTTCATTCTGCCCAAGGAGCTGCTGATCTAGTTCTACAGAGGCTTTATTGAGTCTGTCATCTGCACCTCTATAACTGTCTAGTTTGGTTCTGCAACCCAACAACACAGACACAGACTTCAGAGAGTAATTAGGACTGCAGAAAAAACTATTGCTACCGACCTGCCTTCCATCGAGGACCTGAGTCCTCGATGAGTCCAAAAGAGGGCTGTGAAAATATTTACAGACCCCTCACATCCTGGACATAAACTGTTTCAACTCCTACCCTCAAAACGATTCTATAGAGCATTGCACACCAGAACAACTAGACACAAGGACAGTTATTCCCTCTGCACTGTCCAACTATTTACAAAGTCTGCATTACTATTACTATTAATCTTTTCATCGCTCCTTATCACCCTTCCCCTTCCCACTTATGACTATGACTGTAACATTGTTGCTTGTATCCTTACGATCTATATTGGCTGTTTCCTAGTATGATTTGATTGCTTATTGTATCCTATGACTATTAAGTGTTGTACCTGATGATTCTTGATTCTTGACTAATGTATCTTTTCTTTTATGTACACTGAGAGCATTTGCACCAAGACAAATTCCTTGTGTATCCAATCACACTTGGCCAGTAAAGAATTCTACTCTACTCTACTCTACTCTACTCATGTCTTGGAGAGCCACTCCACCTTTTAGTGTAGCTCCGAGAATGGCGAAAGCCAAGGCAGCCGTAGCTGAAGCGATTGTGTTGGCAAGCTCTACAAACTTTGGTTCTTTGGCTTCCTGTGCAAAAGAGAGAATTTCCAGCTGAAAGGAGCCAGGGGAAAGGAAGAGGAAGGACTCTAAACTAGCTGGAGAATGTAGAAGGAAACTCAAAACTCAGAGGGAAGGAGAGAGGAAGGGAGGGCGAGATTTATTTTCTCCAGTCGTAAATCTTGTCTCCTTGTTCTTCTGCCCAACGAAGCATGATAAAGTCCTTTTCCATAAAGTATTCAGCCTTAAAAGCCACAAAGCTCACCCAATCAGTAGCCATCTGTTTCTCCCCAGTACCCTGTAATAGTGACTCCCATAGAGGAGGGGCGGAGGAGTCCACAGAAAAAGGACCCCACTGTTCGAGCCGAAGGTGGAGGAAACCAATGAATAGCAGTGGAAATCCTTTAGTTTTCCTTGCAGATCTGTATCTATAGAGACTGGGGGAGAAAAAGAGAGCCATTCTATCGATACAACAATTGTCTATCGGGAACACAAAAAGGACAAGGCATCCAGAGGGCAACCTGAGCAGGCAGCCTGAGTTCCCGGCATGAAAGCAGGGCCTAACAGATTTATAGAAAACTTTAATTGGTTTTCAATAGCGTGACAAAGGCGTTGAAGCCAAACCGAGGAAAGTGGCCAAGTGTTTCACACCGGGGTCCTCACAGTACCAGGTCCATTCAAGGGAGAGCTCATAATTTATTTTATTTTTTTAAAAAGAAGGGTGTAAGTGTTCCTTGTCCAGCTTGGAATGGGCATCTCCTTCTATATCAACCCCCTCCACACACACACACACACACACACACACACACATACAAACGAAAACACAAACACACAAACTTTTTGCAATGGAGAATTTGCATACATTCCAAAGAGGTGTTTTGGAGGGAAAAGAAGGGGAATTTGAAAAGAGAATGAAAAACAGGCCACCATCTCCTCTGGCAAAGATATGGATAGATAGATAGATGATAGATGATAGATGATAGATAGATAGAGAGTTAGAGACAGAGATAGAGATAGAGATAGAGAAAGAGAAAAACTAGAAAGATATAGATAGATAGAAAGATGTGTGTGTGTGTATAATATTACATACCCTCTCCAAAGACACATATCTCCTCTCCAAAGACAGAGATCTTCTGCATCAACCAGATGTGTTGGGAATGGTTGGGAGAAAGCTGAAGGAGGCAACTCCGCACAAATCAATCAATAGAAATTTGCCTAAGCTGTTTAACAAGGCCGTAAATGTAAAGTACCTTCTGTCCTATGACAAGATAGCAACTTCTTTGAAAAAGAGAAATGCAGAACTGTCAGGTTCATTGTCTCCCCCAATGAACCATTTATTTTTCATTCAAGACCCCTTTATCTTATTCCTAAGGACAACTGGCAAATCTTGGCAAGTTGTTCTTTGAAAAACAGAACCATGTTTTGTTTCTTTCTTTCTTTCTTTTTTTTAAATCAGAAGGGTCCAAATGAGAGAAGTGCCACCCAATTGCTATGGAGAATAAAGCTAATAAAACAGTTTTCCTGAGATGGCACCTTTTGGCACGTCTGTGGAAATTCTCAGTCATCCAGGTCATGGTTGTCTCAAAGGGGCTTTTTCAAAAGACAACTGGACTGTTTTCTCCCTTGAGGAAGAAGAAGAAAATGTTTCACTCCTCATCCAAGAAGCTTCATCAGTTCTGATGGCGGGGGGGGGGGATGAGTGGGTGGGATGGAAGGATAAGTATCTTCAAATGCTTACCTTAATATGATTATAATGACTTTCAATGTTTTCGATAAAGTACTTGAATGACCTCTCTATTTCATTCATTCGTTCATTCGTTCATTCATTCATTCATTTCCTGCCTCTATTATTTCTTAAATTTTAGCATTTTATTTATTAATTTATAATATAAAATGCCATAATACAAAAGAAGGTGGTAGGAAAATAAGGGAGGGAAAGGGGAGAGGGAAACTATAGGGCAAAAGGAAGAAAGAAAGAAAAGACATTGACTTTTGACTCCTTTTGGATAATAGTATCAAATCTCAACTTTTTATTTTTACATCTATATATATAAAAGTGAAATACTACTCACGCATCATCACAAAATCTCCAGAACCATAAAGCCTACAAACTTGAAATTTGGCATGTATGTCCCTCTTGGCTTCTATGTGTTCACTAAGAAAGGATTTTTTGAAATGACCATCAGAGCATTAGTATTTCCTATATTATTATTATTAACACGCTTTGATGCTAAGGAGTTTTACTTCTCCTCCCCACCTGAAAAGAAATCTCTTCCACATGCAAAACACAAGCAGAGGAGAGGAGTTTCAGTTTTAGTTTCACAGCACCAAGCAGCTTTAGTACAGAACAGTTGAGCTAAGCCACGCCCAGGCTCCTTGCTATCTCCTTCTTGCTCACATAGCAAATACTCTTTCAGTTTCCAAACAGCCCTGAACTTTCTCACACACTGACAGGACACTAGCCAGATGAATACTGATAGATGTTGGTAGGCATAGGCAGAATTTTTTTCTCCTGATTTTCATTCCCAAAAACTAAGCCCAATCACAGTTTCATTGTGAAATTTGGGTACCCAGCTAGTAATAATATACATGAACCATTTCTATAACAACAAACCTACCTAATTGATAAAATGCAAAATCAAAGTTTCATTTTTTTCCACCTCAAGCACAAAGTCCAGAAGCAGTTTCCAAGTAGAAACAAAAGTAATTGTGTTGAGAGGGTGGAGCTGGCATTGCGACGATATGGTATGCGATCTTGGAGGTCTTAGATTGCTGCCGATATCTTTGCTCCTGGGCAGTCCTATCGGATCTAAACCATCCCAAAGAGACAGTGAAAGTGAAGACCGCATCCTGTTGATCCCAGGGATACTGCAAAGTCCCTGGTAGATCCAGGAGAAGCTCTTCTTGCCAGCAGCAAAGAGGCAGCCATTAAAGCTGCTGAAGTTGGGACAGCTCCGAAATGGAAGAGAACAGAAAGAGAGAGTGTGCCGGTTTGGTGAGAACTTTTTCTTTATTCTAAGATCTGAAAGGACACCCTAAGGAAAAGAAAGAATTTGTAAAAATTTTGACAGAAGTGATTAAGTGGTGATTTTAAACAGGAATGTCAAAGTAATGTTTTTTTCTCATTGCTGGATTTTCTATACACGATCTTATATTTTGAAACTGGACTGGTTTTTTTCTTTTACATCTATTTTTTTTCTCCTTTTTTTGTAATATTTTAGGCTAGAGGCTCCCTTTCAGTTATTTCTTTTTTAAAAAATATCTTTTTTAAAAATTAATTCTTATTATATCTTGCTTGGAAAAGGAGGGGGAAAGTGAGAGCAAAGAAACTTTGTAACACTGCCAACTAGAGGCTTGAAAATATTCTGTTTCCCTGTGACCAGACAAAGCTGAGAAAGAAAGAACTGAGACTCTTTTTCAAGGACATTGCTATTTGATAAGATAGAGGGAAGAGCATGGGAGAGTATTATTCAGGTGCTCTTCTGGGTTTCTATCAACAGCTGGAGTCTGGTGTTGAAACCTAGGGGAAAAAAAGGTGATAAGTTTTTGGAGAAGAGAGTTATAATAAGAGCCTTGGATAATCAAACAAAGTGCAGTGTGCTCTTTTTACTTTTTCTAAGTTGTGCTATCCCTCCTCACCAGCTTTATTGTATTTTATTTTATCTTTTTTTTTTCTTGTAATAACTATTTGGTTTTTTGGCTTTGTTGGAGCTTGTCTTTGTTTTTCTTTTTTTCTTTGGAAGTCCAATCTCTACATTTGCTTTTTATTTTAAAGGGAAAGCTTTAGTATTAATGTTTTTTTTAAGGGAATAGCCTTTTTTTTTCCTGGTATTTTTGTTTTTTCATCTACCTTTATGGTTTATTCTTATGCACTCTTTTCTATTTGAGACCTTTCAATTGGATTAAGGTGTTGAAGAACCTGAAGGATTTTTCCTTTTCCTTTTTTTTCTTTTTCTTTTTTCCAAGCCTTTTTCTTCATCTAACTATTGATTGGATTAAGGTATACAAGAACCCGAAGAAATTTTGTTCTCCCTTTTTTTTCTTCTTTTTATCATTATTATTGGGCTTATTTTTTCTGGTATTTTTATTTTGAACTATAATTGGTTACTTCACAATTGGATTAAGGTTTAGAAGAACCTGAAGATTTTGAATTGCTTAAAATGAGTAGGAAATTTACAGCTCCTGGTTCTTCAACTTCTACTTCTTCCTCTCCACCATCTGGAGGACAATATTCAATACAGACAATGTTAAAGCAAGAAAAAGAACAAGAAAAAGTGACTCTGCAGATGATTATGCAAGGAATTCAAAATATTCAAGCAAGATCAGAGAATATTGAAAAGAGAATAGAGAACATTGAACAAAGAACAGAGAACATTGAACAAAGAACAGAGAACAGAGAACATTGAACAAAGAACAGGGAAAACCGATGAAAAAGTGGAGAACATCCAACAAATGATGTTGAAGTATGATGAGAGATTCCAAAAAATTGAAGAAGATAAACAAAGAGACAAGAAGATTTGAGATATTGACACTAGATTAATTGTGGTTGAACAAGATAAAAGTGGTATGTTGAGATGGGAGATGGATAGATCAGAATTCTATCTTAGATTCCAAAACATAGAGGAAGAAAAAGGACAAAACTTAGCTGAGAGAATGATAGAAATACTGGCTGAAGCTTTGGAAATAAGAGAAGATGATGGATGGAATAGATGAGGTTTATTGAGTTTTCACAAGATATGCGATGAGAAATAGCTTACCAAGAGAAGTTCACATTAGATTTACAAAGAAAGCCATTAAAACACAAATATTGCAAGTGGCAAAAGAGAAAACATTGAAATATAAAGACAAGGAGATTGTGGTCTTGAAACAAATATCCAGAAGAGTGAGAGAGATGAGAAGAGAATACTGATTCCTGACTAAAATGCTACTTTAAAAAGAGGTGAATGATGGCTGATTCCAGAAGGTTTAATGTTCACATGGCAAGAACAGAGACATAAAATTGACTCAATTGAGAAAGCAGAATTATTTTATACAGAATTTTTTGGAGGGAAAGAGGAAGAGGCAGAAAAAGAGATCTCACTAACTGAATTCCAAGAGGACTGCCAAATGGCAATTGAAAAAAAAAGAACATTCAGTAGGTGGAAAGGTGAAAGCCAAAGAACAATGTGAACTAAGATCTGAAAGAGCTGCCAAACTTAACTACAAAATATAACCATGGAAGAGAAAAAACTGATTACAATTAATATAAATGGACTTAACTCAGCCATTAAAAGAAGAAAAACCTTTCATAAATTCAAGAAATTAAAATTTGATATAATTTGTCTACAAGAATACATATTAAAAAACAATATGAACAATTGTTGATACAGCCAAAACTAGGGAAAATATTTACTTCCTTGACACAATGTAAGAAAAGAGGAGTGGTTTTATATATTAAAGAAACCACCCCAGCAAAACTGATTTATACCAATGATGATGGAAGAATACTAATGATGGAAATAATGGACAATAATACGAAAACACTCCTGATTGCAATCTATGCTCTGAATGACTAACAAGAAGAATTCTACAAAAAATTACATATGAAAATAATTGAACTGGACTATGCTAGTATAGTTATGATGGGAGATTTTAATGGAATTGTAGACATAAATTTAGGATAGATTTGGGATGATAATATGAACTGTTATAAAATAAACTAAGTAAATTATGATTATCTTGTAAAACATGAATGAATAAAAGTATAGTCAAATGATTGATTAATAATGATACTAAGGTATTTAATTTTTGATTGAAAATATGAGATTATATACAATGTAATTGTAATTGAAGACTACGAAATGGAAGCGCAAAACAATTTGTAAACCAACCGGCACACTGTATGTATACATATGGAAGATGGCTTGATGTTTTTATGTTTTGTTTGTCTATGTTTGTTTTTAAAA
The DNA here is from genome assembly GCA_033807585.1 of Hydrophis major. Classification (NCBI taxonomy): domain Eukaryota; kingdom Metazoa; phylum Chordata; class Lepidosauria; order Squamata; family Elapidae; genus Hydrophis; species Hydrophis major. Next base: position 12,770,839 of record CM066333.1, on the reverse strand, counting down.
ACCAATAAAAAATTTTTTTTAAAGTAATTGTGTTATTTTTTTTTACCAAAGCAGTCAATTTAGCTATTTCTGCTGTTCCATCAACTTCTGCAGTCATTTATCCATTGTAGGAATTAAATTGCCTTTTCATTTTTGTGCATAAAGTAGAATTAGAACTCACAGTCACCTGGTGATTGGCCCAAAACCAACCTGCAAACTTTCATGCCTAAGATGAGACTAGAATTCACAGAGTCCTGGTTTCTAGTCTGGTGCCTTATCATTTTAGATAATATCAGCATGTACAATAAACAACATGGTTCAATAATGTACACCTCTATCCTTCACATCATTCCAATCACATCCTGAAGGAAGGACAGCTGCCTCTGTCTTTTGTTATCTGTCTCCATTCCAGGTTTTAATAACCTGGTTAACAGCATGCATTATATATTTCTAAGGCATGGAAAGCAACATTGGAATTAGTACAGAATAGAAAAACAAAGTTGGAAGGGGACCTTTGAGGTCTTATAGTCCAACCCCCTGCATAGGCAGGAAACCCTACACCATTTCAGACAAATGGTTATCCAATCTCTTCTTAAAAATTTCTGGTGTTGGAGCATTTACAACTTCTGGAGGCAAGTAGTTCCACTGACCAATTGTTCTCACTGTCAGGAAATTTCTCTTTAATTCTAGGTTGCTTCTCTCCTTGATTAGTTTCCATCTGTTGCTTCTTGTCCTGCACTCTGTTGCTTTGGAGGATAGCTTGACTCTTTCTTCTTTGTGGCAACCCCTGAGATATTGGAAGACTACTATCCTGTCTCCCTTAGTCCTTCTTTTCATTAGACTAGACGTACCTAGTTACAGCAACCATTCTTTATATGTTTTACTTCCGGGCCCCTAACCATCTTTGTTGCTCTTCTTGTTAGATCGGGTAGATCGGTCCCAATGAGAGACATGAGACCAGTGTACTTCAAACTCTTTATTTCATTGCATAGACCAGTACAAGATCTTGGAGCCGTGGCAGCCCTTCATATAGGGATTGCTCGCGGCTCGTCGGCCAATGACTCGGCCAATCACGGTTGATTCCAAGTGAGTCAATCACGGTTGTTGAGTAGGCCAATCAGAATGCAGTTCGTGTGGACCAATCAGAATTTACCTTTTGGAGTATGTTAATGTTCTCTGCACTCTTTCCTGAGTCTCAACATTTTTCTTACATCGTGGCAACCAAAGCTGGATGCCGTATTCCAAGTGTGGCCTTCCCAAGGCATTATAAAGTGGTATTAACACTTCACGTGATCTTGAATCTATCTTTCTCTTGATACAGCCTAGAACTGTGTTGGCTTTTTTTGGCAGCTGCTGCAAAGCTGCCAAAAATTAGATCTCCACAAGGAATGTCACTGTTAGCTATGCTAATTGTTCTATTCAAGGAACAATCATTTCAATAAAAAGTGGCCCTGGAGCATTGGCCCCTCAATGGGTTGGTGGCCTCTTCCCATGGATATGGGGTGGGACAACAGGGAAGAAGCACAATCCCAGAGCATACAGGTAGTCCTTGACTTATGACCCCAATTGAGCCCAATGTTTCCATTGCTAAGCAGGAGAGTTGTTCAATGAGGGGGGGGGTTACTCCATTGTACGACCTTTCTTGCCACCGTGGTTAAATGAATCACTGCAGTTGTTAAGTTAGTAACATGTTTGTTAAGCGAATTTGTCCTCCCCATTGACTTTGCTTAATCAGAAGGTTGCAAAAAGAGACCACGTGACCTTGGGACCCTGCAACCGTCATAAATAAGAGCCAGTTGCCGAACATCCGAATTTAAATCCTACGAGCATGCGGAGGCTCAATGGGTGCAAGTGTCAAAGATGGTCATAAATGACTTTTTTTCAGCGCTGTTGTAACTTAGAAGAGTACTAAACTAATGATTGTTTAGCCAGGGGTGGGATTAGCATCCTACCCCTGCATCACAGCCGAAAACGGAGCTCACGAGGGCCGCACGTAGCACTCCCCAGCTCCATTTTCATTGGCAGAGGGTTGCAAAAGGCTGTTGCAGCCGAAAACGGAGCTTGGAAGCCTGTTTTCACTGGCCAAGTGCTCAGGCCATCCCGGCCAGTCTGGCCATGCCCATCCCAGCCCCCCAGTGTCAAAGACAACCTTGATACAGCCCTCAGTGAAATTGAGTTTTATACCCTCACTCTACGGACACGGCTCCCTTTGTCTGTCCTAGTTTGACACGTGGTTTGGCTCACTGACACAAATCATCTAGCCGAGGCACTGTTCTTCAGGGCTGCTAGAGGAAAATAACCGCACTGTTAAGTTGTTCCCATTGTTCCTTCTTTCTCCCTGCCTTCCATCCTTACTCAAAATCCATGCATTGAACACGGTTTCCCCTGAGAGACGCTAAAAAAGTATGATAATTTTCCATCCCTGTTACTGAAAACAACAACGACAAAGGGAAACAATACATATATCGCCCCTCTGTAATTATACAGGATTAATTGTAGACCTGTTTTCCATAAGAGAAAATTGTTTTTTTCCCCCTTCATTATTGGAGGGAGAGAACACAGAGCAGATTATGTTAATGGTTCTTCCCTTGCACGGTTTTCCATCTCTATATTTTTGCATATGGACATTCCCCAGATCACTGGACAGTCAGACTTAAAAGACCCGTTAATAGGAACGTAGCAGGTCACAAAAAGCATTTATTTGCTGTAAGGGATTAATGGGGGCCTTGTATAATGCTGCATTTTCAGAATTACTCTTAGGATTAAAAGGCCAATACAGCAAAGAGACATATTTGTATTTTCTATCCATTTTGATTACTGCTTACCGGAGGATTCAGGATGATGGGGGGAACACAGAGGTGAAAAAAAATATTAAATCAGTTTATGGAGGCACATTTAAGAGGATGGTGGTGTCCTCCTCTTAAATATATACACACACACACAAATATTATAAGCCAGTGTTTCTCAACCTTGGCCGCTCGAAGCTGCACGGATTTCCAACTCCCAGAATTCCCCAGCGAGCTTTGCTTTGCTGGTCGGGGAATTCTGGGAGTTGAAGTCTATGCATCTTCAAGCCTGCAAGGTTGAGAAACATTAAGATCTTACTCTGTTTCATTCTGTTTCCAATGAATCTTAGGAGAATGGATAAACTATCTAGATATTTCACATGTTAGATTTGGTAGTGTTTTTCCCACAATGTTGTGGTTCACCGGCAGCCAGTGCAGATGGCAGCGGAGTCGGAGAGAGGGGAAGAAAGGGGACCAGTCAGGGATCTGGAGAGGACTCGGATGAGGGTCCTGCATCCGATGCAGGGATGGGGCCAGGACCATCTGGGATTGGGGTGCTGTCTTTGGAGCCTTCAGAGTCCGGCAGCAGCGAAGCAGAGGACCCAGGGGAGCCTGTTCCCAGTGTGCATGTGCACAGAGCTGCTAGAAGGCGAGAGCAGCTGAAACGGAAGGGGCAACTCGGGAGTAAGGCTGAGAGGTGATTGCCCCTCCCATAAGGAATAAAAGTCAGACCTCCTTATACCATAAAAAAGCATGCCAGCCCAACAGCAAATCATGAACTTCTAGTGTCAACAATCTATGCTTTCTTAATGTTATCCATTCTTTGACCCACATCAAACTTGCAGCTTGATAGTACAATTCCCAATTAGGCAGGCCAAAACCTCCTCTAATTCTAGCGTCTTGCAAAAGCTTTAGTTTTATTCTCGTTTTTTTTACCTTGCCATATAAACTTCAACATGATTTTATTTAAATCTTCAAAATAGTCTTTTCCAAGCCTAATTGGTATTGTTTGAAACAGAAATAGAATTCTGGGTAAAATATTCATCTTAATTGTTGAAATTCTCCCTATTAATGACAATTGCAAGTTTTCCCACTTCTTCAAATCTGTAGCTATCTGTTGTTTAAGTTTAATATAATTATTAAACTTAATGTGCTACATCTTGCTGTCAAATATATCCCCAGATACTTAACCTTATTCGTATCTTGGATTTTCAAAAGGTCTGCCAGTTCTTCTCTTTGTCTCAGTAGCATGTTCTTTGTCAAAATCTTTGTTTTATCTTTATTTATTTTCAAACCAGCCATCTCACCATATGTCTCTATCTTTTCCAATAACATTGGAGCTGTTTCTAGCGGATCTTCCAGAATAAAAGCTAAGTCATCAGCAAAAGCTTGTAGTTTGAATTCTTCCTTTTTAATTTTCATTCCTTTTATGCTTTTATCATCCCTAATATTTCTATTCAACACTTCCAAAGTCAACACAAATAGCAAAGGAGATAGGGGACATCCTTGTCTTGTGCCTTTTCTTATATTAATAAAGTCTGTAAGTTCTCCCTCCATCATTACCTTTGCTGTCTGTTTATTGTATATGGCTTCTATTGCTTGAATAAATTTTCTGGCAAAACCCATCTGTTCCAATAGTAATAACATAAATCTCCCGTTCACGTTATCAAATGCCTTTTGAGCATCTAGGAATATCAAAGCCATTTGCTTTTCAGGATGAGCCTCATAGTATTCCAAAGTATCCAAGATTACCCTCATATTGTCTCTAATTTGTCTCTTTGGCAGAAATCCATTTTGATCTGGGTGGATAAAATTATTTAAATATTTTTTAAGTCTTTCTGCTAAAATTGAAGCAAAAATTTTATAGTCTGCATTCAATAAAGAAATAGGTCTATAGTTCTTAATTTGCAGTGGGTCAGCCTCTTCTTTTGGAATAAGTGTAATATAAGCCTCTGACCATGTTTTTGGTATCATCTTCTTTGACATAACTTCATTCATAACTTCTAACAGTGGGATGCTCAATGATTCTTGAAATGTTTTATAGAATTCTGCCGGAAGCCCATCTGGACCTGGTGCTTTCCCATTATTTTGTTTCTTGAGTGCTTCATTTAATTCCATCATTGTTATATTGCTTTCTAGCATTTCCTCAGTCTCTTTAGGTATCTTCGGTAAGTTAGCATTCTGTAGATACTGTTTGACTTTTTCCTCATCAATATTCTCTTGTTTATATAGTTGTCCATAAAAATCTCGAATAATTTCCTTTTTCTCCTTATTACCATTACAAACTTGGCCTTGATCATCTATTAACTTCAATATTTTTCTTGATTCTTTCTCCTTTCTCAATTTATATGCTAGCTGGTTTATTTGCATCTTCAAAGTAATTCTGTTTAGAATTTCTAATTTTCTGTGCCAGTTCTTCTTTCTCTATTAATTCCATTTTATGTTTAATTACATCCAGCTTCAATTTAATATCCTTTTTCTGTGGCATTTTCTGTAATTCTTTTTCAAGTCTTTTATACTCATCTTCCAAGGCCTTAGAAGCTTGCCTTTTCCTAATATTCTTTTTTCTTGTATAATCTATTATCAAACCTCTAGCATATGCCTTCATTGTATCCCAAACATTCTGCGTTGAAGTATCTTCTTTTTATTTTCTCTAAAGAAAAAAGCCAGTTCTTTCTCCATCCGTTGTATAAAATCTTTTTCCTTTAAGATAGTATTATTTAATGTCTATCTCGATCTTTTTTTTTGTCCCTTCCATTTAATTGTCATTGGGCTATGATCTGCCCAAGTACTTGTTTCGATATTTGTTTCTTGAATATTGGATATTAATTCTGTTGAGACCCAAATCATATCTAATGTGGACCATGATAAATGTCTATTTGAATAAAAAGTATATTGTTTAGCTTTAACATTTCTTTCTCTCCAAATATCTTTTAAAGTTAATTCGTCTGTCATTTAAAAAAAAGATTTAGGGAGAGTCTTTCTATTTTGCTTTGTTGTTGTTGCTATATAGTCCAGTTTATTGTCCACAATTCCATTAAAGTCTCCCATCATAATTATATTAACATAGTCCAGTCCAGTTATTTTCATGTGTAGTTTTTTTTTATAAAACTCTTCTTTTTTAACATTTGGAGCATAAATTGCAATCAAGAGTATTTTTATATTATTGTCCATTATTTCCACCATTAATACTCTTCCGTCTTCATCCATGTAGATCAGTTTTGCTGGGATAGCCTCTTTAATGTATAGAACCACTCCTCTTTTCTTACATTGAGTCAAAGAAGTAAATATTTTCCCTAGTTTTGGCTGTACTAACAATTGTTCATGTTGTTCTTTAATATGAACTTCTTGCAGACAAATTATATCAAATTTTAAGTTCTCGAATTTATGAAAGGTTTTCTTTCTTTTAACAGCTGAATTGAGTCCATTTATATTAATTGTAATCAGTTTTTTTTCTTCCATGGTTATGCTTTATATTTAGGACTAACAGCTCTCATGGATCTCACTTCACGCTGTTCTTTACTATCCACCTGTCCACCTACTGCACCTTTCTCTTTTTCAGTCTCCAGTTGTTCCTCTTGAAACTCAATTAATGAGACCTCTTTCTCTGCCTCCTCTTCTCTTCTTCCAAAAAATTCTGCATGGAAAAGTTCTGCTTTCTCAATTGAGTCAATTCTATGTCTCTGCTCTTGCCACGTAAACATTAATCCTTCTGGAATCAGCCATCTATAATTCACTTCATTTTCCAGTAGCATTTTGGTCAGAAATCGATATTCTCTTCTCATCTCTCTCACTCTTCTGGGTATTTGTTTTAAAACCACAATCTCTTTGCCTTTGTATTTCAATATCTTCTCTCTTACCACTTGTAGTATTTGTGTTTTAATGGATTTTTTGGTAAATCTAATATGGACTTCCTTTGGTAATTTATTTCTCATCGCGTATCTTGTATAAACTCGATATATCTCATCTACTCCATCCATCATCTTTTCCTCTGTAATTTCCAAAGCATCCACCAAAATTTCTATCATTATCACAGCCAAATTTTGTCCTTTTTCTTCTTCTATATTTTGAAATCTGAGATAAAATTCTGACCTTTCCATCTCCCACCTCAACATCCCACTTTTATCTTGTTCAACCACTGTTACTCTACTGTCAATATTTCCAATCTTCTCCTCTCTTTGTTTACCTTCTTCCTCAATTTTTTGGAATCTCTCCTCATACTTCACCATCACTTGTTTAATATTTTCCACTTTTTCATCAGTCTTCTCTATTCTTTGTTCAATGTTCTATATTCTTTGCTCAATGGTGTCTGATTTTGTCTTGAGATCTTGGATTCCTTGCATAATCATCTGTAAAGTTACTTTTTCTTGTTCTTTATCTTGCTTCAACATTGTCTGAATAAAACGTTGTCCTCCAGCTGGTGGGGAGGCAGAGGTAGAAGTAGAAATGCCAGATGGTATTGGTTTTCTGCTCATTTTAATGCTTCCAAATCTTCAAATTCTTTTTAACTTTTAATCCAATTGGTAGAATAGCCAATTATAATCCAAAATGGAAAAATCCAATAGTAAAAGGCCTAAAACCAAAGAAGAAAAAGGAAAAAAGGAAGAAGAAAGATCTTCAGGTTCTTCTAGACCCTAATCCAATTACGAAGTAGTCCACCATAAAAAATGAAAAATAGAAAGAAAAAACCCCCCAAAAATAATAATATTGATTAAGAAAAAAAAAGAACAAAAATAAAAAAGAAAAGAAGAAATTCCTTCAGATTCTTCACTCCTTAATCCAGTTGAGAAATCTCATTAATCAAAAAGAAAAAACAGAATGGTCCAAAAACATGGATAGAAAAAGCAAAAGGATCCCAGTAAAAATAAGGAGAAAAAAAGAAAAATAAAGAAAAAGCTCTGAGGCTTTCCCTTTGAAATAAAAAGCAAAAATAAGAATATTACTAGAATTGGAGTTTACAAAGAGGCTGGTGAGCAGGGGTATCACAAATATATATATATATATATAAGCACACTGCACTTTATTTAGTTGTCCAAGGCTCTTATTATGACTCTTCTCCACCAGCTTCAAAGCCAAGCCTCAAGTGTTGAAATATTGATAAGAGTCCAGGAAAACACCTGTAATAATATTTTGCTGTGCTCTCCCTCTATCTTATCACATTAAAATGTCCTTGAGAAGGAGTCTTCTTACAGTTCTCTCCAATTCAAATAAAATATTTTCAAGCCTCTAGTTGGCAGTGTTACAAAGTTTCTTAATACTCTTTCCCCCCCAGCCAGAAAAAAATGATAATTTATTCAGGGTGCCCTTTCAAATCTCAGTGAATTTACGACAAAAAGAAGTTTCTCACCCAGCCGACACACTTTCACTTCTAGCCACTTTCTTTCCTGAGCTGTCCCGACTTCAGCAGCTATGGAGGCTACCTCTCTGCCGCCAGCAAAAGGGCTTCTTCTGGATCAAACCAGAGATTTTGCGATATCCCTGGGATCCTGGGACTATGCCCTTCACGATCACCGTCTCTACGGGATGGTTTAGGTCCGTTGGGACCAACCAGGGGCAAAAATATTGGCTGCGATCTCAGAGCCCCGAGATCGCAGCTGTATCGCTGAAACGAAGCTCCGCCTTATTTTAGAAGACATTATATATGGGAGTCTTTGTGGTTAAACTGGGAGAAGATAAAAAGACAATGTTTGGGGGAAGAATTTTGGATATGGGATTGATTTAGAGAAATGGCAAAAATTGTGATCTCAAAATTATAAAATGACAATGTCAACAGCATATAAAGAAAACTTGTATAAGATGTTTTACAGGTGGCACTTTCCCCTGACAAGAATATCAAGAATGTTTAAGAACAAATCTGAAAAATGCTGGAAATGTCATCAGATACCTGGCTCATATTACCATATGTGGTGGACTTGTGAGGATGCTAGAAAATATTGGACTAAAATTTGCATGTGGTTGGAAAAAATGACAAAGAAACACATAGACTTGAAACCAGAGATCTTCTTATTGGGAATTTTACTTGATACATATAATAAAGATTTGAAATACCTGATTGTAAATGTATTAACAGCAGCTAGGATTGTATTTGCTAAAAACTGGAAGAATGAGAAAATACCATCACAGGAAGAAATTATTAAGAAAATATTGGAATGTGCTGAGATGAGTAGATTGACATTTGAAATTAGAGGGCAAGAGGATAAACAATTTTATGAAATTTGGGATCTTTTTTATCAATGGCTAGATGATAAAATACGGTAATAGAATATTTAGAATGTTAGACAGTAAGGAATATCTTTATTTTTTTTCTTGTCTTTGTTATTTGACACTATAGTTATAAAGTGTTTTTAGGATTGATTTGGTATGATTATATGATTTATTACAGAATAAACTGTTTGAAGTATTGTTATCTCATAAAGCATGAATGATTAAAAGTATAGTCAAAAGTTTCTTTTTTTTTTTAATAGCGATATTAGGATATATAAGTTTGGATTGACAATATGAGTGGTTATATGACATAATTGTAATTGAGACTACAAAATGAATGCACAAAACTGATGAACCAACCTACACGCTGGATGTACATATGAGAGTTGATGTTTTAATGTTTTGTTTGTCTTGTTTGTTTGTAGAAAATCAATAAAATTCTTTTCAAAAAAAAAAAAAAGAAATAAAAGTCAGACCTCAATGACAAACTCTTTGCAGGAAGCAAAGTAGTTCAATAGATTCTGAATCCTTCTCGAAGCTCTGGTTGGTTTTTTTCTGGTACATTGATGGGTTTCTGTTATAATTGGAGACTTCTTTTTTTGGCAGCATTCCACAGCACTGAAAGGCGGGTGCTTATCTTGGGGAACTGTTTATAATTAGTTCTGGCTGGGAATGAAAGCAATTCCCAGCGTTGCAATAAAATAGGTTTTGCTTTTAAAACAAGTTTGTGTTTAAGTACGTTTGACGAAGCCCGGGTCAGAACATTCAAGCTCTCCAGTGAGCCAAAATTCCCTTCAATACATCCTTGCCTAAGAATATTATAAGCTTTCCTGGCTGGAGAATTCTGGGAGTTGAAGCCCACATATCTTCAAGTGGCCAAGGTTGAGAACCACTGTTCTAAGCTGTGTGTTGCTCTAGTTCAGGGGTCTCCAACCTTGGCAACTTTAAGACTTGTGGACTTCAATTCCCAGAGTTCCTCAGCCAGCTGGCTGAGGAACTCTGGGAGTTGAAGTCCACAAATCTTAAAGTTGCCAAGGTTGGAGTCCCCTGCTCTAGTTAGTCCTTGACTTATGACCCTTTGTTTAGCAACCATTCAAAGTTACGACAGTGTTGGGAAAAGTTACTCATAACCAGTCCTCACACTTATGACCAGAACCATATCTCCCACAGTCATATGATCAAAATGTAGGTGGTTGGCAACCAACATCCTGTCATGTGTGACTTTCCCAGTTGGCTTTCGACAAGCAAAGTCAATGGAGGCAGCTGGATTCACTTAATGACCATGGTAAAATACAAAGTTGTAAAATTGGCCAAAACTCACTTAATGACCACTTCACACATGAGTGATGGAAGTTCCAGTCCCAATTGTGGTTGGAAGTCGAGGACTACCTGTATAACAAACCTTTTTTCAATTCTCAGCATGCTGCCTGGGGAATTCTGGGAATTGAAGTCTACCCATCTTAACATTGCCAAGTTTGAAAATCACTCATCTGTAGGGATTGACTTGTTCTAACCAATTAAATATATCTTTGTACTCTTCTGTATGATTTAGTCAAAGTGGAAGGTGGATCAGTGATACCAGAGTCAGGGATATTATCTTTAAAATACGAATTCAACTCATCTTTGGATTGATGTTATATTAACAGGCATAGTTCTTGCAATTTTAAAGTGGCACAAACTATCCATTAAAAAAGCAATTAAGAGCAGAAAGCAATGCGTGGTGATTTGTACAAGAAAGCCTCGTGGCCTTCGGTGAGGTTTCTCTCTAGGGAAATGTTGGAAGGATTGCAGATTTGAAGACGTACTCTCATTTAAATATAGCCAATTTAAGTTCTCTTTGCTAGAAGACTAGAATAGAACACTCAAGGGATTACCCTCAACAGTGCAATTTCTAGCCACAACTAATATACTGGTAGAAGAAGCTGCAGAAGTTTGGCCCTTCCTCCCTCCCTCCCTCCCTTCCTCTTTTTTCTTCTTTCCTTCCTTTCTTCCTCCCTTTTTTTTCTTTCCCTTTCCTTTCTTCCATCCTCTCTCCCTCCTTTTCCTTCTTACTTTCCTTTCTTCCTCCCCCCTTCTTTCCTTTCCCCTTCCTTCATTTGTTCCTTCCTTCCTTCTATCCTCCTTCCCTTGTTTTCCTTCTTTCCTTCCTACATCCCTCCCTCCCTCCTTCCTTCCTAGGGTAGGGTAGAATAGGATAGGATAGAATAGAACCTTGGAAGTCTTCTAGTCCAACCCCCTGCTTAGGCATGAAATCCTATACCATTTCAGACTAATGGCTATCCAATCTCTTCTTAAAAAGAGATTGGAGCATTTACAACTTCTGGAGGTAGGTTGTTCCACTGATTAATTGTTCTAACTGTCAGGAAATTTCTCCTTAGTTCTAAGTTGCTTCTCTCCTTGATTAGTTTCCATCCATTGCTTCTTGTCCTGCCTTCTGGTGCTTTGGAGAATAGCTTGGCTTCCTTCCTTCCTTCCTTCCTTCCTTCCTTCCTTCCTTCCTTCCTTCCTTCCTTCCTTCCTTCCTTCCTTCCTTCCTTCCTTCTTCCCTCCCTCCCTCCCTCCCTCCCTCCCTCCTTCCATTGGTATCTGTGACAATGGCACTAAAATGATTTATGCGGGGCATTAAATTACAGGCTGGGATGTGGGAATAGCTATGTGCATGTAGAAAGCTGTCATTTTCTTTCTGCTTCCCAAGCTTTTGGCCCATCCCCTCCCTCTCCCACCTGCAGAGATTTTGAGCTTCATTAAACCCTGCATTTCAGGTGGAAAGCTGCCCTGGCATTCCCTTGAGCTGCCTGAGGTCCAGCTGTGCTCTAGTGCATCGGAAAGCTGGAATGCCGCGCAGAGGCACATCTGCTCAATGTGGGTAGCATTCATTAGACAGCCCTTCAAAACCAGAGTCCTGCCAGTTGTGCCTGATGACAGCCCTCTGTCTGCTGCCAAGGAAAAGGCAAATCCCTCCAGATATGGTGGTTGGCCATGCCTTCCTTGGCTCTGAAAATGTTGGCAACTCTCAACTTTTCCTCTTGCCGGGCTGTGCAAATAGGCAAAAACAGTCCAGGGTTCAAGGGTATGTTCGCCAGTTAGGAAGACAGTGTTTGGGATGTGATGGCCCAGAGAATGGAAGTATATCAGATTAACAAATTAACAGAGTTGGAAGGGACCTTGCAGGTCATCTAGTCCAATCCCCCACCCAAGCAGGAGACCCTACACCATTTCTGACAGATGGCAGTCCAATATCTTCCTGAAAGCCTCCAGTGATGAAGCTCCCACAACTTCCGAGGGCAACTTCTGTTCCATGGGTTGATTGTTCTCACTGTCAGAAAATTTCCCCTTGTTCCTTCTCTTCACCAGACTAGCCATGTCCAGTTCCTGTAACTGGTCTTTATATGTTTTAATCTCCAGTCCCCTCGTCATCCTGGTTGCTCTTCTCTGCACTTTTTCTAGAGTCTCAACATCTTTTTTTATAGTGTGGTGACCAAAACTGGATGCAGGACTCTAGGTGTGGTCTTACTAAGTCTTTATAGAGTGGTATTAGTACCTCACTTGATCTTGATTGTTAATGCAATTTAGAATTGCATTGGCTTTTTTGGCTGCCACCACACACTGCTGGCTCATATTTATTTGTCCATTAAGATTCCAAGATCCCTCTCACAGTTTAGCAGACGGCAATTAAGCAGGTTTGCATGCAACAGATCATGGTTTGTGGTGAATTATTTCATGCATGTAATGATGTCACCCTCAAATGTTGCAAACATTGCTTGCTTAAGGACACTAGTGACACAAATTGATATAAGTGAAGTCATTTGTGCAATGATGACATCACACATGTGACATAAATTGCCACAGGGATATATAATAGATATTTAATTCAACAACTGACACCCCTTTCTGAATTATTCTGTTAAAAGGTGAACTCACAATGTTGTAAAGGCAGGGAATAAATATTAAATATTGAACCAAATGACAGTGCATTATACCCAAGCAGCTAAGTAATGTTGCTGTAGAATATCTCACAGTTACAACTTAACATGAAGATTTAGCTCTGATATGGGCAAGTATGGTTCCTTTACAATTTGTGGACTTCAATTCCAATAATTCCTGAGCCAAACCATGCTGGCTCTAGAATTCTAGGAGCTAAAGTCCATAAGTCATAAAGAAGCCATATTTGTCCATCCCAGGCCTGGCTCATACTGTTACAGCAATGGTGGAGTTCTAACAATATGCTGAACCACAAACTACCCAACTGTATTTTAGCTCAGTGTAAAGTATCGTGGAAACCTAGCCAGGGTTTCTGTATACTAAGCTAAAATGGGTGGTTTGTCAACCATTTTATGGTAAAAAGCCTTAACTCAAGGGTCTTCAAACTTGGCAAGTTTAAGACTTGTGGACTTCAACTCCCAGAATTCCTGAGCTAACGTGACTGGAGGAGGAATTCTGGGAATTGAGGTCCACAAGTCTTAAAGCTGTCAAGTTTGAAGACCCCTGCTTAACTAATGACTTCTTATAACATGTGAAGAGATTATAAGCAAAGGTGATAGTCAGCAGGTTCTGACCAGTTCTGGAGAACCAGTAGCAGAAATTTTGAGTAGTTTGGAGAACTGGCAAATCCCACCTCTGACTGGCCCTGCCAACCCCATCTATTCTCTGCCTCCCATTGAGTCCCAGCTGATCGGCTGGGTCTTCTTTGGTTGCCCTGCACAGGAGAACGGAGCTGGAATCCTTTGCTTAAAGCCATCAGTTTAGTGACTGTTCAAAGATATAGTGGCACTGAAAAAGATGACTTATGACCAGGGGTGGGATTCAATTTTTTTTACAACTGGTTCTGTGGGTGTGGCTTAGTTGGTGGGCGTGGCTTGTTGGTCATGGTCATCTCCTCGCCTGGCCTCTCATGACTGTGGGAATGCTGCAACAGTCATAAGTGTGAAAAATGGTCATAAGTCACTTTTTTCAGTGCCATTGTAACTTTGAATGGTCACTCCACACAAGCAAAGTACCAGCAAAGGAGGGGAAAAAAACTCTAGAGACGTTCATGAGACAGGAAGTCTAGTCCTGCCAAGAATGTAATAAGGGTTAACGGAGAGCAGTTTCTGTAAGCAACAGCAGAATGTTTCCTTCCTGCCTTTCTTACAGGATTATTCCAGTAATTTCTTCTAATAACCGGTTCTTCGAACTGCTTAGAATGTTAACAACCAGTTCTAGCGAATAGGTGCAAACTGGTAGAATCCCACCCCTGCTTATGACTGATCTTCACAGTTAAGGCAGTTGTAACATCCCCATGGTCCTATGATCAAAATTCAGGTGCTTGGCAATTGCCATGTGTTCATAGTGGCTTCAGCATCCCAGGGTCATGTGATCATCATTTGTGGCTTTTCAAGATGGCCCCTGACAAGCACCATCAATGGGAGAAACCAGATCTGCTTAATGACCTCATGATCCACTTGACAACTGCAGTGGTTTGCTTAACAGCCATGGTAAAAAAAAGGTTGTAAAATTGGCCACGATTCAATTAAACAACTGTCTTGCCTAGCCGTGGAAATTCTGGTCCCAATTGTGAATCATATTGACGATGTACCTAGCAATTTTCCTAAGATGAGTAAAGATGAAGATTGAACTATATTAGAGAGAAATACAAGTTGAAATTAAGGGGAAGTTAAGTAGAAAATAAATAAGTTTGGCCCCCAAGTTTTTAAAGTTGCGAAGGTTGCTTAAAATGACCAGCTTGAGGAAATATTGAGATAGTAAACTGTATAGGCTGAAAAACAGCTTCTATCCCAGGGCAGTAGCTCTTTTGAATTCTGCTGTATAGTGAGTGTTGGTGCGGTGTTGGGGGTTTTCGGTTCAATGTGTGGAGGGTGAAGGATGTGTTTATTTTCATGGTCATGATGTGCACTGAAGATGGTGTTTGATTTCGTTGTTCAAGGTACAATGGAAATAAAGTAAACTAAATTAAATAAACAAACTATTAAAAAAGAACCCTAAAAGGCCAAGCTAGAGATAGATCAGCATGAAAAAAAAAATGTGGTTGCTAGGAGTCTAAAATAATGTTGATGCCAAGCAATTGTATCATCATCTGGGGTTAAAAACAACATTAATGCTAAAGAACTAAAATGGTGACATTGTCAAAAGACAGAGTGGACAGGAAACAAGATGGAAGATGGAATTAAACAATTTGGGACCAGATTGTACAGTATTTATGAGGACCTTGAGTTCTGCAGTTCAAGGAAAGTACTTGAAAGTACATTTGAGAGACAATGAAAAATTGGAAAAATTGGAAAAATTTTCAGACGTGCTGAGACGAAGCATGCAAAATGTGAGGTCAGAGCTAATGTTCAGGGCCCATTTGTTCCACGTAAAAACAGATGAATGAGGAGATTCAAATCTGCCAATTGAAATAATTGAATAATTTATGTAGAAACTTAGTAAACACATCCCTGTATTGCTGAAGAATTTAAACCAGTTGAACCACATATATGCTGGAGGGGCTTTTCCTCAAGACCATCTTAAGATGCATGGCCCCTTTTCTTGGTTTTGATAATTTTTAAGAATATTTTATTAAGATAGATTTGGTATGATTCTATGATTTATTATAAAATAATTTAACTTAATTATAGTTATCTCGCTTAAGTATGAATTAGTAAAATTATAGTCAAATGATTGTTCAATAATGATATTGGGATATTTTACTGATGATTGATAATGTGAGTTATTATGTAATATAATTATTTTGATGACTATGAAATGGATGCACAAAAGGGAGTGGTAAACCAACCGATACACTGTAAATTTATGAAGAATGATATAATTTTTTTTATGTTATGTTTTATGTCTTATATGTTTTTTGTCTGTTGTTAAAATCAATAAAACTTTTACCAAAAAAAAAAAAAAAAAAAGATGCATGGCCCCAACAAGGTACAATCTGGGATGACCCAATAGGCAAACTCCACTCTGCCTTGTGGAAAGGCTGAAGTTGTCTTCACAGTTTTGATGTGGGATGCATTAATGGCAGTGATTGGTGGATTGGCCCAGTTATATTTTCTTTCTCTCCCACTGTGACGTTCTAGAGGAGCCTTCTTTCATGGCCCTATTCAGGGGTCTTCAAACTTGGACAAGTTTAAGACTTGTGGACTTCAATTCCCAGATTTCCTCCTCCAGTCATGTTAGCTCAGGAATTCTGGGAGTTGAAGTCCACAAGTCTTAAACTTGTCCAAGTTTGAAGACCCTTGTTCTATATAGTTGAGCAGCCTTGAATGTGGACTCGGCCTTTAGCCATTGTCCAAGTGAAAGAATCCAGCACAAAAGATACTTACCCATTCAGGCTATTTCTGAACATGAGGAAAGCTAGTTAACTGCTAAATCCATGTCCAAAAATTATCCAGCTGGGTGAACTGGAATGGAGCTCAACCTGTTAAGTTCTGTGCATGGGCGCAAGGAACGGAGACGAGACGGTGAACAGTGAACTTCAACTCTTTCTTAATCATTCTGAACAGAGCAAAACCCTAGGGCAACAGCAGCCCTTTTATAGGCAAGCTGCTGCTCTAGTAACCAATAAGAGACGTGGAGTGTTAACCCCCTTAACCAATGAAAGTGGCTCGTTAACAGCCAATCAAATTCTCCTGAACGGACCAATCTGATATCGCTATTATCGGCCAATCAGAAGTGCAGGGCTAGAACCCTGCTATTTTCTAAAGCTTTTGATAAACTTTATTTAAGTGTTTTATTAGTTCATAACACCTCTTCTCCCCGGGTTCCATTTGGGGGGTGCGGTGACGTAATCTCTGAGGTAGAAAGGTTGCTTTGACTGTCTATTGGATTTACGCTGTCCCACCGGTTCTTGTCCATAAGCCTGTTTTGGCAGGGCATTTTCGAGCAAGTCGGGTGCTAGCGGTTCCTCGTTGGAAGACTCGGTGCCACTAATGTTCTTGTCGTTGTCCTCTGGCCCTTGTGGGCTTGCCTCTGTTGAGGTGTTCCTCTGTGGCGAGGCCATGCCCTTCCTTGATCCTTCTTCATTGGTTACGCCCGATTGTTGACTTCTTTCGTTCCTGCTTTCCGCCATCTCGAAATCGGTTTCTTCGACATCCCCTCCCCCCTCAGTTTGGGAGTTACCGGAGTTGTGGAAACTAGGTTGTAGTCTCGAGTGAAGCTGATCTATATGGTGTTTCCATATTTTCCCGTCGCAGGTTTTCACCCGGTACGACCTGGGTCCAGTGGCTTGAATAACAGTGGCCTCGATCCACAACGGTTCGCCAGAAAGGTTTCTGGCGAAGACAAAGTCGCCTATCTTGAACTCGCGGCATTTTCCGCTAGATCCACAGGGTTTCTCTGGCTCGTAAGACGGGTGAAGCCAGTCGAGGTGGGAGCGGAGTTTGCGTCCCATCAATAGTTCTGCTGGAGTCTTGTTGGTGACGCTGTGCGGAGTGATGTGTTGGAGAAGGAGTATTCTATTTATCTTATCTTCAATGTCCCTATAGTCCATTTTGTAGAGGGTTTTTTTCACAAACTGTACCATGCGTTCGGCTCTTCCATTAGCCGCAGGGTGCACTGGCAAAATTAGCGCATGGCGAATACCGCGGTCTGCTAAGTATTGTTCAAAAGGGAGCGCGGTAAACTGGGGTCCGTTGTCGGATACCAAAACATCTGGCAGTCCATGCATCATGAATAATCTGTTCAACTTCTGGATGACGGATTCGGTTGTGGTACTCTTCATTTCGTGGATCTCGAGCCAGTTTGAATAGGCATCCACTGTTAATAGGAACGTATGTCCCTTAGTAGGACCGGCAAAGTCAATATGGATGCGGGACTACGGTCCCCGAGGTGTTTCCCATTCTGTCGGAGTTGCTTTTGATGGGGCATTGCTAACTTCCTGGCACTTGTAACAAGTCTTTACCCAGGCTTTGATCTGTTTGTCGATGCCCGGCCACCACGCGTAGCTTCGTGTGAGCGCTTTCATACGCACGATGCTGGGGTGGCCCTCATGCAGTGTCTTTAATGCCGCTCATTGTAACCGCTCTGGGATGACGACTCTATCCCCCCACAGGATGCAGCCTTTTTGCGAAAAAAGTTCTGTTTGCCGATTCTTGAAGGGGATGAAGTCATCAGGGGTTTGATCTACTGGCCATCCTCGTTCGACCCAGCTAAGAACTCGCTTTAAGATAGGATCGCATTTTGTTTCGATCGCGATATCTCTAGCTGTTAGCAGTGGTGAATGTAGCGTTTCAATCTGGAGCGTTGTAAGGGTTGGAGCTGGGTCGTCGACGGTTTCCAGAAGTGGTGCACAACTCAATGTGTCAGCATGGGGAATGGCTTTCCCCGGGCGGTGTTGCAGCTTATAATTGTACACAGCCAAAAACTCCGACCAGCGAGTCATTCTAGGTGATAATATATAGGGGGTTGGCTTGTCTCCCGCTATAATCCCCAGCAAAGGTTTGTGGTTGGTAACAACAGTAAAAACTCATCCATAAACATATTCATGAAACCGTTTAACAGCAGATACAACAGCGAGAGCCTCTTTATCGATTTGACTATGGTTACATTCAGCCTTTGATAAAGTTCTTGAAAAATAGGCAATAGGGGCTTCACTACCGCTTGGTAACACATGGCTCAAAATGGCTCCTACTCCAAATGGTGATGCATCACATGTGATTGTTAAAGGCAGAGTCTCGTTATACTGCATTAAAACAGCATCTGAGGTTAATAGGTTTTTCACTTGTCGGAACGCATGCTCCTCTCAGTGCCCCCAAACCCAGGTTGCTTTTTTGTCGATAAGCCGATGTAGGGGCTCAACTACAGTTGCTTTGTGGGGCAGGAAGATGTTGTAAAAATTAATAAGCCCCAGGAAAGCTTGGAGGTCAGTCTTATTTCTGGGTCTTGGGGCGTTGTTGATTGCTCTTAACTTGCTACTGGTGGGGTGAATGCCTTGTTTATCGATTAGGTACCCCAGGAACTCTACTTTATCTGTACACAGTTGACATTTATTCTTTTTAACTTTAAGGCCAGAGTCTTTAAATTACTGGAGAACGAGTTTAAGACACTCCTTTAGTATTTCTCTATTCGGGGCAGCAATTAAAACATCATCAAAGTATGGTATGACCCCTTTTATTCCCTGTAATAGTCTCTCCATCAAGCTCTGAAAGATCCCTGGGGCCACGCTAACTCCGAATTGGAGTCGGTTGCACTTAAAAGCACCTTGGTGCGTAACGATCATTTGTGCCTCTGCTGTTTTTTTATCTACAGGCAGTTGTTGGTATGCCTGTGCTAAATCCAATTTAGCGAAGACTTTTCCATCCCCCAGGGAATGGAGGAGGTGTTGTACCACCGGCACCGGGTAAGCATTCTGTTGAAGGGCGTGATTCAGGGTGGCATGGTAGTCCCCACAAATCCTTAATGATCCATCCGGTTTGATGGGTGTTACGATTGGGGTTTCCCAAGGAGCATGGTCAGTTGGTTCTAAAACACCCTGGGCTATTAATTTATCAAGCTGCTCGTCAATCTTTGGTTTAAGGGCAAAAGGGACTCGATGCTTAAGGCGGATGGGGGCTACTTCAGGGTTAAGGTTAAATGATATCGGGTCCCCTTGTACTCGCCTAGTTTGTCTGCAAAGACGTCCTGGAATTCCTGGATGATGGCCTCCTCCCAGTCGTCGCTGCTGGTTTGGTGAATGCCGGCTACCTCAATCCCAAGTGGAGCAAACCATTGAAGGCCTAACAAGCTAGGCTGATCACGGTCGACAATGGTCAATGGTAAAGATGCAGTACGATTTTTGAATGAGACCTGGACTCGGCTGGATCCAACGACTGGAATTCAGTTTCCTTGATAGTCCTTGAAAATGATTCTTTGGATTCTGAGGTCTTGCCGCCAGACGGCAGGGATTAATTGTTTAAGGGTCTTCCAGGAAACCATCGAGAGGGATGATCCTGAATCGACTTCCATCACGCAGGGCTGGTTTTCGATGGTGACCTTCACTCGGATCTTCTTTGCATCTAATGATGATGCATGACCAATCGTAATGGTTTGGTGTGCCTCTTCTCGTTTCATTGAATGGGCTAGTGGTTTATTTCTGTAGGAGTGGTTGTTCCATTGGTGGTTCGAATGTTCCCGATTCACAGGACGACTTCCTGTGGGTTGGTGGTAGTTGATCCCCCTCTGAAATGGGCTGGATCCTAGCTTGCTTCTATAGACCTTTCCGATGTGGCCTCTCTTCCCACAAATATGGCAGAGCGCGTCGAGGAATTTGCAGTCTGATCGTGGGTGGTTTGCCCCACAACCTGCGCATTGATACTGCAGTCTCTGGTTACGCTAGTGGCGTTGGTCTCGTTCAGACCAGAGCCGGTTGACTTCTTCCTCATCACTTTCTGATGACGATTCGAGGTCCTCGTGGTGGGTTGCTGTTGCATGTCCCTCAAGGCGAGGTGAGGTTTCACCGGCGAGTTGGCGGAGCGGGGCATTGGTGCGGCGCATTCGGGCAGCCGACTTCCTGGTTGCTTCTGCTGCAGTAGCGTCAGCGATGGTATCTGCAAGGCTGATGTCGCCTTTCGCCATCAGCTTACTTTGCACGTGCGGTGCATCTAAACCCAGAACTATTTGCTCTCTTAGAGCTTCTTCGAGGTCGGCGAACCCACAGAGGCCTCCCAGGTTCCGGAGATCCACAATGAAATCTGCAACGCTTTCTCCTTTCCGCTGGTCTCTCTGGTAAAATTCATGTCTTTGGACAAGCGTTGGTACGGTAGGTGCATAATGGGCCCGTAAGAGGGGATCGAGGATGTCCCAGTCCATGGATTTCACCTCAGCCAGTTTCGTCAGTCCCTTAGCCATCTTAAAAATGGCAGGTCTGCAGTGAGTCAGGAATACTGCTTGCTTTTTTCCAGTAGTGGCATCCTTCAAGTTGTTGGTCTCCAGAAACATCTGGAACCGGTCCATGTATGAGTCCCAGTCTTCTTGTGCTGGGTCGAATGGAGCGGGTGGTATGGTGCCGCCAGTCATGGTTTCTGCCATTGATGCGCCTTCAGCCATGTGCTCTGTTTCGTGCTCTGTAGTGTTCAGTCAGCTCTGATGTCTCCGCATCCCACCTTCGTCGCCAGTGTTAAGTTCTGCGCATGGGCGCAAGAAACGGAGACGAGACGGTGAACAGTGAACTTCAACTCTTTCTTAATCATTCTGAACAGAGCAAAACCCTAGGGCAACAGCAGCCCTTTTTTAGGCAAGCTGCTGCTCCAGTAACCAATAAGAGACGTGGAGTGTTAACCCCCTTAACCAATGTGAGTGGCTCGTTACAGCCAATCAGATTCTCCTGAACAGACCAATCCAATATCGCTATTATCGGCCAATCAGAAGTGCAGGGCTAGAACCCTGCTATTTTCTAAAGCTTTTGATAAACTTTATTTAAGTGTTTTATTAGTTCATAACACAACCCATGTTCAAAAATAGCTCACATGATAGGTCTTCTGGAAGACTTTACAGGGTCTTCATTGAACAGTTTTACTTGACTTATCTGCTTTTCGGCTTTGCTTTGACCTATCGCCTGGTCTAAAAAGGGACTTCTCATCATTGTTACCAATTTAGTTTGTCTTCATGGCTACAATGATATTGTTGGAAGAAATATCCATCTGGTTCAGTTCCAAGCTAGGAGAAAGATACTGGAAACATGGAGACTGATTGGAAAGATGGTTTATTGATCATGAAGCAGAACCACATGGGTTTGTGGTTCTGGGCAGCTGACAAAATGGAGTTGAGAGTGGGCGGAGGGTTTGTACTTTCTTTGGGCCTTGTATTTGAGCTTCCTGTTCCTGTGCAAGAGCATGCCCTTTAATATTCTATTGGTTGTTGTCAGATTCCTATGGGGTCATGCAGGGGTCATAGCTGTCTCTATAGGCAAAAAAGGAAAAGTAAATCCTAGGTTTCTGAGCTAATTTTTTTGTTTGTTTGTTGTTTATCTGAGTTTCTGTCTTGACCCAGTCTTTCTGAAAGGATTACCAAATCTGCATTTCTAAAAGCCGGGGCAGTTTCTGCTTGGGGAAGGAAACTGGGGCTGGTTTCTGCATCCCTTAAGATTTTTTATTTCTTCTTTAAGGGAAGTATTTTATCCTGCCTTTTTAAATATTTCCCAAAATATTCCATTCTTCTGAGGCAGGATCTTCCTACAATATGAAAGCATCACCTTAAGGATACATTTACTAAGACCACTTAGTATGGCCTCTTAATGGCATCACTAGTGAGACATGAGAAGGAAAGGCAAGTCTGCATTCCAAGTGTTAATTTTAGGGGGGCACTTTTAAAAGCCTTTCCATTTTAGCTTTTTAAAAGCATACTTGACTCCAGTAGCACATGAGACAGAAAATACCTTCTAAGAGAGGACCATCATCTGCAAAATGAGACACACGCAGAATAAAACAATCTGCCCATATGGCTTTTAAATTTCCACATTTGCTCTGGGGCATGCTACAATTGTGAAAAATTTGGAAATTATTCTTTAAGCATGGTTGCTAAATGTTTGTGTGTGTGTGCGTGTGTGTGTGTGCGTGCAATGTTTTAGATCAAGAAAGCCCTCCATTTTAGAGCAGGCTTCTTTTTAATATTTTAAGAGCATGCGGTGGGTGTTAGCACAATATGGCTGTCATGGCAGATGTTTGCATGTTCTCCAAATGGCAGCTTTAACAGGATGGAAGAAAACATCCATTTAGCAGAAGGCAAATTGTTTAGATGTTTCTCCCATTTTCCTCCCTTCTCTCATATGGCATTCCTGAGTAAATATGTTGCAGAAGATTGGGGCTTTTCTTTGCAGTGGTCCAGTTTTCTATTTTTTAAATATTTAATTAAAGGAAACTTTTCAAAATAATGAGCCAAGTGGGAGAAGGACTTTGGCAGGACCTGCTAGCCACCACTCTGCATGCTCCAACAGTAGCCAAATATTCATTTTGTTCAAAGCGTTATTGCAACGGTAATTTTTTGGGAGGGCTGAAAAATTATCTTCGGTTACAAAAACTTGCCTAGCCACTCCTTCACCTCTATCAGGTAGACCAGACTAGGAAAGCCATGGATACTAATAATAGGAAAGCCATGGATACTAATAATAATTTTGTTACTGAGCTATGGTAGTGCAATTAGAATGCAGGGTTACAGGATGACTCTACTCACAGCCAGGAGTTCGATCCTGATCAGCTCAAGGTTGACTCATCCTTCCATCCTTCCAGGGTTCATAAAATGTGGATCCAGATTGTTGGGGGCAAGAGGCTGACATTTGTAAGCCACTCAAATGGAGAGGTGTATAAGTCTAAGTGCTATTGCTATTGTTGTTATAAGGTTATAGCAACAAAATCTTGGAAGTCTGAATGTGCCTCTTCCCTTTGTTCCTGGGAAGGTCATTTATTTATTAGATTTTTATCCTGCCTCTATTATTTAATAACTAACTCAAGGTGGTGAACATAGTTAATATTCCTTCCTTCATCTTTTTTCCCCACAGCAACGATCTTATGGGGTAGGCTGAGAGACAGACTGGCTAGATCAAAGTCACCTAGCTGGTTTTCATGCCTAAGGTGAGATTAGAACTCACAAAGTCCTGGTGATTGGCCCAAAGTCACCCAGCTAGCTTTCATGGCCAAGGCGGAGCTAGAACTCACTGGCTCCTGTGATTGGTCCAAGGTCACCCAGCTAACTGTCATGCTGAAGGCGGAACTAGAACTCACTATCTCCCAATGATTGGCCCAAAGTCCTCTCAATGGCTTACATGCCTAAGGCAGACTAGCACTCACTGTCTCCTGATGATTGGCCCAAAACCACCCAGCTAGCTGTCATGTCTAAAGTGGAGCTAGAATTCACTGTCTCCTGGTGATTGGCTCCAAATCACCCAGCTAGCTGTCATACCCAAGGCGGAGCTAGAACTTACTGTCTCCTGGTGATTGGCCTAAAAGCCACCCAGTTAGCTGTCACACCTAAAGGGTGGAGCTAGAACTCAGACTCCTGATGATTGGCCCAAAGTCAGCTCAATGGCTTATATGCCTGAGGTAGACTAGAATTTACAGTCTCCTGGTTTCTAGGACAGCTCCTTAACTACTACACCAAATTGGCTGAACATGTTTACTCAAATTACATTGATGCCCTGGCCTCGTGTTCCTTTTATCTGGCTGTTTTCCCTTCTGTAACTATAACCCTACCCTATCCCCATCAATCAAGGCATCACAATGAGCACCTACATACCCTGTTGACTTCCAGCAGAGTTCGGAACAATTTTGCCCCATCACAGCTCCCGATTCCTAAAACCGCCCCTGCCTCTAGCACTCTTGAACTCACAACAAATATCTTGGCTCTCTAGCTGCCTTCTCAGTCCTACTCTTTTGTTTGAAATGGCAAGCACAAATCTAAATAAAGACGGTGCGGCCACTGCCGGCCCAGAAGCAACATTAGGCATCAGCTAACATTTTTGAGGGCATATGGTACTTCAGAAGCCATATGTAGAGCTGTTTAGCGATTCTGGCAGAGAGGCACGGAGCAGTGAAATCCAACTGCCAACAATGCTGAAAACAAATATGTAAATGCTCCAGTGCTTTTGTTATTCATAACATACCTCTAACACAGTGCCTACAATATGCTGCCCATTCTGTAACCAGTGCAGCTACTAAACCACAATTGCTTTCAGTTCTGGATTCATGTCCTTTTGCTGAAACACTCAGCCTTTTGGGTCATTCACCTTTTTCAAAAAATGTTCCCTCAAAATTTAATGCTCTGCAATTTTTTTTTTAAATGACAGGGGCGGAAGACGTGTTCTCTTGGGAAGAGGCTCCATTTCAAAGGATTCTCCTGAAGTCAGGATTGTTCACATAGGATTCAAACAAAACTAATCTAAGCTGGATATAATAATAACCCTTAACATTTATGCACCAACTTGGGGATTGATTGTCATCTGTTATTTTATCTGTTAAGGCATCAGGGTAGGAACTAGGAGTCTGTGAGTTCTAGTCCCATCTTGGGCATGAACACTGGCTGGTTGATTTTGGGCCAATCACCAGGTGACTGTAAGTTCTAGTCTCACCTTAGGCATGGAAGCTGGCTGGTTGATTTTGGGCCAATCACCAGGTGACTGTGAGTTCTAGTCCCACCTTAGGCATGGAAGCTGGCTGGTTGATTTTGGGCCAATCACCAGGTGACTGTGAGTTCTAGTCCCACCTTAGGCATGAAAACTGGTTGGGTGCCTTTAGATTGGTCATTCTCTTTCAGTCCAAACCATCTCACAGGATATTTATGGCGAAAATAGGGGAAAGAAAGAGTATTATGTATGTTCTCTGCCTTTATTTACTTATAAAGTCATAAAGCAGATTAAAAATCTAATAAATAAACTTCAGGTGCTTCACTGTATTTCCCCCCTACCCTATTACTATACTTTTATACCACCCAAGAATAGCAGTTCTCTGAGCAGTGAAAAATGGCCAAGAATCTGCTATAAAATGAGAGTTCTAAAACTACAGTGTAAAACAGCAAACGGGAAAACTATGAATTGAACTAACTCAACAGCAAAACAACACAAACATCTTTTTCAGAGAACAGCTCAACCTATAAAGAAGAGACAATGGCAATCAACAGAGCAGCAAGACAATATCGTAGCGGCAATATATCTGAAGACCAAAATGGTTCTGAAAAGCTTTTTTAAAAATAAAAAGGGCTTCATGTGGTCCCCAAAGACTAGGGTGTAAATGTTAAGTGAGCTTATCTAGGAGGACTCAATATACTCAGGAGGTCACACACAAAATGGCTTCCTTCCCAGGTAGTGGAACATGGAAATAGATCTCAGGTGGATTGTTTTGGCTACTGATGGGGAAGTAAGAAGGAAGACTTTCCTGCAGATTTCTTATTTTTTATTAAAATTATATTTGCCTAATCTGTGGGGTGTAGTGCCTAAGATGCCGGCCTAGAAACTAGGAAACTGTGAGTTCTAGTCCTGCCTTTGGCATGAAAAACTGGCTGGGTGACTTTGGGCCAGTCCTTTTCTTTCTCAGCCCAGTTCACCTCACAGGGTGGTTGTTGTGGGGAAAATAAGAGGAGGGAGCATTATGCACATTTGCTACCTTGAGATGGTTACTACGTAAGAAAGGTGGGATAAAAATCAAATAAATAAATACATTAAATTTATGCAATATTATTGGTTACAGGCTGTCAACCTGTTGTCAGTTCTTATTGACCACATAGACAGATTATTTTCATGACAATGGTGCAATACTATTTATTTATTTGTTTGTTTATTCATTCATTCATTCATTAAATTTATATGCTGTCTGTAACACTATTCAAAGTGAATCTGGTCAGTTTACAGCGGCATAAAAGCATAAATATAAAAGCATTAAAACATTTAAACTGTTACTTTGCACTTACATAAATTATCAAAGAGAAGAGAAAAAGAATATGTAATGCTTTAACAAGCAAACAAAAGAAATATGATGAAAAAAGCCTAGTACCTTATATTATTTAACCATAAACAGTTACAATTCTATGTGTACTTGTCTAACACAGTTACTATTTAGATACAAATATATTTCTATGTATCTCCATCACTATTATCTTTGTGTTTTGCTCTTATTCCTCTTTTTATTAATTAAAAGCAATGAAAAAAAAAAGAAAAAAAAAACCAAATATTTAATATTTTTGAGCTTCAGTCTGATTAAATATTACATTTTGGGGCTATCTTACAAGACCCTCCTGAGCATTGCACTCCAAACTTAATGGCAATATATATGACCCTAGCAAGGTAATGAATATTCAAATGACTGTGGATATTCATTATGACCCATATTGTAATCAGGGCAGTGAGGCTGAAAGTTGAACATGGTCAGTTAAAGACCTAAAAGATGTATGATGCAACTGGCTATGCTTGCTTTATATAGATATGCTAGTCTATTTATAGCTCATTATGTTATATGAAGCCAACTAGTTTGTCTATGATTCAAGATACTATTCCCAAAAAGGATTAAGTCTATCACTATGTTGCCTGAATGTAGACATAGAAATATGTTGTATATATATATATATATATATATATATATATATATATATATATATATATATATATATATATATATATATATATATATATATATTTTCTTAAGTTTTCGCGGGTACTTACATGTCTGACATTCAGCTTTGTTCGGGTATTTTCCCACGTCATAATAGTGGTGCTTTTAAAGTTGTAGCAACGTTTCAGCAGAATCTCATCTGCCATCATCAGGCTTCTGTATAGTGTTCATCTGTGAGTTAGACTTTTACAGTGGTTTCAGATTTAAATTTGGGGCAACCTATTGCTGTTCCAGAATGGTTTTTTCTTCCTCCTGATTGGTTGAGAGTCTTGGTCTGTGTTTATTGGTCTTGGAGTTTGCTATGTTCTGCTTCTAATATCTTCTGTCTGGGTTTTTTTTTTTTTTTGGCTCTTTTTGTATCTTGATTGGCTGATACTATACAGACACCACATCAAGACTGCCTTCAAAACAGACAGAAAAATAGCAGCCATCCTCAGAAACCCCAAAGACAAAATTGACCTGGAAAACCAAGGCATATACGAAGTCCCCTGTGCATCATGCCTGGCCACATACATTGGACAGACCAATAGAAGAATAAGCACCCGCCTGGATGAACACAAAAATGCAGTCAAAAAGCTGGAACACACTTCCTCACTAGTCCAACACATGGAAGCCACAGGTCATAGCATCAACTTCAATGGCACCAAAACCCTAGCCACTATAGAAAATCCTAGCCACAGAATCATCAGAGAAGCCATAGAGATTGAAAAAAGACCAGAAAGCATGAACAGAAGAGATGATTCCACCAGGCTGTCAATCATTTGGAAGCCTGCACTCACAAACAAAAAAATCTCCACACCACAAGCCAGACAAACACCTGGGCACAAACAGATCCCCCCTGATACCTCCAGCTCAAACACACCCCAACCAGGCACACAGATGAAACCCAGCTTCCTAACTAATGATAGCCATCCATTTACCAGAAACCAAACTGCACTGAAGGCCTCCAATAAAGTAACACAATGTTGCCAGCCAATCAAGATACAAAAAGAGCAAAAAAAAAAAAACAGACAGAAGATATTAGAAGCAGAACACAGCAAACTCCAAGACCAATAAACACAGACCAAGACTCTCAACCAATCAGGAGGAAGAAAAAACCATTCTGGCACAGCAATAGGTTGCCCCAAATTTAAATCTGAAACCACTGTAAAAGTCTAACTCACAGACGAACACTATACAGAAGCCTGATGATGGTAGATGATGATGGTCACTTTTTCAGTGCAGTTGTAACTTTGAATGGTCACTAACTGAATTGTTGTAAGTTGAGGACTACCTGTACCATGTAAATGAGATTTTGCTGAAACGTTGCTACAACTTTAAAAGCACCACTACTATGATGTGGGAAAATACCTGAACAAAGCTGAATGCCATACAAGTAAGTACCCGCGAAAACTTAAGAATATATATATATATATATATTTGTTTTCTTAAGTTTTCGCGGGTACTTACATGTATGGCATTCAGCTTTGTTCGGGTATTTTCCCACGTCATTGTAGTTGTTCTTTTAAGTTGTAGCTACAACTTTTAAAGTTTTAGCTACAATATATACACACACACACACACACACACACAAAACAAAAATTTTGATCACGTGGACCATAGGGATGCTGGAACGGCTGTAAGTAAGAAAAATGGTCATAGGTCACTTTTTCAGTGCAGTTGTAACTTTGAATGGTCACTAATTGAATTGTTGTAAGTTGAGGATTACCTGTACCATGTAAATTTGATTTGCACGTTTGCCTGGAAAGAAGTACAATTGAATTTCTAGATTGAATGGGGTTTCCAAATCAAATTGTCTGACTGAATGGCATGCTTCTGAATCATTTGAGACAAATTTCTGAGTTGATTCTTTCTATGTGCACCCAATTTCTTCCTCTCCATACATATTTTTTTGAACTACACTAAACTGATTACTAATAATAGAAGCGTATAGACATATCTTCTACAAGCTCCTTAGAGAAACTCGTAGAAGCAGATGGGGAGATTATGACATCATACTTTATTAGTTGTTCAAATATCAGATATGCAAGGGAGTGGGAATTTAACTTATCTCCCTATTGCTTAGCTTATCTCCTCTAGAAAATTTGCCTGGCTAACTCCCCACAACCCCGAGCGTCAATGGCTATTTCTCCCTTTTGTAATGTTTACAGTATTTGCCTCTAAGCATCTATTTTCAAAGTATTTAATAATGTTTGAAAATCTCTCTCCCTCCCCACCTCTCACTTTCCCTTTCTCTCTCTTTCTCTTTCCCTCCCTCTCTCTGTGTATCTTCCGCAGGGAACATAACTGAACTTTTATGTGTCTAGAGATTATTTTATACACTACACACAGAGTAACAGACTTTGCCTTCCCACTCAGGAAAAAACAAGGAAAAAAGTTGGTCACACAACAGACTTTTTCCTTTCATGCAGTTCTCTATAAATAGCAGTAGGTGGAGTGAGAAGAAAGTTTGAAAGTCTACTCCAAACTCAGGATTGGTTGAAAGAGGGCTTGCACGCAAAATATATATATATATTTTGCCACAACCGTTTTACTTATTGTGTGACTCCAGGAGAACACCCATGTTCTTCATGATGTTTGTTTGTTCTGCACCATTCCACTTCTTTGTTCTCCACAGGAATGTCAGATTCCTTGAAGCCACAGAGAAACAGAGATGGTCTGAATTTGAAAGGGGAAAAAAAAAACACACACACAGCTGGGCACCATCATTTTGTCATCAGAAAGGCACAGATCAGCAGGCTGTCAAGTTGTAATTTTGAATGTCTCAGGAAAGAAAAAAAAATGATGAAATGAATTTGGGAAGTGCTTGGACACTGCACTTTTATACCGTTCCATTCAAACAACACATGCTCTTTGATCAACACATGCTCTTTGATGTCTGGCTCTATATGGTTCATTGCAGGGGCGGGCTTCCAAAAAAAAATAGCAACTGGTTCTCTGGGGTGGGTGTGGCCATGGTGGGCGTGGCCTAGTTGGCTTCCTGCACCACAGTGAAGTGGGGGCATTTTCATCCTTCCTGGGCTCCAGAGGCTTTCCTTGAGATTCCAGGAGGGTGAAAACAACCTCCCTGGACTCCAGGGGCTCTCCG
Organism: Hydrophis major; assembly: GCA_033807585.1. Taxonomy (NCBI): domain Eukaryota; kingdom Metazoa; phylum Chordata; class Lepidosauria; order Squamata; family Elapidae; genus Hydrophis; species Hydrophis major. The sequence continues at coordinate 12,740,729 of CM066333.1, read as the reverse complement.
TAGGCCAGAAACATTTCCAGCCTTCCAGAACTTCCAGATGGCCCATTTTTTGCCCTCCCCAGACTCTGGAGGCTCTCCAGAGGCTGGAAATGAACCTGTTTCTGGCCTTTCAGAGCCTCTGGGAGGCCTATTTTTCCCCTCCCTGGGCTCCAGAGGTTTTCATTGAGCCTCTGGGAGGCACATTTTCCCTTTCCCTGGGCTCCAGAGGCTTTCTGGAGTCTTCAGGAGGCCTGTTTTTTGCCCTCCCTGAGCCTCCATGTGGGCCCTGAACTTACCTGGGATCCAAAACGGGCTGTGTGGAAACTCCTGGGAAGGGAAGGGTGGGCTGGGCCAGCCAGTCATTGCAATTACTGGTCTGGGCAAACCAGATGTAAAATTAACATTTGGTTTGCCCGAACCGGTGAGAACTGGTAGCAACCCACCCTGGTCCATTGTACTCTTCCCCAAATTCACCAACCTAGAATTAAGGATAAATTTCCTCAGAGTTAGAACAATTAATCAGTGGAACAGCTTGTTTCCAGAAGTTGTGGGTGCTCCAATACTGGAGGTTTTTAAAAAGAGATTAGACAGCCATTTGTCTGAAATGGTATAACAGGAGGTTGGACTAGAACATGAGGGTGGTGCAAATGGGCGTGGACTGTGGAGCCTTCTTGGAACTGTTGAAAGGATCTACAACATCGTCCTTTCAACAATCCCAAGAAGGCTCCACATCCATTTGTACCACTCAGGTGACCCTGATGACACAGATAAACCCTCCAGGTGATTTTAAGGACTCTCTAAAAGGATGCAAACGACCAGCTGTCTGCAAGGAGTATAAATCCTTCCATTCCCCACCATCCATTCAGAGCTGAAGAAGCTTCTTGGATGAGAAGTGAAATGTCTTCAAAGAAAAACCAGAAAGTCCAGTGGACTCTTGAAAAAAAAAAAAGCACCTCTTTTGACTTTCACAGAACAAATGGCTGCAAACTCTTGATGATAATCGGGCAAAGTTAGACTTTTCATCAAAAAATGATGAAGATACAGGATATTGGCATATTAGGGGGAAAATAGCCATTTAACCAGGAAGGACTATCTAGTCAGATTAAGACTCATTCAGTTTATAGAAAGTTAACTCCCACCCCTCTCCTAGAAGAATGAAATATTCTAGGAAATATTAAAAAGATAGTATATTATATCTCCCTGGGTGAGAAAAGGAGAAACATGCTCTTGGAAAGCAGTCCCCACTTTTGTTAATAGCCCCAGAAAGACCAAAGACATCTTACCTATGAGACAAAAGATCTTCACTTCCAGGGTGATGGGATTAGCCCTCACTCAGATCCAAACCAGGACAAAGACATAAAGCCATAATAGGAATTGTCTGAAGCCCCTTCATAACATCACCCAGCAAGATTCAATCAAGTCTGAGACTCAAGACAACCTACAAAGCCCCATGGAGTCTGACAACCAATCGAGATACATTTCTTGCCACAGGAACAAGAAGCAAGTTCAAAGCCCAACAGAGGTTATAAACAGGGGTGAGATTCTACCAGTTCACACCTATTCGCTAGAACCGGTTGTTAACATTCTAAGCAGTTCGGAGATGGCGGAGCTTCGTTTCGGCGATACAGCTGCGATCTCGGGGCTCTGAGATCGCAGCCGATATTTTTGCCCCTGGTCGGTCCCAACAGACCTAAACCATCCTGTAGAGACGGTGATCGTGAAGGGCATAGTCCCAGGATCCCAGGGATATCGCAAAATCTCTGGTTTGATCCGGAAGAAGCCCTTTTGCTGGCGGCAGAGAGGCAGCCTCCATAGCTGCTGAAGTCGGGACAGCTCAGGAAAGAAAGTGGCTAGAAGTGAAAGTGTGTCGGCTGGGTGAGAAACTTCTTTTTTGTCGTAAATTCACTGAGATTTGAAAGGGCACCCTGAATAGAGAAGAAACCTGTGAGATTTTTTTTTGACCAAAACTGTATGAGCGGCGTTTTTTAAAGTGATGTCAAATTGAGGCTTGGATTTTTTTTTTCTTTTTCTTACTTTTTTGGGGAGGATTTTAGTGTGACTTTGTAGGTAACCGGATTGAATTTTCTCTTACATATATTTTTATGCTCCTTTTGATTTTTTAATTTTCTTTTAGGATGGAGGCTCTCTTTGGCTATTTTTTGTTTGTATAAATTATCCTTTTTTTCTGGCTGGGGGGGAAAGAGTATTAAGAAACTTTGTAACACTGCCAACTAGAGGCTTGAAAATATTTTATTTGAATTGGAGAGAACTGTAAGAAGACTCCTTCTCAAGGACATTTTAATGTGATAAGATAGAGGGAGAGCACAGCAAAATATTACCACAGGTGTTTTCCTGGACTCTTATCAATATTTCAACACTTGAGGCTTGGCTTTGAAGCTGGTGGAGAAGAGAGTCATAATAAGAGCCTTGGATAACTAAATAAATGCAGTGTGCTTTCTTATATATATATATATATATATATTTTACTTGTGATACCCCTACTCACCAGCCTCTTTGTAAACTCCAATTCTAGTAATATCCTTATTTTTGCTTTTTATTTCAAAGGGAAAGCCTCAGAGCTTTTTCTTTATTTTTCTTTTTTTCTCCTTATTTTTACTGGGATCCTTTTGCTTTTTCTATCCATGTTTTTGGACCACTCTGTTTTTTCTTTTTGATTATTGAGACTTCTCAACTGGATTAAGGTGTGAAGAACCTGAAGGAATTTCTTCTTTTCTTTTTTCTTTTTCTTTTTGTTTTTCTTAATCAATATTATTATTTTTGGGTTTTTTTTTCTTTCTATTTTTCATTTTTTATGGTGGACTACTTCATAATTGGATTAGGGTCTAGAAGAACCTGAAGGTCTTTCTTCTTCCTTTTTTCCTTTTTCTTCTTTGGTTTTAGGCCTTTTACTATTGGATTTTTCCATTTTGGATTATAATTGGCTATTCTACCAGTTGGATTAAAAGTTAAAAAGAATTTGAAGATTTGGAAGCATTAAAATGAGCAGGAAACCAATATCATCTGGCATTTCTACTTCTACCTCTGCCTCCCCACCAGCTGGAGGACAACGTTTAATTCAGAAAATGTTGAAGCAAGATAAAGAACAAGAAAAAGTAACTTTACAGATGATTATGCAAGGAATCCAAGATCTCAAGACAAAATCAGACACCATTGAACAAAGAATAGAGAACATTGAACAAAGAATAGAGAAGACTGATGAAAAAGTGGAAAATATTAAACAAATGATGGTGAAGTATGAGGAGAGATTCCAAAAAATTGAGGAAGAAGGTAAACAAAGAGAGGAGAAGATTGGAAATATTGACAGTAGATTAACAGTGGTTGAACAAGATAAAAGTGGGATGTTGAGGTGGGAGATGGAAAGGTCAGAATTTTATCTCAGATTTCAAAATATAGAAGAAGAAAAAGGACAAAATTTGGCTGTGATAATGATAGAAATTTTGGTGGATGCTTTGGAAATTACAGAGGAAAAGATGATGGATGGAGTAGATGAGGTATGTCGAGTTTATACAAGATACGTGATGAGAAATAAATTACCAAAGGAAGTCCATATTAGATTTACCAAAAAATCCATTAAAACACAAATACTACAAGTGGTAAGAGAGAAGACATTGAAATACAAAGGCAAAGAGATTGTGGTTTTAAAACAAATACCCAGAAGAGTGAGAGAGATGAGAAGAGAATATCGATTTCTGACCAAAATGCTACTGGAAAACAAAGTGAATTATAGATGGCTGATTCCAGAAGGATTAATGTTTACGTGGCAAGAGCAGAGACATAGAATTGATTCAATTGAGAAAGCAGAATTTTTTCATGCAGAATTTTTTGGAAGAAGAGAAGAGGAGGCAGAGAAAGAGGTTTCATTAATTGAGTTTCAAGAGGAACAACTGGAGACTGAAAAAGAGAAAGGTGCAGTAGGTGGACAGGTAGAAGAACAGCGTGAAGTGAGATCCACGAGAGCTGTTAGACCTAAATATAAAGCATAATCATGGAAGAAAAAAACTGATTACAATTAATATAAATGGACTCAATTCAGCTGTTAAAAGAAGGAAAACCTTTCATAAATTCAAGAAATTAAAATTTGATATAATTTGTCTAATACTTACTTCTTTGACTCAATGTAAGAAAAGAGGAGTGGTTCTATACATTAAAGAGGCTATCCCAGAAAAACTGATCTACACAGATGAAGACGGAAGTGGAAATAATAGACAATAATATAAAAATACTCTTGATTTCAATTTATGCTCCGAATGATAAACAAGAAGAGTTTTATAAAAAACTACACATGAAAATAATTGGACTGGACTATGTTAATATAATTATGATGGGAGACTTTAATGGAATTGTGGACAATAAACTGGACTATATAGCAACAACAACAAAGCAAAATAGAAAGGCTCTCCCTAAATCTTTTTTTAAAATGACAGACGAATTAACTTTAAAAGATATTTGGAGAGAAAGAAATGTTAAAGCTAAACAATATACTTTTTATTCAAATAGACATTTATCATGGTCCACATTAGATATGATTTGGATCTCAACAGAATTAATATCCAATATTCAAGAAACAAATATCAAATCAACTACTTGGGCAGATCATAGCTCAATGACAATTAAATGGAAGGGACAAAAAAAAAAGATCGAGATGAACATTAAATAATACTATCTTAAAGGAAAAAGATTTTATACAACGGATGGAGAAGGAATTGGCTTTTTTTTTTAGAGAAAATAAAAAAGAAGATACTTCAACGCAGAATGTTTGGGATACAATGAAGGCATAAGCTAGAGCTTTGATAATAGATCATACAAGAAAAAAGAATATTAGGAAAAGGCAAGCTTCTAAGGCCTTGGAAGATGAGTATAAAAGACTTGAAAAAGAATTACAGAAAATGCCACAGAAAAAAGATATTAAATTGAAGCTGGATGTAATTAAACATAAAATGGAATTAATAGAGACAGAAGAACTGGCACAGAAAATTAGAAATTCTAAACAGAATTACTTTGAAGATGCAAATAAACCAGGTAGATGGCTAGCATATAAATTGAGAAAGGAGAAAGAATCAAGAAAAATATTGAAGCTAATAGATGATCAAGGCCAAGTTTGTTATGGTAATAAGGAGAAAAGGGAAATTATTCAAGATTTTTATGGGCAACTATATAAACAAGAGAATATTGATGAGGAAAAAATCAAACAGTATCTACAGAATGCTAACTTACCGAAGATACCTAAAGAGACTGAAGAAATGCTAGAAAGCAATATAACAATGATGGAATTAAATGAAGCACTTAAGAAACAAAATAATGGGAAAGCACCACTGGGAGAAGATAAAAAGACAAAGTTATTTGAAAATTCCAGTTTGGTTATCGACTGTTGAAGCATTTTCCTATCCTATAATTTATAAGAAGGAACAAACAGTTAGATATGGGGAACTATTGGATGAAAAAGGTGAACTTAAATCGATTCAAAACTTAGAGGAACAAGGTATAAGGATGAATTGGTTTTCATATGCGCAAATACATTCAAGGTATGATGAAGATTCTAAAACGGAGGCATTCTATGATAAACAGACTGATTTAGATAAGATCTTGATGGGTACTGATGAGAAGGTGATTAAAAAATTATATGGTTATTTACTGGGAATTAAATTAGAGGAAGAACAAGTTAAAGAAACTATGATTGTTTGGGGGAAGAATTTTGGATATGGGATTGATTTAGAGAAATGGCAAAAATTGTGGTCTCAAAATTATAAAATGACAATGTCAACAGCATATAAAGAAAACTTGTATAAGATGTTTTACAGGTGGCACTTTCCCCCGACAAGAATAGCAAGAATGTTTAAGAACAAATCTGAAAAATGCTGGAAATGTCATCAGATACCTGGCTCTTATTACCATATGTGGTGGACTTGTGAGGATGCTAGAAAATATTTGACTAAAATTCGCATGTGGTTGGAAAAAATGACAAAGAAACACATAGACTTGAAACCAGAGATCTTTTTATTGGGAATCTTACCTGATACATATGGTAAAGATTTGAAATACCTGATTGTAAATGTATTAACAGTGGCTAGGATTGTATTTGCTAAAAATTGGAAGAATGAGAAAATACCATGACAGGAAGAAATTATTAAGAAAATATTGGAATGTGCTGAGATGAGTAGATTGACATTTGAAATTAGAGAGCAAGAGGATAAACAATTTTATGAAATTTGGGATCTTTTTTATCAATGGCTAGATGATAAAATATGATAATAGCATATTTAGAATGTTAGACAGTAAGGAATATCTTTATTTTTTTTCTTGTCTTTGTTATTTGACACTATATTTATGAAGTGTTTTTAGGATTGATTTGGTATGATTATATGATTTGTTACAGAATAAACTGTTTAAAGTATTGTTATCTCATAAAGCATGAATGATTAAAAGTATAGTCAAAAGTTTCTTTTTCTTTTTTAATAGTGATATTAGGATATATAAGTTTGGATTGACAATATGAGTTGTTATGTAACATAATTGTAATTGAGACTACAAAATGAATGCACAAAACTGATGAACCAACTGACACGCTGGATGTACATATGAGAGTTGATGTTTTAATGTTTTGTTTGTCTTGTTTATTTGTAGAAAATCAATAAAATTCTTTAAAAAAAAAACCATTCTAAGCAGTTCGGAGAACCAGTTGTTAGAAGAAATTACCAGCCTAATCCTGTAAGAAAGGCAGGAAGGAAACATTTTGGTGTCACTTTTAGAAACTGCCTCTTCGTTAACTCTTATTACGTTCTTGGCAGGACTAGACTTCCGGTCTCAGGAACGTCTCTGGAGTTTTTTTCCCCTCTTTTGCTGGTACTTTGCTTGTGTGGAGTGACCATTCAAAGTTACAATGGCACCGAAAAAAGTGCCTTATGACTATTTTTCACACTTACAACTGTTGCAGCATCTCCACAGTCATGAGAGGCCATGAGAGGCAAGGAGATACATGCCTTGATATTGAGTTAGCCACACCCAGCCAATAACATGACCACCAAGCCATGTCCACCTAGTAACATGACCACCAAGCCATCCCACCACCTAAGCCATGCCCACCACCTAAGCCACACCCACCACCTGAGCCACGCCCACAGAACCAGTTGTTTAAAAATTTGAATCCCACCCCTGGTTATAAATCTCTCTCCGTCTCTCAACCATGTGCTCTTTTGCCCAGGACCTCAATGTGATCCTGTCCACCATTAAACCATCTTTCCAAGCAGTTGTCAGGTTTCCAGTGTCTTTCTCCCCACTTGGAACTGAACCCAGATGGACATTTCTTCCAACAATTTCTACAAAAGCTCATTTTCATTTATACTAACTCATTGTCATGAAAACAATTAACTTGCATAAAAGTTGATCATGGAAAATGAGGTTTTTATTTCTGCATGTCAGATGTAGAGAAGGTTACTGTTTAAAACACTCCCCTCCTGTCTTTTTTTTTTTTTTTTAAAAAAAACCTATTAATGGTTCTTATTTTGTCATTTTTTTCTCTTGGAAATTCATACCCTGTCTATCTTTCAAATCTATTCCTAAAATATCTTAGAATACTACATTCCAAATGGTTTTTTAAAAAGCCCTTATTTGCTTTTAATTATTTGTTAATTAAATTCTCCTTTTGCTTCTTGAGAGATGGGGTATAAATATATGAATCAGAAGGCCATTAGTTTAGCTTAATCACATTTGCAGACAATAGTTGATATCTCATTAGATAAGGAGCACTAAATTCTAATCTATTGCAGTTTCTTTATTATGCAGGGTATTCATTGTGTACTCCCCACTTCTCCTTGTAAAACATTCCAGGAACAGACATTTTTTTAAATTTTAACATAAAATTTCATTCTGTGCATTAATAATTTATTAGAACTTCCTTCCTTCCTTCCTTCCTGTTAAGTCCTGAGCATGGGCGCAAGGAACAGAGATGAGACATCAAACTGTGACTTCAACTCTTTATTCGTGATTTCTGAACAGAGCAAAATACTTGGGCAGCAGCAGCTCTTTTATAGAGCTGGCTGCTGTCAGAAACAACCAAGGATTTGAGTTTACCGCTCTAACAAGCATCCAATCAGAGAGACCCGCTAACAGCCAATCAGACTGGCCAGAATCGACCAATCACGACTCGCTATTCGCAGGCCAATGAGAAGTGCAGGATTACGAGCCTGCTGTAAAAGTAAAGCTATTAGGGTTATTACTGATGCGTTGGCTTAGTCCATAACACCCCTCCCCCCTAGGTTCCATCTGAGGGGTGGGGTGACGTATTCTCGTAAGTAGGCAGGTCGCTTCACATGTCTGCTTGATCTGCCCTGTTCCACTGGTTTCTGTTCTGGCTCTGGTTCCAGTGGGCTGCTTGCTGAGCTGGGTAGTGAAAACGGTCCCGCTGTTCTCTCTGGGCTGTTCTCTCTGCTTTTGCCAGCGCTGTCCTCTGGGTTCCCTGGATCTGTTTCCATCATGATGCTATCACATGGCGAGGCCACGCCCCAGCTCGGTTCTCCTTCTGGCGGTGAGTATCTCATGGTTGGTTGTGGAGACTGCTGGGTTTCGATTGTTAAATCATCTGTTATTTCTTTTTCGGCCCCCTCGATGTCCCTTCCCCCACCCCCAGTTGGAGATTCAGGGGATGAGATGGAAGTAGGTGCTAGTCTGGATCGAAGCTGGTCTATGTGGCGCTTCCACATTTTACCATCTGCAGTTTGTAGACTATAGGATCGGGGTCCCATAAATTGCGTTATGGTAGCGGGGACCAACAATGGGTCACCCGAGAAGTTTTTTGCAAAAATGGGGTCACCTTCCTGGAATGATTGACACTTGCTGCTGGATCCCAGGGGTTGTTCAGGCGTGTAAGCAGGGTGGAGGCGGTCGAGATGTGAGCGAAGTTTCCGGCCCATCAGGAGTTCAGCTGGGGTTCTGTTTGTGGTGCTGCTTGGGGTAATATGTTGGAGGAGAAGCATCTGAGTTATCTTGTCGTCAATGTCACCGTGGTCCATTTTATGTAAAGTCTTCTTTACAAATTGAACCATTCGCTCAGCCCTACCATTGGCCGCAGGGTGAGCTGGCGATGTTAAGGCATGGCGGATGCCCTGGTCTGCTAGGTGCTGTTCGAATGCTAGGGCAGTGAATTGAGGGCCATTATCGGAGACCAGAACATCTGGCAATCCGTGGGTAGCGAATAGCTTATTCAGTTTTTTAATGACCACCTCCGTGGTGATGCTTTTCATTTTGTGGACCTCGAGCCAGTTAGAATAGGCATCCATGGTTAGAAGGAAAGTGTCCTCTTGTGGGTCCCTCATAATCGATGTTGATATGGGACCAGGGACCTTGAGGCATTTCCCACTGAGTTGGGGGTGTTTTTGGAGGAGCAGAGCGAGTCTCCTGGCATTTGCTGCATGTCACCACCCAGGTTTCTATCTGCTTGTCTAAACCAGGCCACCATGCGTAACTCCTTGCCAATGCCTTCATCCACACGATGCCTGGATGTCCATCGTGCAACATTTTTAAAACTTTATGTTGCAATTTCTCCAGGATGACAACTCTGTCTCCCCACAAGATGCAGCCCTTTTGGGAGAATAGTTTTGTCTGTCGATTCCTGAACGGCCTGAAAGTGTCATTGGGTGCACTGTCCGGCCAACCCCGTTCCACCCAGCTGAGGACTCATGCAAAAGAAGGGTCCTTTTTCATTTCTGAGGCGATGTCTCAAGCAGTCAGTGGCGGTGATTTAAGAGTTTCAATTTGCAATATGGCTAGGGTTGGAGCTGGGTCATCTGTGATGTCTGGTAGTGGAGAGCGGCTCAAAGCGTCAGCATGGGGAATGGCTTTCCCCAGGCGGTGTTGCAGTTGGTAATCGTATGCGGCTAAAAACTCCAACCAACGTGTCATTCTTGGTGATAAGATGTGGGGAGTTGGTTTGTTTCCCGCTAAAATGCCAAGTAGCGGCTTGTGGTCTGTAATTATGGCAAAGGGTCTCCCATACACATATTCATGGAAACGTTTAATTGCGGATACAATGGCGAGAGCCTCTTTATCAAGTTGGCTATAGTTCCTTTCAGTTTTAGACAAAGTTCTCAAAAAGAATGCAATAGGTGCCTCATTACCATTTGGCAGGACATGGCTTAAAATGGCCCCCATTCCGAATGGTGAGGCATCACAGGTAACTGTTAAGGGTAGAGTCTCGTTGTATTGTATCAATACAGCATCAGAAGTTAAGAGGTCTTTTACTTGTTGAAATGCTCGTTCTTCATGCCTTCCCCAGACCCAGGAAGCCTTTTTGTCGAGAAGTCTATGTAGGGGCTCGGCTACAGTCGCCTTCTGGGGCAAGAAGATGTTATAAAAGTTAATGAGTCCCAAGAAGGCTTGGAGGTTATTTCTAGGTCTTGGGGCATTTTTGATTGCAGTTAGTTTTTTTTCGGTGGGGTGGATTCCCTGTCTGTTGAGAAGGTAACTCCACTCTCTCCGTACAAAGTTGACACTTGTCCCTTTTTACCTTCAGGCCAGCATCTTTAATTTTTGAAGAACCCTTCTGAGTCGTTGTCCTAATAACTCTTTAGTAGGGGCAGCTATTAAGACGTCGTCAAAATAAGGCACGACGCCTTTTATGCCTTGTAATAGCCTCTCCATCAAACTTTGGAAAATGCCCGGTGCCACGCTTACTCCGAATTGGAGTCTATTGCACTTGAAGGCACCTCTATGTGTAACTATTGTCTGGGCTTCTGCAATCGTCACATCTACGGGTAGCTGTTGGTACGCCTGAGCTAAGTCCAATTTCACAAATATTTTTCCGCTACCCAGGGAGTGAAGAAGGTGTTGGACCACCGGTACTGGGTAAGCGCTCTGCTGAAGCACATGATTTAGGGTGGCCCAGTAATCCCCACAATTCTTAACGAGCCATCTGGCTTTATGGGTGTTACTATTGGAGTTTCCCATCGGGCATGGTCAATCGGTTCCAACACACCCTGGGCTATTAATTTGTCTAGTTGCTCGTCGATCTTTGGCTTGAGGACAAAAGGCACCCGACGAGGGTTAAGGCGAATGGGAGCTACATTGGGACTGAGATTAAATGATATAGGGGTCCCCTTGTACTTTCCTGAGGTTCCTGTGAACACATCCTGGAATTCCTGGATGAGGGCCTCTTCCCAGTCGTCGCTTCTGGTTTGGTGTATGCCAGCTAGTTCAATTCTGAGTGGGGTGAACCACTGTAGCTCTAACAAACTGGGCCGGTCACGATCGACGACAGTCAGGGGAAGCGTCGCGGTGCGGTCCTTGAAGGATACTTGGACGTGGCTGGAACCAACAACCGGAATTCTGCTTCCCTGGTAGTCTTTTAGGATGATTCTTTGAGTGCTGAGGTCCTGGCGACAGATGGCAGGGATCAGCTGTTTGAGGGTTTTCCAGGAGACCATCGATAGGGATGACCCCGAATCGACTTCCATCACGCATGGTCGATTCTCAATAGTGACCCTTACGTGGATCTTTCTTGCATCTAGTGATGAAGAGTGGCCGATAATAATAGTTTGGTGTGCCTCTTCTCGTCTCGTTGAAACGGCAGGTGCTCGATTTCTGTAGTAGTGGTTGTTCCATTGGTGATTCAGGCGGTCCCGATTTCCAGGTGGTTTGCCTGTCTCCCGATGGAGGTTATTCTCCCTCCGGCTTAGACTGGACTCTTGCTTGCTTCTGCAGACCTTCGCGATGTGGCCTCTTTTCCCACAGGAACGGCAGAGTCCGTTGAGGAATTTGCAGTCCAATCGCGGGTGGTTTGCCCCGCAACCAGCACATTGGCACGGAAGTCTCTGGTTCCTTTGCTCTCATTCCGAGTGGAGCCGGTTGACCTCCTCTTCCTGTCTGAGGATGACTCGAGGTCTTCATGATGGGTGGTAATAGCGTGCCTCTCAGAGGAGAGCGGACTATCGCTAGCGAGTTGGCGGTGCGGTGCGTTCGCTTGGCACATTCGAGCGGCTGACTTCCTGGTTGCTTCTGCAGCAGTAGCATCAGCGATGACATCTGCAAGGCTGATGTCTCCTTTCACCATGATTTTACTCTGCGATGTGTGGTCATCTAATCCCAGAACTATGCAGTCTCTCAGGGCTTCCTCGAGGTTTGCAAAACCACAGAGTCCTCCCAGGTTCCGGAGGTCGGCTACAAAGTCCCCAACGCTCTCGTTCTTCCATTGGTCCCTCTGGTAAAACTCGTGTCTCTGTATCAGTGCAGGCACTGTGGGTGCGTAATGGGCCCGGAGGATTGACGCGAGGTTATCCCAATCTTCAGTCTTCACTTCTGCCAGTTTGGCAAGTGCTTTAACCATTTTAAAAATGGCGGGGCCACAGTGGGTCAGGAACACCACTCATTTCTTGCCAGGTGTAGCATCTTTCAGATTGTTGGTCTCCAGGAACATCTGGAAACAGTCTATATACAAGTCCCAGTCTTCGTTTGCGGGTCAAATGGAGCGGGTGGTATGGCGCCGCTGGTCATTCTCCCGTTTGTTGCGTGCGCTCTCAGCCACATGCTCTGTCTTTTTTGATGAGTATATAGTCAGCTCTATCGTCTCCGTATCCCACCTTCGTCGCCAGTGTTAAGTCCTGAGCATGGGCGCATGGAATGGAGATGAGACATCGAACTGTGACTTCAACTCTTTATTTGTGACTTCAGAACAGAGCAAAATACTTGGGCAGCAGCAGCTCTTTTATAGAGCTGGCTGCTGTCAGAAACAACCAATGATTTGAGTTTACCGCTCTAACAAGCGTCCAATCAGAGAGACCCGCTAACAGCCAATCAGACTGGCCAGAAATGATCAATCACAACTTGCTGTTCGCGGGCCAATGAGAAGTGCAGGATTATGAGCCTGCTGTTAAAGTAAAGCTATTAGGGCTGTTACTGATGCGTTGGCTTAATCCATAACACTTCCTCCCTTCCTTCTTTCTCTACCATTATTAAATTAAATTAAATTAACAATATAACTCCAGTGTTGCCTGGATACAGTATCCATGAGTTGTGTAAAGATCAAATGGGACCCAAAATGAAAAAACTAAGATAATCTATTCTTCATCAAAACCGAAAGAAAAACCCCAATTTTTCAAATATTGTTCCAGTGAAAGGAATATTGTACCCAGCAAGATTTAGCATAAGAATAGTTTTATGTTCAGTCCAGTGGGCACATTTGAAGGCATAGATTATTTTCTCAAAATGGCTGCCTTTAAGGGTGCTTGTTTATTTCAAAATGGCACCCAAAGCTGGCCTGCCTGTTTATGAAATATCCCTTTATCAGAAAACCAATGGGAAAAATTGTTCTCAGCCATTCTTTTGACTATTTTTGGGATTTGTTTTTCCATTCCCAAGTCAGTTCTCTCTCCTTTTATCCTCATGGAGTGCTTAGGAGCTCCATCTTCTTGGGAAGTCACTCAAAAGTTGAAAGGCAGTCATAGAAGAAACAGGATTTTCAATAAATACTGGGATAGATGGGCCTCTGAAGAGTTTCAAAATAAGGACACCTTCCAGGTTTAATCAAATGAGCTATAGGTAATTCTCAACTTACAACCACAACTGAGGCCAAAATTTCTGTTGCTAAGCAAGACAATTGTTGTGAGCTTCTCCTCATTTTATGACCTTTCTTGGCCCAATTGTTAAGTGAATCATTGCAGTTGTTAATTTAGTAACACAGTTGTTAAGTGAATCTCATTTCTGCTTTGACTTTGCTTGTTAGAAGGCTACAGAAGCTGATCACATGACCCAGGAACACTACAACTGCAACAAATACATGCCAGTTACCAAATGTAGGGATTTTGATTATGTGACCAAGGAGATGCTGCAATGGAGAGAAGTGTGAAAAATGGTCATATAAGTTACTTTTTTTAGTGATATTGTAATTTCAAATGGTTGTAAGTTGAAGACAACCTATATTTGGTGTGATAAAATATGAAGAACACTAGTGGAATATACATATGCATTGAATGTATTCAAGGAATGCTTAGGGGACTGGAGACTAAAAATATGAAGAACGGTTACAGGAACTGGGCATGGCTAGTCTTGTGAAGAGAAGGACCAGGGGATACAGGAGAGCAGTCTTCCAATATTTGAGGGGCTGCCACAGAGAGGAGTAGGGGAGGGTCAAGCTATTTTCCAAAGCACCTGAAGGCCAGAAAAGGAATAATGGATGGAAACTGAACAAGAAGAGATTTAACCTGGAAATAAGGAGAAACTTTCTGACAGGGAGAACAATCAACCAATGGAATAGAAGTTGCCCTCGGAAGTTGTGGGAGCTTTATCACTGGAGGCTTTCAAGAACAGATTGGACTGCCATTTGTCAGAAATGGCGTAGGGTCTCCCACTTGGGCGGGGGGGTTGGACTAGATGACCTACAAGGTCCCTTCCAACTCTGATTATCTGTTAAATGGATTGATCAGTGTTTTAAAATCAATCCTTATAAGTAACAGGGTCCAGTTTTTTCTCAGAGTTTAATTGGAACCTGAAAAGAAAAACAGATGCTTTCAGAAGTCCACTATTAAAAAAGCACCCTCATGTGAAAAAAAAAAAATCAAGCATTCATACAGACAGGCCCTGGATTTGGAGATCCATTGATTTAATATTTATATACTGCAGGTTGCTTCTGGAATTCAGAGGTAGCACACTGGATTTGGTTAATCATAACTGCCACCATTGGAAATAATAGGACTTAAGTTAGTTATTATAATTAATTTATATTGATGTAATAAAATGTAAAATAATCCATGGAGCATTGCATGAGTACTTTGGAGTAAATGCCAACCCCTGATAAAGAGCAAAAACAATTTTGAAATAAAGCATTAAAAGGAATCAACAGAACTGGATAACAATGAAATCTCAAACAATTTAAACAGATGGCAGGTTAAATTAAAATTGCTTCAATTTAACCGCAAGTTCAAAAAAGCAAGGCTAAATAAAATGAAGAACAAATTGCCCTCTTTATTAACTTGAACAGGAACACACTACAGTTTAATCCACAATAAGGAACAGATTCTTGAAATAGGAAACAGGTGTTGTAAGCTTTCATGGGAGATCTTGGTTACAAATACTAGCATGTGTGTGGATATACACACCCACACATGCACTTCTTTATTTAAAATAAGCTTGCATTGGAAAGGTGACCTCCAAATCATAATGAATGAATGATAAATCGTAATAAATAAATTATTCCAACCTCCCTATAAGATAGGGAGAGGAAGCTGCAAAATAGCAGAGCTTCAATTTTGACCCCACTCTCAACTTGTTTCGACCTCACAACTAAAAAGGCTGTTGTGTTACAAAAAAGATTCAAGAAGAAGAGAGTCAAGCACTTTATCCTAATGAATTCACTAATAGGAGGAGAGGGGAGGAGGAGGAGGAGGAGGAGGAGGAGGAGGAGGAGGAGGAGGAGAAGAAGAAGAAGAAGAAGAAGAAGAAGAAGAAGAAGAAGAAGAAGAAGAAGAAGAAGAAGAAGAAGAAGAAGAAGAAGAAGAAGAAGAAGAAGAAGAAGTCAAGAGAGGAATTAGCTTGGAATTGTTTTTTTCCCACATGTGAACCAAGTCCAGCCTCCTTGAATTCTGTTGACCAGCACCAATTTAGTGCTGACCGTTAGTTGACCAGATTCTTGTGTGTAGGCACGAGCAATAAATCAGCTTCACTGGAACTTAATGCATACCTCTAATTCTTCATTCCTAATTCAGGTAATGCACTCTAAATCTGATATTAAAAACACAGCCTTTGTCATCCTTGCTTCCTTACTTATGGTTTGCTATGAAGGGGTGGACCGCCATGATTACGGGTAGTCCTCAATTTACAATAGTTCATTCAGTGGCCATTGAAGTCATGACACTACTGAAAAGAGTGACTTCTGACTGTTTGTCACACTTATGACTGTTGCAGCATCCCCGTAGTCATGTGATTAAAATTAAAAAGCTTGGCAACTGACTCATATTTATGACGGTTGTATTGTCTGGGGGTCATGTAATCCCCTTTTGCAACCTTCTGACAAGCAAAGTCAATGGGGAAGCCAGATCCACTTAACAGCTGTGTTACTAACTTGAGAACTGCACTGATTCACTTAACAACTGAGGCAAGAAAGGTCGTAAAATGGGGAAAAACTTGCTTAACAACTGTCTCACTTAGCAACATAAATGTTGCAGTCAATTGTAGTCACAAGTCGAGGATTACCTATGCTCAAACTCCAAGAGAAAAGAGTTTTAAGAAGTCTCTGAAAAAGCTCTGAGAATAGGAACTCACCTTGAGATTGTTCATGAGGACTAGTGTATGGATAGGAAATGCAATCCCTCCTGTCATATCTCTTGATAGGTAGGGATATTCAGCAGGCCAGCCAACTTCTGTAGCCAGAGCAGTTTTATTATTACAGTCAGCTGCCGCAATTAAATGCAATTATAACATAATTAGGATAAAAAGTTACGGATTATTATTAAATAAGTTATTATACAATATCTAAAATATACAGAGGTAATTTCCTAAAGTACTAAAATGATTAAACAAGTTATCAATCACTTAAATAAAAGGCCTGAAATACTTAAAATTTTAATTCAGTGGTGACTGATTTTTTTTTAAGATAGCTAATTGATAACTCTAGTAACGGGGACATAAATGAATGCAAATATGTTAGCAAAACTTTGACCGCTACTTAACATTGTAAAATCATACAATGTTAAAATTAAATGATGAAGGACTTTGCCTCATAAACACGGGAAAACACATAATAAATAGCCATGGCGACCAAGCAGAATGTGGTAATCTTTGAAACATCTTTTAGAAGGAAGAGGATAAAATTGGCATCTGTATTACGGTGAATTGGTTGTTACTAGGATAGTTGTACTTGGTTCAAGGTTATGGACTACATGGCTTTGACTGGTTTGCCATTGTTCTCCTCTTCCAGAATTGCTGAAGGTAAGAGATTGTGTCATGCCTCTGTCAGAGTCTAAATCTGAGGAGGAAGATGAACAGCTGACAGGGAGTGGGAGTATGGCTCTGTTGGCTGTGGAGGAAACTGGGGAAGGGCAAAGTCCGGCTGGGCAGAGCAGCAAAGGCGTAGAACAAGGGAGAGGGAATTCAGAGGAAGGCCCAAGCCGACCCCCTTTTCATCCTAGGGCACGCAGGGAGGAACGGAGAAGAAAGCAATGTGGGTTGCGTGGCTTATGGGGGAGGAAAGAGCCCTGATTCCCTTCATTAGTCACACCTGGGAAGAAAGTTTAAATGAAATGCAGGCTGCATGTGGCAGCTACTGAGAGCAAACGTGAGTTTATCTTGTGTTGACTTTGCTTCTTTGTGTTCTGGCATCTTTCCAATTGTGTTGAGTTTTGCTGTGCCTTCACACCTGGAATTCTTGCTCCTGCCCTTAATTACTCCATCTTGCCTTGATTGGATGGATTAATTACTTCATCTTGCCTTGATTGGACTTATAGTTACAGTTTTTGTTGACCACGTCTTGGACTTGATTCTCTGCAGCCAAAGGCTGTTCCAGGGAGAGTTTTTCTCCAGTGCAGAAGGTAACCTGGACATTGGGGGCAAAGTTGGAGCTAAATAAAGGGACTCTTATTAATTAACTGACTGTTGCCTTGGTGCCACGCCCTGGGTCATCACGGATTGAGAAGGGCTAACATACAGTCTCTTCTGTGTATTGAATACAAAATATTGGCAAGGCATTTCAATGTATATGTCAACTCTGAAGCTGGCCTGACTGAGGCCATCTTGGAGGCTTCAGTATTGCCACAATGGTGCTGAGGGTTAGTGGGGGAGGGGAAATAGAGATAGCTGGGGCTTTGTAGCCAAAACAAAGTAGTTTCCCCTGAGAACCAAGGACGTTCCAACACAGGTGGCTGAAGAGAGGAGGAGTGAAGTTTCCAAGCAACCGGACCGCATCTTGATTGGACCATGTGACTGATTGAGAAAGAGGGGGAGGGAAACCATTTACTTTTAATTAGGTGAAAACCACAGGAACCTTTAGAGTCAGTTTTTACCAGCCTGTGCCAATATGATAAGTCCAAAAAACCTGTTGTGATGACCTGGAGTGTAACACAAACATAACAAAATCCAAAACATAAATACATGTCCTTTAATGCCTCTAACTTGGCCCCACTGTTCAATAATTCTCAGTTGGAGATAAAACTTATGCAAAAATAATCTTCAAAAGAAAGCAATACAGTCCGAACTTAATGAGCAGATAGAGATGAAATAAAAAACCAAAACAAACTATAATGAAGGAAATTCCGCAATGGACCAGGATAAGTAATTACCAATTTTAAAGAGATAACAAGGCATAGTCTGTTGGAAGGACACCAACCAAGATAACTTCACCCCAAAATAAAACACACTTTGCTTCCGCCAACACTGTGTTTTAACCATCTCTCTTATATACTATTCTCCCCAGCTGCAACCAATGAGGGGAATCATGGCTGCTTCCTCTCTCGTAAGCCAAGTTGTTTCCTTCTCCGTTCCTCCCTGCGTGTCCTAGAGGAGATGGGCCTGGCTCTTCCTCTGACTGCCCAGCTGGCCTCTGCCCTTCCCCAGTCTCCTCCACAACCTCTGGAGCCACACCTTCACTCCACATTTTAATTAACCATGAGGGAAAATATATACAGGTGGTCCTCAACTTACAACCACAATTCAGCCCAACGTTTCTGTTGCTAGGTGAGACATTTGTTACTGTAATTCACATTTGTTAAATGAATTTTGCCCCTTCCTTGCTGCGGTTGTTTAAGTGAATCACAACAGTTGTTAAATGAGTAACCTTGTTGTTAAGTGAATCTGGCTTCCCCATTGACTTTGCTTGTCAGAAGGTCTCAAAAGGGGGTCACATTATTCCAGAACTCAGCAACTGGCATAAATACCAGCCAGTTGCCAAGCACCTGAATTTTGATCATGTG
Source organism: Hydrophis major (assembly GCA_033807585.1). Classification (NCBI taxonomy): domain Eukaryota; kingdom Metazoa; phylum Chordata; class Lepidosauria; order Squamata; family Elapidae; genus Hydrophis; species Hydrophis major. The sequence goes on along the minus strand of CM066333.1, from coordinate 12,721,845 downwards.
ACCATGGGGATGCTGCAACAGTCATAAGTATGAAAACTGGTCATAACTCCCTTTTTTCAGTTCCGTTGCAACTTTGAACGGTCACTAAATGAATTGTTGTAAGTCAAGAATTAGCTGTATTGAACAAACAAACTCATTCATGTATCTGGAACTGTATTTCAAGCCTCAACATCCTGTGAAAACAATAGAGGTTTGAAATCCCTAGAAGGCCCCCAAAGCAACAGATGCTATCTTTCAATTCCCCCAGTGTCTGGCTTTATATAGCCCACATAATTGCAGAAACGCCATCAAGCAAATACAGATGAATTGCATTGTATAGCGAAGTTGCAATCCTATAGTTTTATTTGGAAGTAGAAACTTTAACAGAATAACAGAGTTGGAAGGGACCTTGCATAACTTCTAGTCCAGGGGTTGCCAACCTTTTGGACCTCAGAGACCACCACACTCATAATTTTAAATCTCGCGGACCACTAATATGAATTGTGACTGACGGTGGCTTGCTGACATTGGTGGGAAAGCCGGTCCCATATTCCAGAGCTGAAGTAGTCACAAGACTGGCCCTTTGGTCATCCCGGAGCAGCTCCTCCACTCCATGGCAGGCCAGTGCACCCAGGTGGAGGAGCAGCTGCTCCGGGATGACCAAAGGGCCAGTCCTGTGACTCCTCCAGCTCTGGAATACGGGACTGACTTTCCCACCAACATCAGCAAGCCACCCGGGGGCAGATTCCCCTCCCCAGCCATTGGTCTTACCTTTTAGTTCCAGCTCATGTGGCTCTACTCAAGGTAAGGTTTGTGCTCGGCCAAAGGGTGGGGGGCTAGTGGGTGGGCTGGCCATGTGGGCAGCGCAGCCTTGTGTTCCCCTGCAGCCTGGATTAATTGTTTTTTTGAGGGGAGATATTTCTCTGCAGGCCACCAACATTTTCTCATGGACCACCAGTGGTCCTCAGCCCACCAGTTAGAGACCTGGTCCACCCCTTGCTCAATCAGGAAACACTATCCCATTTCAGACAAATGTTTATCCAATCTCCTCTTAAAAATCTTCAGTGATGAATCACCCACAACTTCTGGTGTTCCACTGGTTAATTGTTCTCACAGTGAAGAAATTTCTCCTCAGTTCCAGTTTGCGTCTCTCCTTGATTAGTTTCCACCCATTGCTTCTTGTCCTGCCCTCAGGTGCTTTGGAGAATAGCTTGACTCCCTCTTCTTTGTGGCAGCCCCTGAGATATTGGAACATCACTATCATGTCACTCCTAGTCTTTCTTTTCATTAAACTAGACATATCCAGTCCCTGCAACAGTTCTTTATATGTTTTAGCCTCCAGTCCCCTAATCATTCTTGTTGCTCTTCTCTGCACTCTTTCCAGAGTCTCTACATCTTTTTTTTTATAATATAGTGACCTGTGAGAATGTTTTCAAATAAATACACCCAGGATTGTGTGCTAAGAGTATGAATCAAAGTTCATTTCCCACCAGGGATGTATTGACTCATCCAACCACTATTATGCAAAAGAAGAGTAAGGAGGACATAGTACATTTCATTTCACTCCAGAAATGTCTGAATGAGAGCATAAAAATGTTATGTTACAGATGGAGAAATGGCGCAAGTGCCCTACTCAGAAGTAAATAGCACTCAATACAGTATACTCAATACTTATTTTGTTCAACATCCATGAACTAGTGTTGTTATAGTGTCTAATCCAGGGGTCGGCAACCTTAAACACTGAAAGAGCCACAAAGGTCCTAACTTGAAGCTTCCCGTTCAATTCTGGAGTGGACCAGAAGTCCCCCACCATAGAGTCTTCTCCTAGCACAGCATCCTTTTTCCTCTGTTGACCAGAAGTCCGGTTCCCCCACCATAGAGTCTCCTCCTAGTGCGGTGTCCTTTTTCCTCTACCTGTCCTAATCAAAATCCCTATTAATTGCAGAGCTGACTAGCAACAGGGAGCCACAGCAGAGGGATGAAAGAGCCACATGCGGCTCCAGAGCTGCAGGTTGCTGATCCCTGGCCTAATACAAGAGTTTTTGACTTACGACACAATTGGGGATCAGAATTTCTGTTGCTAAACAAGGGGATATGTGAGTCGTGTCCAGTTTTATGGCCTATTTTGCCACGGTTAAGAGAATCCCTGCCATCATTAAGTGAGTCATGTGGTCATTAAGTAAATCCTGCTTTCCCTGATGATTTTGCTTATTGGAAGCTGTGCGGGATCACAGCATGGTGATCGTGTGGGCTTAGGATGCTGCAACCATCCTGAATACATGCTTGAGAGCCCTGGTGGCACAGTGATTAGAATGCAGTATTGCAAGCAAACTCTGTCCACTGAGTTCGATCCTGACTGGCTCAAGGTTGATTCAGACTTCCATCCTTCCAAGGTTGGTTAAATGAGAACCCAGTTTGTTGAGGGCAATATGGTGACTGTCAACTCATAAAATATTTCTCTGGTCTTTTTAGAGTTGTCAACAGAAAGGGATGGGGGAGCAGCGCAGCAGCTTGCAAACCAAAACTGCATTCCATAAATGTTTTGAAAGATAGTAACTAGGTGACTGAAGTTTTTATTCTAACTGGAGAGCATGATTGATGACTCTTGGCTATGGATGTGTCCCATTGGAGAATATGAATTACAAGACACCCAGGGGGTGGGGGAAAACCAGGGTCAAGGGTGACAATGAATGATGTGTCTCAGAGTCGGCTATACCCAGGCAGTGCCAGACAGTTTAACTCCCAATAAATCCTTTTTAAGTTTTGGAAGTTTGACTCAAGACTCATGATTTCAATGAGGTTAACTGCCAGAATCCTGACAGCAACATGGTAAACCACCCAGAGATTGCTATAAAGAGCTATGGGGAGGTATATAAGTCCAAGTGCTCTTGCCATTGTTATGCTGGTTGCCAGATGCCCAAATTTTCACCATGAGTCTGGGGGATGCTGCAACAGTTGGAATTGAAAGGAATGGTTGCAAGTCACTTTCTTCACTGCTGTTGTAACTCCGAACCATTGCTAAATGAATGGTAGTAAGTCAAGGATTACCTGCAATTTTAATTCATCGCAACTTAATTTTTGAATTTAGCATCTCTCATAAGCCCTCCAACCACTTTTGTGCTGGTATTCACAGTGAAGGTCATTAGAGAAAAAAAAAAAAGAATTCCAGGGCCTTGATTATAAAATTAAATTGGATGGGAGATGGGGCATGCAAGAAATGGAGTATCTAAGATTGGAGGGGAGAGAGGGGGGGGATCTATTTTTGCAAGGCTTCCCCACCCTTCCCCGTCTCTCTTAAGCCTATATAACTCACTACAACTTTAGCACCACACACACACTGCCACCGAGTGTACCCACCCACACACGCCTGTTGTGGTTTCTCTGCTCAGATGGAAATGACTGCATGGAACTCGGGAGTCCTGGAGTGTTAGGGGAAATTAATATGCGCTGTCTCCACAAAATGGAAATGAAGGCTTTATTTCCATGATTAGTTGCGCTGTGTGTGAGCTTGTAGTACGAGTATCTTGGTTAGAATTCGTGCCTTGTGCTTATCCTTGCTCCCTCCCAACCTGCTGGTACCTCTCATTTAAGTTTTAATTTATCTGCCCAGTATCTTCAAGGGGTAGAATCCTGCATCACTGTCATAAAAAGAAGAAAATTACAGTACATCTGAAAATCCCAGGAAGTTGGCTTTTGCATTCTGCAACGCCTAACGGATTTGTTCCCGTTTTCCTTCATGCTCTCAGGGAATCATCCTAGCTTAAATCCAACTTAGGATCACAATTGAGCCCAAAATTTCTGTTGTGTTCTGTTTGCCCCATTTTACAACCCTTCATGCCATCGTTGTTAAGTGAAACCCTGCAGTCGAGCCCAAATGTTCTGTTTTGAAGTGAGTTTTGCCCCATTTTACGACCTTTCCTGCCACCGTTATTAAGTGAAACCCTGCGGTTGAACCCAAATTTTCCATTCTGAAGTGAGTTTTGCCCCATTTCGCGACCTTTCACGCCACAGTTGTTAAGTGGAACACCGTGGTTGATAAGTTAGTAAGACACCCGTTTCGTGAATCTGGGCTTCCCCGTTGACTTTGCTTGTCAGAAGGTGGCAAAAGGGGATCACATGACCCCAGGACACTGGAATCGTCGTAAATATGAGTCGGTTGTCAAGCATCCGAATGTAAATCACATGACCATGGGGATGCCACAGAGGTTGTAACTGTGAAAAATGGTGGGATTCAGCTGGTTTGCACCAGTCCAGGTGCAAAGTGGTTCCTGGGCCGATACAAGGGAAGGAGGAAGCCACGTTCCCTGTTTCTTCTCCCTGCTCCTCCTCCTTCCCTCATGCTGGCCACTCCATTGCCCGTTTCTCCATTGTAGAACAGCACCCAGGATCCACTTTGATAACCTGTGTGTTTTTATAATTTAACAACTGGTTTGCCCAGGGTGAGGTTGGCCATTGCAGGAGACTTATCCTTGATGTGCGGTGGAAGTGGAGGACAGGGATGGGATGGGTCACGCCTCCCATGATGGCCAACCTGACCCTGGGCGAACCGGTTGTTAAATTATTTGAATCCCACCACTGGTCATAAATCCCCTTTTTTTAAGGTTTGTATCCAGTAACATCAGCATCTTCCAAAACTCTTTGAACAAAATTCACATTGCATCATTTTTTTTGGCCTCAAGTCAATGGGGTCATCTTTGGCAAGGATGTTGACATCATTGATTCAGTCTACTACATTGGCAAGGAAATGATTACAAATCCACATTAATGTTTTAAGGTTATCTGAATCGGAATAACCATTTAAAAAAAAGTTCTATTGGTTTTTATGTATTTGCAGATAGAAATGAACAAGATTTTGTCACTCTTGACTGCAAGCTGGAGGTACTTCTTCCAGCATTAGAAAGTTCATTAGGTGTCTTCCTCTACTCTTTTCTCCCAGGAAAAATATAAACTTGGACAGGTTATAGGTTTCCCCCCCCCCGCCCCCAACTGTAGCATCCATAATGAAGATGAATCAAAAGATTTACCTCGAGCCAAGCCATGAATAAACTCCTGTCCATCATTCTGGACATGGGATTTCCTTTTGTCTCAAAAAAAAACTTCTCAAAGTTGCGAACTTCTCAAAGTTAACTCAAGCACTTCAAAGCTTGTCATCTGGAAAGCCAGAAATTCTCTGTGTACAGAGAACTTCATCTTCTGCTTTAAAAAAAAAAAGCCTTTAGAAAAGAGTTGGTTCAAGGTCCTGCCTCTGATGAAATCAATGAATTTTACCGAAATTTTACTGAAATTTTACTAAAATAAGCCAAACTGACCATGTTTTGTCAACCATGTTTGTGTCAAGATCAGAAGATACCAAACTAGCTGGGCACCTAAACCTTTCTCAGTCCCAGAATAACAGAGTTGGAAGGGACCTTGGAGGTCTTCTAGTCCAACCCTGAGCTCAAGCCAGAAACCCTATCCCATTTCAGACAAATGGTTGGCCAATCTCTTCTTAAAAACCTCCAGTGTTGGAGCAGTCACAACTTCTGACTGGTTAGTTGTCTGCTTTTTGCTCTTTTTCCTAGATGGAAGTGAAGAGAAAAATCGCCATCAAACCCAAAAAGGGTTGAGGGATGGTGGCAGAACCAAAGAAGCCCAGAGAATCTAATTGTTAATGGAAAGGGCAGCTGTTGCCAGTTGGACTGAGAAAAATGCTGGCTAGTGACCAGAAGGAAGGGAAAAGGCTTACCAACTTTTTCCGTATTATGCCACATGTCCGATATTCTAATTAGACCCATAATTAGTTTCCAGACTTCACACCTGGACAATAATAGCCTGAAAAAAAAAAAAAGGTGGAAGAGTGAATCTACCATGCTTGATTAGATCCTGCATAGTATGGGATTTAAAATTGTCTAGCAGCTGGACAACTTCTGGGATGTTTTAATTTGGATTCCTGTTCTGAGGAGGGAGTTGGGTTGAAATGAAATGACTTCAAGCTTCCTTCCTACTATGGCTCATGCCCGCCTGCTAATTTTTGAAGTATGGCCTCTAAAAATCCAAATAGCCAGAGGGTAAATTGGAAAAATAAATTCCATAGAATGAAACCTTACAAGTAGTCCTTAACTTACAACCATTCATTTAGTGACTGTTCAAAGTTACAACACCACTGAAAAAAGTGACTCATGACAGTTTTTCACACTTAGGAATGTTGCAGCTTAGGAATGCACACGGTCATGTGATCAAAATTCAGTTGCTTGGCAGCTGGTTCATATTTATGATGGTTTTGCAGTGTCTTAGGCTCATGTGATCCCCTTTTACAACCTAGTGACAAGCAAAGTTGATGGGGAAGCCAGATTCACTTAACAACCATGTTAACAAAGGCAGCGATTCACTTATCCAGTGTGGCAAGAAAGATTGTAAAATGGGATAGAATTCACTTAACAAATGTTTCGCTTAGCAACATAAATTTTGGGCTCAGTTAGTGGTCATAAGTCAAGGACAAAATATCTATGGAGTTTTTTCTCAGTCCTCCAGGTCACGGTTGTCCCAAAGGTGCGTTTTTTTCAAGAGGAAAGTGGACTTTCTGTTTTTTCTTTGAAGACATTTTGATTCTCATCCAAGAAGCTTCTTCAGCTCTGTCAGGATGGTGGGGAATGGAAGGATTTATACTCCTTGCAGACAGCTGGTCATTTGTATCTTTTTAGGGAGTTTTTGAAGAAAATATTGCATTGTGCAGAGATGGATAGATTGCCATTGAAAATAAAAGATAAAGGAGATATGGAGTATTATGTAATGTGGAATAGGTTTATCACTGGGTAGACATAAGAGGTAGAAATTAGATGAAGAAAGAACATTGTTATGTTCAAGTTAAATATGAATGTTGGTTATAATTCCCTCAACTGTTCAACTATTATGAAGTCTGTACTACTATTACAGTTATCTCATCACTCCTTATCACCCATCCCCTCCCACTTGTGATTGTATGTCTGTAACTTTGTTGCTTGTATCCTTAAGATTTATATTGATTGTTTCCTAGTATGATTCAATTGCTGATTGTACCCTTATAACTATTATTAAGTGTTGTACCTTGTGAGTCTTGACTCTTGATGAATGTATCTTTTCTTTTATGTACACTGAGACCATTTGCACCAAGACAAATCCCTTGTGTGTCCAATCATACTTGGCCAAAAAAGAATTATATTCTATTCTAACTATAAGTATGCTAATATAATCAATAGAATTATAAATAAACTACTATAATTGTAAATAAGGTTAGAATTATTCTGTTGTATTATCACTATTACCATCAGCATATATGTTACTTTTTCTTTCTTTTCTTTTGTAAAATGGTATGCCCGGACCGTACACTGTATTCAAAATACTTATATATAAATTTAAAGAAAACTTGACTAAAAAAATTAAAGAGTCATTGAGGACACTTGGAGGTTTATCTGTGTCCTCAGGGTCACCTGAGTAGTGCAGGTGTAAAAGCACCTTTGGGACAAAGTCAAGGATACCTAGACAGCTTTTGGACTTGAAAACGATGCATGCCCTGACTTGGAGAAACATCTAAGCTTTGCTGCTTAGATGGCGATGGCTGGGATTTCCCCCCGAATGCAAGACATCTCTTGCAGCATGGGTTATTCCCTTGCTTATCTGCCACGATGATAAACAAAATGGAACAAGACTGATGAATTGTACTAGGAAAGGCCTTTGCTGGCGCTTTCACGTAATCAACTACCGGAAATTGGCACATCTGCTTTTCCAGGCTGTTGATCCAACTGTGTTGTCGAATGCACACCCTGGCAAAATGATGCAGCTTGGATGTACTTGGAAAAAGATGTCTCTGCATAAATATTTACATAATTTTCCTTCCAGGCAGCAGTGCTAGAAGCAGCTGTTTTTAACACCTCTTCCCATGTGCAACTTTCTCTCCCCTCCCTTGATCTTGGGAAAGGCAAATTGACTTGAGATCCCAATGTTTGCTTTCTCTGCTGTTTTCTCTCACTTTCTCTCTCTCTCTCTTGCACGCACGCAAAAATGGTAAATATCAGTTGATTTTGCATTAAAAATAGTGCAAAGCTGACTTCTTCACCCTAGCACACTTCAGATGTGTTGGGTTTCAACTTTCAGATTGCAGGATAATAAGAGTTGGAAGGGACCTTGGACATCTTCTAGCCCAACCCCTGCTCAAACACCTACAAATGGTTGTCTATTCTTTTCTTGAAAACCTTCTGTGATGAAGCACCCACAACTTTGGGAGGCAAGCTACTCCATGGATTCATTGTTCTCAAGGACAGCAGATTTCTCCTTAATTCTAGGTTAAATCTTTGTTAAGCTGCCATCCATTGCTTTTTGTCCTGCCCTGAAATGCTTTGGAGAATAGGTTGACCCCTCCTCTATATGACAGCCCCTCAAATATTGGAAGGCGGCTATCAAGGCTATCAAGGACCTCTAGTCCTTCTCTTTGTTAAACTGGACATTCCCAATTCCCACAACTTAATCATCTCTGTTGCTGTTCTCTCCCCTTTTTCTAGAGTCTCAACATTTTTTTCTAAATTCATGGTGACCAATATTCCAAGTGTAGTTTTACCAGTGTCGCAAAGGTGCTTTTTCAAGAGGCAACTGGACTTTCTTGTGTTTCTTTGAAGATGTTTCACTTCTCTTCCAGGAAGCTTCTTCAGCTCTGATTGAATCATTCCCCACCATCCAGTCAAAGCTGAAGAAGCTTCTTGGATGAGAAGCCAAATGTCTTCAAAGAAAAAAACCAGTTACCTTTTGAAAAGCACTTTGGGACAGCCATGACCTGGATGGCTTAGAATTTCCATAGATGGTCAACTAAGAGGCAAGTGAGCCACCAGAAGGAATTGGGGGCCTGATGAATAACTCAGAAGGGACCAAACCTAGTCTCTTAAGTTGAGAGGAGATGGGAGAGAAATTTACTTTCAAATTTGCAAGACTGATTCATCCTTGCAAGGTAGGGCAGAACCACACCCAGATGAACTATGGCAATTCTACTTTGTTGTTGTTGTTATTTTAAAAAATGATTTTTTTATTAAAGAAATTTTTGAGAAGATAAAAAGAACATGACTTTTAGGGAAGAAATAGAGGAAATTAAAAAAAACCTGAATAGATAAGAAAGAATCTAAGAAAAAGAAAAAAAGAGAAAAAAGAAAGAAAAGAGTAAAAAGAGAAAGGGAAAGTAAAGAAGAGAGAAGAAAAGAGAAGAGAGGAGAGAAGTAGACAGGTGAAAGGAAATGAAAGGAAAGAAAAAAGGAGAGGAGAGGAGAAAAGAGAGAAAAGAGAGGAGAGAACAGGAGAAGAAAAAATTACAAAGGAGCAGCTTCTGAAGTTTTTAGCTCAGCTGAGGTGCGGCAATCTGCTCTGCCTTGTGAATCAGCTGAGCTAAGAAACAAGGGAAGTTAGGACAGACAAGGGCGGGAGCGAGTCAGCGGTACTAGCCAGAGGTGGTATTTGCTGGTTCTTTGAACTGCCCAAAATTTCTGTTACAGGTACACCAGAACCGGTCCGAACCAGTTGAACACCACCTCTGATCATTAGGATGCAACAGTCACAAGTGTGTGAGAAACAGTAATAATTCCCTTTTTTCAGTGCTGTTTTGACTTTGAACCATCACTAAACGAATGGCTGTAACCCAAGGACTGTCTGTAATTTATATTTTACCTTGCCTCTCTAAAATTATGTCATAATTTCCTTCCTTCCATAATCTATCCTTTCTAATCATTAAATCTACAAATCACAATTTCAGTTTTTTTTTTCTTTTTTCATCAAGAAATCCCTAAGGAATTTCTAGTCACAAAATAAGGGAGTGACGAGATTAATTGTCTTTAACTAATTATAAGGCCACATTAAGAGAATCTTGCAGGTCTGAAGGTGATTAGGTTCCTGTAGTCCTCCTGCAGACATTTCACTCCCACAAATAGATAATATCTTCAGAGCTTCGGGGAATGGAGTTTGCTCCCTTCTTTACATGAATGGGACATTGTTTCTTCTTTAACTGTTCCTGTTTGTATGAGTGTTGACTAACAGGCGTGTGATGAGGAATGATACTGGCTGATTCATTCAGAATACATGGTTAACAGACTGATAGTCTGCCTAGAAACCGTTCAAGAAAAGACTCCCCAAAACACATGGAACTTTTTGAGGGGGATCTTCTGGATTACGACTTATGACCACAACTGAGCCCAAAATTTCCATTGCTAAGCGAGACCGCTGTTACATGAGTTTTGCCTCATTTTACGTCCTTTCTTGGCACAGTTGAGAAGTGAATTGCCACAGTTGTCAAGCCGGTAACATGGGTGGTAAATAAATCTGCCTTCCCCATTGACTTTACTTGTCAGAAGGTCACAAAAGGGGATCATGTGACCCCGGGATACAGCCACTGTCATAAATACGAGTCAGCCGCCAAGAGTTTGAATATTGATCACATGATCATGGGCAGTGGTGGGATTCCAAATTGTTTCCTACCAGTTCTATGAGAACACGCTTTGCACATGTGTGTGGCAATCAAAAACTTCCCTCTATCAGTGCTGGTGAGGTGAGCTATTTTTTAGCTCAGCTGAGGTGCGGCAATCTGCTCTGCCTTGTGAATCAGCTGAGCTAAGAAACAAGGGAAGTTAGGACAGGCAAGGGTGGGAGCGAGTCAGCGGTACTAGCCAGAGGTGGTATTTGTTGGTTCTTTGAACTGCCCAAAATTTCTGTTACAGGTACACCAGAACCGGTCCGAACCAGTTGAACACCACCTCTGATCATTAGGATGCAACAGTCACAAGTGTGTGAGAAACAGTAATAATTCCCTTTTTTCAGTGCTGTTTTGACTTTGAACTGTCACTAAACGAATGGCTGTAACCCAAGGACTGTCTGTAATCAGTTGTTTCCAGACTTGGTTTTAATAAAATCCTCCAACATCAGTCCACCATGTTTTAGGCCAGAGGTCTCCAAAAATGGCAACTTTAAGACTTGTGGGCTTCAACTTCCACAATTCTCCAACCAGGAGAATTCTGGGAGTTGAAGTCCACAAGTCTTTAAGTTGCCAAGTTTGGGGGCCCCTGTTTTAGGCCTACCCATGATATCATCTCCTTGTAACATTCCCTTTTTTCCCCATCTCTTTTGCTGGGCTTTGCTTTCTTTTTCATCAAAATATCAAAATAAAGCCCTCAGTCCATTGAGAAGGAAACAATAGATTGCAGGATAAAATTTAGCATTGTGCTGAGACCTGTTCTATCTGTAAGCCTGCTATACATTAAAATAATGTGTAACGTATTAAATAATGTATTTAATAACCTATTAAAATAAGATATTTCACACAGGATATTCAAATACATGAGTTTGTGACATGTAGAGGATGGTACCAGAGTTAGAGAATGTGAATCTAAACATTTCCAGCAAGCCACTGTTACATCTATGATGTAACCAATAATGTTAAATTGATTGATTAGGTCATACATGTGACAATTACTTGCTGGAAATGTCTAGGACTAGGTTCACATTGTCTAACTCTGGTATCATCTTCCACATGCTGTGAACTAATATATTTGAATATCCTGTGTGAATTATTTTTTTCCTGAGATGATTCAGTCTAATGTTGTATGCTTGTCATTTCCTCTTTTGCAGAGACCAAGGTATTTTCTTCCCAGGCAAAGTTTTCTTTTTAAATATTCAGCAAGTTGTTTTTTTAAAAAAATTGGTGTTTGTATACATTACTCTTGAAATGTTATTGTTTTAAATTCGATTTCAATAAACTTCAAAAATGCTATACTTAAAATTTCTCTGAGAGGGACTCTACAGATAATAGATAATCTGAGTTGGAAGGGACCTTGTAGGTCATCTAGTCCAACCTCCCCACCCAAGTGGGAGACCCTACACCATTTCTGACAGATGGGAGTCCAATCTATTCTTGGAAGTCTCAAGTGATGGCGTTCCCACAGCTTCCGAGGGAAAGCTGTTCCATTGGTTGATTGTTCTTACTGTCAGAAAATTCCTCCTTATTTCTAGGTTAAATCTCTCCTTGTTCAGTTTCCATCCATTATTCCTTGCCTCTCCTATAGGCGCTTTAGATTAGAAAATAGCTTGACCCTGTCCTCCCTGTGGCAGCCCCTCAAATATTGGAAGACTGCTATCATATCACCCTTAATCCTTCTTTTCTCTAGAATAGCCAAGCCCAGTTCCTGCAACCGTTCGTTGTATGTTTTAGCCTCCAGTCCCCTATTCATCCTGGTTGCTCTTCTCTGTAATTTTTCTAGAGTCTCAAAATCTTTTTTATAATGTGGTGACCAAAACTAGCAGTACTCTAGGTGTGGTCTTATTAAGGCTTTGTAGAGTGGTATTAGTACTTCCCTTGATCTTGACTGCATCCCTCTGTGAATATAACATAGGATTGCATTAGCTTTTCTGGCTGCTGCTGCACACTGCTGGCTCCTATTTAGCTGGTTGTCCACTAAGACTCCAAGATCCCTCTCACAGTTACTGCTATTGAGCCTGATTTCACCCAGTCTATATGTGTCCTTTTGGTTTTTCTTGCCTAAGTGTAGGACTTTACTTTTCTCTATGCTGAATTTAATTTTGTTAGATATGGCCTACTCTGAGTGATGTACACAAAACATTAAAAAGAACCTCTGCAGATAAAAATTTAAAAATGGCAAACAATGTCATCAATTAATTAATGAAAAGACAGAAGAAGGACTTTCAGAGTCTACTTGCTCCTCTGTGCAAAGCTGAAGAGCCACTTTACACATGACTTTCAGGAAGGCCAGGAAGAGAGGAGGCATGCCTCACTTTTGTGCGTGTGTGTGTGAGAGAGAGAGAGAGAGACACACACACACAAAGTGGAGCAACAGCATAAACATTTCTCTAATCCAGGGGTGTCCAACCTTGGCAACTTTAAGGCTTGTGGACTTCAACTCCCAGAATTCCTCAGCCAGCAAAGCTTCAACTTCCACAATTCTCCAACCAGGAGAATTCTGGGAGTTGAAGTCCACAAATCTTAAAGTTGCCAAGGTTGGACACCCCTGCTCTAATCAATCAATCACTCAACCAACCAACTTTAAAAAAAAGGAAAAACCAAGACAAAATGTTACAGTATACCTGGAATCTGTACATGAACACACTTAAGCATATGAAGCCTTGTATAGCAAGTTCAATCAAAAAACAAATATAGGTAGCCCTCGATGTATGGCCACAGTTTAGCCCAAAATTTCTATCCCTTAAGCAAACACGGTTGTTAAAGAGAATTTTGTCCTGTTTTACAATCTTCCCTCCCACAGTTGTTAAGCAAATCACTGTGTTAGCCTTCAAAGCCATATTTTACTTGGAAGCTTTCGAGGCTGCCACATTTTAGTGCCTGGGAACTTGGGAGGGGGGATTTCTTAGTGAGTAGAAGATTAGACTCAACAACATTCTTTCTTAGAAGTCAAGGACAAGTTGCCCTGCACCTGGAGAGGAGTTTTCCCCTATGGGATTTTCTTTAAGGCGCCAGATCATCTTCAGAATACAGATAGTCCTAGATCTGGGGTGTCAAACTCAATTTCATTGAGGTATGTGTGTGTGTGTGGGGGAGTGGCTAACTGGGTGGGTGTGGTCAACTGGGGGGGCGTGGCCCGCTTGACGCCATTCACGGAGCATGATCAACTGAGTGAGCTTGACACCACTCCCCAAACTGCTGGCCAGGTGTTTCCTCTTCGCATTGGGTAGACTGGGCCGAAGCCAGTGGTGGTATTCTACTGGTTCGGCATGGTACTGGCATACTGGTAGCGCCGAAGAGCAGCGGAGACTGAACCGGTTCTCTAAGACGCTCTGCTGTTGGGTCCACCCGCCTACCTGGGCTCCCATACTGACTTCTATGTCCTGCTTTTGAAGCGCGGCTGCTTTGCATGGCACAACAGATTGCCACGCGTCAGCTGTTGAAGCGACAGGGAGAGTGCAAGATTGCGGGAGGTGAGTTGGAAGGCCTCTGTGCCAGAGGTGGTAGTCAGCAAGTTCTGACCAGTTCTGGAGAACCGGTAGCGGAAATTTTGAGTAGTTCGGAGAACCAGCAAATCCCACCTCGGACTGGCCCCACCAACCCCATCTTTTCTCTGCCTCCCATTGAGTCCCAGCTGATTAGCTGGGTCTTATTTTGTTGCCCTGCACAGGAGAACGGAGCTGGAAAGCAGGTTAGTGGGGTGGGGAGGGAATGGGGATTTTGCAGTATCCTTCTCCTGCCACGCCCACCAAGCCATGCAACACCCACCAAGCCATGCCCATAGAACCGGTAGTAGAAACATTTGAATCCCACCATTGCTCTGCGCCTGTGCAAAGCATGCCCACCAAGCCACGCCCACTGAATCGGCAGTAAACTTTTTTGAAATGCACCACTGGCTGAAGCCACGCTGGCCCGATGTTTCATCTTTGCATTGGGCCCCTTATATTTTCCAGGACGGCCTCATGGGCCACATCTGACCACATCACGGGCCGGATCCAAACCGCGGGCCTTGTGTTTGACACCCCTGTCCCGGACTTACAATCGTGGCTGTTCAAAGTTACAATACAATGGCTCTGAAAAAGTGACTTACGACCATTCTTCACACTTATGACCGTTGCAGCATCCCTATGGTCACATGATTTACATTCGGATACTTGACAACTGACTCATATTGATGACGGTTGCAGTGTCCTGGGGTCACATGATCCCCTTTTGCGACCTTCTGACCAGCCAAGTCAACAGGGAAGCCAGACTCACTTAACAACTGCGGTGATTCGCTTAACAACTTCGGCAAGGAAGTCGTTAATAAAATGGGGGGATGAAATTCACTTAACCAATTTCTCACTTAGCAACATACATTTTGGGCTCAATTGTGGTGATAAGTTGAGGACCACCTGTGTTACAAACATATGATGTGATATGAAATCTTTTATAATGTCATCTTTTCTCGCCTGCAAGTTGTGTTGTTAAGATTGTGCCCAGTCTTGTAAGGAATGTGGAGTGTGGAATTGCTGTGCTTCCAATTTTTCCAAGTGTCGCTTTTTTGCTTTGGTCTTAACACAGGCTGGCACAGGTATACAATGAGCAAGTCCCTTTCATGGTTATCTGAAGCAACCACCTTCTGCAAATATAACTGCTTTTGAGTCAGAGCCAGACTAATAGCCTGAACCAGGCTCTTCCAATAGTCACACCATCCTTTTCCCAGATAATCTTTCCTTAAAGTCCCCTACTCTGCAGAGTTGTGGATGGATAAGAAAAGAATCATATGCCCTTCTGTGCTTCTTGATGGGAGGGACAGATTAAAAAATAAACAAACACGACTTAAAATGTCCAACCAAGTTAATGTAGGCTTCAGAACAACTGTGTCCAACCTTGGCAACTTTAAGACTGAAAACGTCAACTCTCAGAATTTCCCAGCCAGTCTTTCAATTTCAACATCCTTTTCTCTTTTGCTTTGCAATTTATAGGCCAGCCATCTCGCTGGTTTATTCACAAATTCAATGTTTCTTTGCTTTGCATAATTCAATTTTATTTTCATTTCTCTCACTGTTAACATAGATAACTGTTGCTGTCGAAATCTTAATTTGTTGATAGAAACTTATATTCCCTGTAGAGTTCCTTAATTCTTCTTCATTTCTTCTTATTTCATCCCAAATATTTTGCATTTTCTCTTACCTTGTCGTAAGTTTCTTCCCCAAACCCCAAAAACTTTAACCTTAGACTGTCTACTATTGACCTCACCCCCTTCCTAAGAGGCCTGTAAGTGCACCAACGTGCCTATCGTCCCTGTCCTATTGCTTCTTTTATTTTTCTTATAAGTATCTATCTCATGTATTCAAAACTACTGTATATGTATTCTTATACCTGTATCTTGTAAGCGATTGACAAATCAAATAAATAAAATAAAATAAATAAGTTCAGGATTTGGTTGTATTAGACAGCATCTAATACAGGTGATCCTCGACTTACGACCAGAAGGCCAAAATTTCTGTTGTTAAATGAGTCATTTGTTAAATGTTTTGGTCATTTACTCTGAGTAATTTTCATATTTGCCTCAGATGTCCTGTTGGGTTGAAGGGAAATCACTTCATTCCAATCCCTCACCAAACACCAATTTTCATAAGAAAAGTTCATTAGTCTCTCCCTAAATTGTTTATAAAAACTCACTTTATCTTCATTTGGGGCATAAAGTCCCCATTCTGTCATTTAAACTCCACAATTCCAACAAATCTACTACATTCATCAGTTGATACAAGTTTGGGTTTAATCAAGGGTTAATATACAAAAGAACTCCATTTTTAAAATATCTGCTGAAATAAATTCTTCTCTCAGGGATTTATAGGTGAAATAATTGGCAAAAGTATATTTAGCTCTCTCTCTTTTTAATGTATACTGCTGAAATTTCCTTTTGTGGTTTCAAAAGTGCACAATGTTTATCTTTAAATCATCCTTAAAGTGAAAAGTATGTTCTTACAAAACACGATTCTGTTGCATTTAAAGCAGGCCAATTTTTTTTTTAAAAAAAGTTGTTTTAAATAGGAACAGATTCACATAATCCAATAATTACATTTGTTCAATAAATTGTGTATCCACTCTATCTGAATTATGTACATGTAAGAATTGATGGAGGACTTTGTTTTGCTAGAGCTGAAGGGACTTGGATGGGAGTTCCCCTTTTATACACTTCATAATTTTATTTATTTATTTAATTCACACTTTATAATTTTATTTATTTTATTTGCACTTCATTATTTTATTTATTTACACTCCATTATTTTATTTATTTTATTCACACTTCATAATTTTATTTATTTTTACACTTCATAATTTTATTTTATTTTTTATTGTCTTTCTTATTTTCACAAATATCTCAAGGTGGTGAACATATCTAAACGACCTTCCTCCTCCTATTTCCCCCAGAACACAACGCTCTGAGGGAAATTCAGCTGAGACAGGGAGAAAAAGACTGGTCCAAGGTCATTCAGCTCATTTTCACAGCTAAGACAGGACTAGAATTCACCGTCTCCTGGTGATTGGCCCAAAGTCACCCAGCTGGCTTTCATGGCTAAAGTGGGACTAGAACTCACCATCTCCTGCTGATTGGCCCAAAGTCAGCAACAGAAATTTCAGGCTCAACTGCGGTCATAAGTCAAGGACTACTGGTATGAAGACCACCGTCTGATGACCTCAAAAGCCTTGGCTTGTGCTATTTCCTATGCATATATCGTAATTTCAAGTTCTTTCTTTTTAATCAAAATATATTTCAAAATACTGGTTTTCTCCTGCGGCCTATGATGCCATAATGGTGCTGGCTTAGTAATGTGATGGGTGCTGTAATTTTTGCTATGAGAAAATTTCTGCAAATGAGAAATAAAATCTGGGGAACATATAGCTAAAGGGAAGGAAGAGCATTGTCAATCACTGCTTCAATTACAGAGCCAGCATCAGAACTGCAGGCTCAGAGGTGCATTTTGTAACTGTTGATCATAGGAAATGAGTCAGGCACATTTATTATAATGGAATGGGAAGCTGAGAAAATGACTTTGGAAGAAGTGGTGAAATTCCCCTGCACAGATTGTAGATCTAGAACCAGTCCTGTGTGTGCTTTGCTCATTGTCTCAAAACCTTTGTATTGCCTGCAGTTTGCATGATGATATATTCATGAACCCAGGCATGGCGGGGCCACTGTATCACAAGTCAAAAACCACAAGGGGATTGTCCATGCAGACTGGGATTGTCAGAACGTTCTTTGATTGTGTTGTGTCTCTGCTTGGCCATCCCAAGGGAATGGCATTTTGCTAAGAGCTCTTTCTATCAGTTGCTTTGCCAGGATAGCCAAAATAACTTAAAAATAAAGGTAAAGTTTCCCCTCGTACATATGTGCTAGTCGTTTCTGGTTCTAGGGGGCGGTGTTCATCTCCGTTACAAAGCCGAAAAGCCAGCTCTGTCTGAAGACATCTCCGTGGTCATGTGGCCAGCATGACCAAACGCCGAAGGCGCATGGAACGCTGTTATCTTCCCCCCAAAGGGGTCCCTATTTTTTTACTTGCATTTTTTTTTTGCATGCTTTCGAACTGCTAGGTTGGCAGGAGCTGGGACAAGTAACGGGAGCTCACTCCATTATGCGGCGCTAGGGATTTGAACCGCCGAACTGCCAACCTTTCTGATTGACAAAAGCTCAGCATCTTAGCCACTGAGCCACCACGTCCCTAACTTACAAAATATGGATTCGCAAAATGTCCAAGGCGTAACACCAGAGGATAATGTCTCTGCTAAAATGCCAGCAATCTTGAGGCAGGTAAAACAGGGGTGTCAAACTTGATTTCACTGGGGGTCGCATCAGGGGTATGTTTGACCTGGGGGGGGGGCAAGTGGGCATGGCTGGTGTGGGCGTGGCCAGCAGAACATCATGCATGTCGGGGGAACTGTGGTGATCTGGGTGGGGCTGCTGGGGGGATCCTCCTACAGTCCTCTGCCAGTGAAAATGGAGCCCCTCCTGAGCTCCATTTTCACTGGCAGAGGCACCGTTCCTTTGCTATTTCCAGGGCAGCCCCGCAGTCCAAATCTAAGCATCTTGTGGGCTGGATCTGGCCTCCTGGGCCTTGAGTTTGACATCCATGAGGAAGAAGGACAAGTATGCATGTATGTATGTATGTATGATAAATAGATAGTGTTAAGTCCTGGGCATGGGCGCAAGAACAGAGACGAAACATCGGATGGTGACTTCAACTCTTTATTTAACAAGAAAGAAAGGAGCAAAAACCCTGGGCAGCAGTAGCTCTTTTATAGAGCTTGCTGCCGTCAAACAACCAATGAACTGAGTCTATCGCTTTCACAAGCGTCCAATCAGGGGTTTCTGTTAACAGCCAATCAGACTGGCCAAACCTGACCAATCACGACTCGCTATTCACGGGCCAATGAGAATTGCAGGATTACAAGCCTGCTGTAAGACCAAGCTGTTTAGGGTTGTATCGCTGCGATGGTTTAATCCATAACAGATAGATAGATAGATAGATAGATAGATAGATAGATAGATAGATAATTAGTTGCAAAGTTGTTTCTGACCCATCATGACCCCATGGACAACATTCCTCCAGGCCTTCCTGTCCTCTACTATTTTCTGGGGTCCATTTAAGCCTTCAAACCTGGCATCTTTAAGACTTGTGGACTTCAACTCCCAGAATTCCTCCTCCTGTCATGTTAGCTCAGGAATTCTGGGAGTTGAAGTCCACAGGTTTTAAAAATGCCAAGTTTGGACACTCCTGGTTTACACCGTAGTGATCAGCGATGTGAAATATCTCTTCTCCCTTATTTTATCCACAGACTGTTTAGAGTAGCAAAAACCCTTTTAGGAACGGAGCAGTGGGATTCAAATTATTTTTACTACTGGTTCTGTGGGTGTGGCTTGGTGGGCGTGGCAGGGGAAGGATACTGCAAAATCTCCATTCCCTCCCAATCCCACTAACCTGCTTTCCAGCTCCGTTCTCCTGTGCAGGGCAACCAAAGAAGACCCAGCCAATCAGCTGGGACTCAGGAGGAAGAAAATAGATGGGACAGGGCGAGATGGGATTTGCCGGTTCTCCAAACTACTCAAAATTTCCGCTACTAATTCTCCAGAACTGGTCAGAACCTGCTGAATACCACCTCGGGAACATATTCCCTATTGCCACTATGACTTCCTGCAGTGTTCAGCTTGTGCACTACGAGTGTTTTTTAATACTGTATTTGTTCTTCCACTGGACTTGGGACTCTGTAGTCCCTCCCTGTCAGTCCCGGAAGAAAGCAAGGACAAACCTTTCTGAACCTATTGCCAAGAAAACTAGCTAACTTTCTCTAGGTAAGACTCGGGTATGAACCAAAGATAGAAACACAGTAACACACCCTCTCGAAAGGGGAAATGCCAGCCGGAGATCCTCAGCCCTGAATTACAGAGAAAGCCCAACATACACCCATTCATTTAGCAAACACTTGAAGTTACAATGGCACTGTAAAAGGTGACTTACAGTACAGCCATTTTTCACACCTAGGACTGTTTGCAGCATCTCCATGGGCACCGGATCAAAATTCAGACATTTGGCAACTTGTTCCTATTTATGAGGATTGCGGTAGCCCAGAGGGGTTGTGGAATCCTCATTTGTGACTTTCTGACAAGGAAAATCAATGGGGAAGCCAGGTTCCCTTAGCAATGGTGTTATAACTGAATCAATCAGAATAGAGCTGGAAGGAACATTGGAGGTCATCTAGCCCAACCGTCTGCCCAAGCAGGAGACCTTATACCATTTCAGACAAGTGGCTGTCCAGTCTCTTTTGAAACACTTCCAGTGATGAAGACCCACAACTTCCAAAGGCAAAGCTGTTCCACTGGATAATTGTCCCCCCTCTTAGGAAGTTTCCTCTTAATTTCCAGCTTGCTTCTCTCCTTGATCAGTTCCCTTCTTCTTGTCCTGCCCTCTGGTGCTTTGGAGGATAGCTTGACCCCTCCTCTTCCTTGTGGCAGCCCCTCAAATACTGGAACACTTGCTATCATGTCTCCCCTAATTCTTATTTTCTCTAGACTAGCCCTACTTAATTCCTGCAACCATTCTTCATAAGTTTTAGCCTCCAGGCCTTTAACATATGAAGAACAGTTCCGGGAACTGGGCATCAGTAATCTGGAGAAAAGCGATTCACAATCACAGTGACTCCCCCAACAATGGTGGCAAGCAAGATGGCAAAATGGGGCAAAATTCACTTAAGTGGAAGCTAAAACATGTGATGAATGGTTGCAGGAAGTGGGCCATGGCTAGTCTAGGGAACAGAAGGATCAGGGGAGACAGGATAGCGGTCTTCCAATATTTGAGGGGTTGCCCCAGAGAGGAGGAAGGGGTCAAGCTATTTTCTAAAAGCACCTGAAGGCCAGACAAGAAACAATGGATGGAAGCTGATCAAGGAGAGATTCAACCTGGAAATAAGGAGAAACTTTCTGACAGTGCAAACAATCAACCCATGGAACAGAAGTTGCCTTCAGAAGTTGTGGGAGCTTCATCCCTGGAGGCTTTCAAGAAGAGACTGGACTGCCCTCTGTCAGAAATGGTGTAGAGCAGGGGTGTCCAATCTTGGCAACTTTAAGACTTGTGGACTTCAACTCCCAGAATTCCTCAGCCAGCTTTGCTGGCTGAGGAATTCTGGGAGTTGAAGTCCACAAGTCTTAAAGTTGCCAAGGTTGGACATCCCTGGTGTAGAGTCTCCTGCTTTGGCGAGGGGTTGGACTAGATGACCTACAAGATCCCTTCTGACTCTGCTGATCTGTCTCACTTAGCAACGGATTACTTTGGGCTCAACTGCGAGGCAACCCACCCCTCTTGCTTGAACCGACCTTCCCAAAGGAGGGAAACCCCCCCCCCAAAGGAAAAAGTTGGGAAGCCCGCCTCTCAACAGCGGGATCATCTGGAAGGGCGAAGCGAGTTCGCCTTTCTCCGGGCGGCCCTGCCAAAAAAGCGCAGGCGTACCAAAAGGAGGAAAAAGAAGAGCGAGGGAAAGAGAGAGAGAGAGAGAGAGAAAAGCGAGGGGAAGAGGAGCGAGGGCCCAGCCTCCGAAGGCGTGGACAAAAGCAAAGGCATAAGAAGTTCCTCCGCTTTTTTTTCTTTTTCTTTCTTTCTTTCTTGGCAGAAGCTTGAAGTAACCCGCCGAGGACTGTTGGTTTGAAGAGCAGCAAGCAAAACAAAACAAAACAAAAAAAAAAAAAAACCGCCGGCCGAAACGGGGCCAGGAGCACCCCGAGCGAGTCCACCCCGACCAAGATCGAGTCCACCTGGGCCCCGATCGTCGGAAAGAGTCTCTTCCCCCTTCGCGGGTCCAAACGGGAGTTTGGCCGTCCTTCTCCGCCTCCTCTCTCTCTCGCTCGGCCGCTCCAGGCGCCTCCTCCTCTGAGGCTTTGCAAGCCAAAAAAGGACACCCGGAGGCTGGAGATCAGCGGCGGCTCCATGGCTCCATGGCTGGGCCGGATGGCGCTGATTTGCGCTCTGCTGGTTCTCCTCCCGCGGCTGCCGCCGACTCGCGCTCAAGAGGAGCCGTCCTGCGGGGCCGCGTTCGACCTTTACTTCGTGCTCGACAAGTAAGTGAAAGCTGGGAGGAGGAGGAGGGGGGAGGTGACGAAGCAGGCCGGGGGATTCCCGCCCCGACCCCCAGGGAACCCGCGATCCCACCCCTCACTTTTCTCTCTCTCTCTCTCTCTCTCTCTTGGCCGTCTTGCAACATTGTAACCCGCGGCGATCTTGCAACAACAACAACAACAACAACAACACGCTCGCCGATCCCGGGGTTGGGGGGGAAGGGAGAGAGAGAGAGAGAGAGAAAAAACAAACCTCAACCCCCCCTCCCACTATCCCCGCAACTCCCCCGCGCCGTGCAAGATTTCCCGGGCACGGGTGGTTTGGTGGTTGGTGGGTAGGGGCGAGTGGGTGCAGCTGCTGCTCCTCCACAGGGGGAGACCTCTGCATCCTTCATTACTTTGACACACGCGCGCACGGCTCCTCTTTTGATGCTCTCCTCGGCGCTTCCGTCTGAACTCGAGAGAAGGGGGTGAAACGTGCCGCGGTTGTGTGAAGCTGCAAAAGGGTAAAAGGGAAAAAAAAAAAAGAAAGAGTTTGCAGCGCTTCTGGTTGCGCTTTTTGTATGGATCGAGGAGGGGGACCGGGGGACGGGGGAAGTTGCGTTGGCCTGAAGCGCGGGTAGTCCTCGACTTACGACCGCAGCGGAGCCCAACGGCGCTGTGGGTTGATTTATTTGTTTTATTGATTTATTTATCTTTGGTCAATCGTTGACAAGATAATAGGTATAAGTAAAAACATAGTTATGAATACATGGATACATATGAGAAAAAGAAAAGAAACAATAGGACAGGGACAGTTGGTGCGCTTATGCATGCCCCCTACAGACCTCTTAGGAAAGAGGTGAGGTCAATTGTAGACAATCTAAGGTTGAAGTTTTGAGGGTTTGGGGAAGAAACCACAGAGTCAGGTAGAGTATTCCAGACATTGACCCCTCTGTTGCTGAAGTCGTATTTTCTCCAATCAAGTTTGGTGCAGTTAACCTTGAGTTTGTATCTATTGTTTGCTCTTGTGTTGTTATGGTTGAAGCTGATATTAAGTGAGGTTTTGCCCTCTGTCTTGCCCACAGCGATTAAAGGGAATCTCTGTCGTTGTATAAGTCAGTCACCCAGTTGTTAAAACAAATCTGGCTTCTCCCCCCCACCCCCCACTGGTTTTGCTTGATCAGAAGGTTGCAAAACGAGATCCTGTGACCTTGGGACATAGCAAATTCAGAGGCTCAGCAACCGGTTCTATTTATGACCCATAGCAAATGGGTCATAAATAGAACCGGTTGCTGAGCCTCTGAATTTCAATCCAGGGATCATAGGGATGCTGGCTGCCCAAGACTGAGAAACAGTGCTAAGGCACCGTTTTCAGAGCTGTTGTAACTTTGAACAGTCACTCAATGGGCTGCCATAAGTCAAGGACTCCTTGTCGAGTCAGGGGAAGAGACTTGAACTTGCAAGAATAAGGAGCTTGAAGGTTAGTTGCCGAAGGAGAAGAGAGCAATATCTGGTAGAAATGAAATTTATGTGTACATGACACGCATTGTGAACAGTTAAGAGGAAAGCATCGTGGATGTAAGAGGAGCAGTTGGGATGTTCCCTTTGTTCTTTGATGGGATTATTATGCAGACGAGAACACAGAACATAGAATAATAAGAGCTGGAAGGGACCTCGGAGGTCTTCTAGTCCAACCCCCTCCTTGAGCAGGAGACCCTATGTCATTTCAAACAAATGGTTGTTCAATCTCTTTTTGAAAGCCGCCAGTGATAGAGCAGCCATAACTTCAGAAGGCAAGTTTACTTTACTTTAGTTTAGTTTATTGTCATTGCACACCGTACAATGAAATTAATACCATCTTCAGTGTACTATACAGCAGAATTTAAAAGAGCTACTGCCCTGGGATAGAAGCTGTTTTTCAGCCTATTTGTCCTTGTTTTTATTATTCTATTATGGTAATAGTTAAAAAATAAAAAAGGTGTACAGGATGAGATAACTCTTTGAGAATGTTTTGAACTTTCTTTGGATGTCTGATCTATTCCTTCTAGAATACAATAGAATAGAATAGAATAGAATTCTTTATTGGCCAAGTGTGATTGGTATTCTGCTTATTACTCTCTGGATGGGTATAAAGCATCCATACAAAGTCTTTTTTATTGGTTCATCAGGCATCCTTATCAACTCACAGTTATGACGAAGTTCTTAATATCCAATCCTTTGCGTATCTGCATTATGGTGTAGAAAGATAATAAACTCTCATCCCCATGATGATTGAAGCAGCTGCATGGTAATGGATTCAGGCAAGAGTGAGGGAGACTCCCCCAACCCAATGAGCGTGAATTTAGTGACCAATCAGGATTACAGATGTGACCACAAGACATGGACTACATTTCCCAGGATACCTTAACTACATTTACCATGATGCATTTCCTTAAGGGACAGCTCTCAATTCCTAAATAAGTATCCCAAATCCCATTAACTGTAAATGGTCTGGACAGCACAATTGGACACACAAGGAATTTGTCTGGGTGCAAATGCTCTCAGTGTACATAAAAGAAAAGATACATTCATCAAGAGTCAAGAATCATAATGTACAACACTTAATAATAGTCATAGAGTAAATAAACAATTGAATCATACTAGGAAACAGTCAATATAAATCGTAAGGATACAAGTGACAAAGTTACAGTTGTACAGTCATAAGTGGGAGGGGAGGGGTGATAAGGAGTGATGAGAAGATTAATAGTAATAGTAATGCAGACTTTGTAAATAGTTGGACAGTGTGGAGGGAATTATTTGTTTAGCAGAGTGATGGTGTTCGGGAAAAAACTGTCCTTGTGTCTAGTTCTGGTGTGCAGTGCTCTATAGCATCATCTTGCCTTGATTGGACTTATAGTTACAGTTTTTGTTGACCATGTTTTGGACTTAATTCTCTGCAGCCAAGGGCTGTTCCTGGGAGAGTTTTTCTCCAGGGGCCAGAAGGTAACCAGGACATTGGGGGCAAAGTTGGAGTTAATAAAGGGACTCCCACTGATTATCTGACTGTGTTGCCTTTGTGCCACGCCCCTTTGGGTCACCACAGAGACTTTTTGTGACAGATATTGTTAGAAAAGTAATATGCCACATGTGGATTGTTTTAAAAAAAAAAAACAATGTGAAACTTCATAAAAGGCAAATGTGATTCATTTCAGTGGGATGCCTTTCAGAAAGAAAAAAAAAAGCGAGCTAAGAAGTTTCATTATCTTTAAATAAATGTTGCCAGAAGAACAGCAATAATATTAATGAGAGTTAAAAAAAGAAAAAGCACAGGATGCTTTCAAAAACTCTGTCTCCAATGCCAGAAATGGGTCTCTATTAATCCAACAGTGAATTTCACTCTGTATCTCTGTGACCAGTGGTGGGATTCAATTTTTTTTTACTACTGGTGCTGTGGGTGTGGCTTGGTGGGTGTGGCAGAGGAAGGATAGTGTAAAATCCCCATTCCCTCCCCACCCCACTAACCTGCTTTCCAGCTCCGTTCTCCTGCGCAGGGCAACCCAAGGAGACCCAGATGATCAGCTGGGACTCAATGGGAGGCAGAGAATAGATGGGGGCTGGGGCCAGTCAGAGGTGGCGTTTGCAGGTTCTCTAAACTACTCAAAATTTCCGCTACCAGTTCTCCACAGAACTGGTCAGAACCTGTGAATACCACCTCTGTCTGTGACTTACAGCGTAATCCTCAAATTAGGACTGCAATTGAGCCCAAAATTTCTGTTGCTAAATGGGATGGTTGTTCAGTGAATTTTGCTTCATTTTATGAACTTTCTTTCCATGTTTGTTGAGTGAATCACTGCAGTTATTAAGTTAGGAACACTGTTGTTTTGTGAATCTGGCTTTCCTGTTTACTTTGAATTGTCAAAAGGTGGTAAAAGGGGAGACTGAAACTATCCTAAATATGAACCAGTTGCCAAGCACCCAAATTTTGAACCCATGACCATGGGGAAGCTGCAACGTTTCTTACCTTCATAAGTGTGAAAAATAGAATATAGAGTAGAATAGAATTCTTTATTAGCCAAGTGTGATTGGACACACAAAGAATTTGTCTGGGTGCAAATGCTCTCAATGTACGGTCATATGGTCATAAGTGGGAGGGGATGGGTGATAGGAATGATGAGAAGATTAATAGTAATAGTAGTGCAGACGTAGTAAATAGTTGGACAGTATTGAGGGAATTATTTGTTTAGCAGAGGGATGGCTTTGGGGAAAAAACGGTCCTTGTGTCTAGTTGTTCTGGTGTGCAGTGCTCGAGGTAGCATCATTTTGAGGGAAGGAGTTGAAACAGTTTATGTTCAGGATGTGAGGGGTCTGTAAATATTTTCACAGCCCTCTTTTTGTCTCGTGCAGTATACAGGTCCTCGATTGAAGGCAGATTGGTAGCAATTGTTTTTTCTGCAGTCCTAATTATCCTCTGAAGTCTGTGAGTCTCTGAGTTTCTACTTCTCTTTTCGGGGAAATATTCTGCCTTTTTAATATTTCCCAGAATGTTTCATTTTTCTAGGAGAGGGATGGGTGCTAACTTTCTACAGTACATAGAGGCCACAGTCCTTTTTTGCAAAACCTCACTGCCTTGTCCCACTGTGAGATAACAATAGCTTTCAACAGTTTTCATCTTTTGATCCCCTGCTAGTTTGAAAGTGGTTGTGTGTATTTTTAGCTGATGCTTGTGTTGCCAAAGGGGAATCTTGAAAATCAGCCCAAGTAATAATGAAACAAGCGAGAGAAAGATGGTATGTGAACAGCCGTTGCTTGTACATATATGGTAGTGTGAGAAGGTGATTTGTAAGGTACACAGGAATTTATTTTGTTTTGTGGATTCCAATGAAATGGACGAGGGATTTTCTGGCCTAAATCCCACAGAGTCACTGTGTGCTGTTCTTCGAATTCAGCTATTACGGATATCTGCCTACCTGCTTCCAACCTCCCCTTTTTATAGGAAAGTTGGTTGAGAAGTTGGTGGGAATTCAGTTACTGAAGGCCGTAGAAGAAGAGATTAGCTGAGCCCTTTTAAATAAACTTTTTAAAATCGGGTGTAGGACAATTCACCATGGCCAAATCACCACGGCCAATTCACCATGATCAACTCACCTCGGGCAATTTGTCATGGCCAACTTGCTATGGCCAACTTCCCATGCAATAGATGTTACATAATATTGAAGAAGTGGTGAAATAGAATTGTTGAAGAAAGGACGCAAAAGGTGGAAAAAAAATGAAATATGAATGATAAAAATTAAATTAAAAAAAAAACACATTTCAATTCATTAAATAAAATTGCTGAATTGTCCTGAGTTGAGTTTTATCCTATGGTGAGTTGGCCCTTTCTATTTAAAGTCAGCATTCGCCCTGTGCATGGAATAGAAATAACATTGTTGTTTTTGTGGGTGACCTATGTGGTAAACCGGTGGAAGGAATGCAACCCTCTTGGTTTTTACTTCATTTCTCCATGGTGTTCAGTAGCATTAACTATAGTATCTTTCTGGGTCATTGCAAGAATTGGAGGTGCTATTTTCAATAGGCCCATTGTTTCCAAAGCAAGTGGTATCAATCATTTTAAGGGGCAGAGAAATCAGACTGGGGAATTCTTCCTTGGGGTTGTTCTCAGGCTTAGTTCACACTTCTGCTTTAACATTCACACGAAACCGCTGGGAGTGATTTGGTTCAGGGTGAAGCCTCATCCATTCCTTGATGACGTTCTAAAATGATAGAATTTATAGAGTTGGATAGGATGATGAAGAATGTATAGTAAAGCCCCCTGCAATATATTCAGGAAAACTAATCAAACCATTCTTACCCAGCCTCTTCTTAAAAAAAAACTTTAGAGATGGAGAACCCAACCTCCATTGGCAGATAGATCCACCGTTGTATAAATCTTACCATCAAAAAGTTTTCCATTTAAACCAGAGGTGTCAAATCTTGGCAACATTGAGACTTGTGGACTTCAACTCCCATTCCCCAGCCAGCCATGCTGGCTGAGGAATTCTGGACACTGAAGTCCTCAAATCTTAAAGTTGCCAAGGACGATTTAAACAAAACAACCGTTGATTTAAACAAACTTTAGGTCCGTGTAATTTATACTCCTTATTTTGGGTCCTGTTTTTTGTGGGCATGGAGCAATAGTTCTTGTGACCACACTCCTTGTAGCTTCTCTTTATGTATCTGTGCATGACTGTCATGTCTTCTTACTTCTTCTTTCTTTCAGAATCCCAAATTCCTTCATTTTGCACTGTAATCCCAACCTTTATTTTCCCCTGAAGCCTCTTTAATCTGTCAATATATTGTTCTGAAAGAGAAGCACCTCAAATAAGGTGTGATCCTACCTGTGTGATAAATAATGATAAATCATGACTTCTTGCATCTTTGATAAGGATCTTTGATTTGTATCAAAGATTGTATTGAAGCTCATCACTGGGTTAGGCCTGTTCCACATTACTAACTCATATTCAGCTTGGTGTCCATGACTCAATCCAAGCCCTTCTTAGATGCTTCCAAGTCAGGAACCCTAATTTTTGCATGTGTCTTCTACATTCCTTCCTTGCTAATGTAATGCCATATTTCTCCCTGTCTTGTTCATCCCAATTCAATTTTCCAAGTGTTGGCCAAATCTCTCAGTCTTGTGTCATTGTAACGTTTTATTAAGCAGCTTATTAAATTCCATCCTCTAGACCAGAGGTCTCATTCTCGTGGCCCACGGGCCAATTGCGGCCCACAGGACGATATCCTGTGGCCCCCACTGTGATATGAAAGTATAATATTAGTGTATAATATAAATATGAAGTATAATATAAAGTATAATATAATGCGGCCCAGCTCACCCAGACTCTGCCTCCAGCGGCCCCCAGGTAAATTGTGTTTGAGACCCCTGCTCTAGACCAATAGTTACAAAACTCCGGCCACAAGACCTATCTCTATCTAACTTCATAGGTTGCTGATGTCTTGCTTGACATAGGTTCATAAGCGATGACACTCTGAATTCAGTAGGGTTCTGACACTGTAACTGTAATTCTGTTTTCATTTGGGGAGGTGTTCTTTGATTACTTCAAACATTAAATACTATATTATGGATATTTGATGGTTACCAATCACTTTCCATTGAGGAGAACTAGTATAAATATCTAAATAGTATAATTATATAATTAGTTGTGGTCACCACACTATAAAAAAGATGTGGAGACTCTAGAAAGAGTGTAGAGAAGAGCAACTAGGAGGATTAGGGGACTGGAGACTAAAACATATGAAGAACGGTTGCAGGAACTGGGCATGGCTAGTCTAGGGAAGAGAAGGGCCAGGGGAGACAGGATAGCAGTCTTCCAATATCTCAGGGGCTGCCACAGAGAGGAAGGGGGTCAAGATATTTTCTAAAGCTCCTGTAGGCCAGACAAGGAATAATGGATGGAAGCTGAACAAGGAGAGATTTAACCTGGAAATAAGGAGAAATTTTCTGACAGAGCAATCAACCAATGGAACAGAAGTTGCTTTTGGAAGTTGTGGGCGCTTCATCACTGGAAGCTTTCGAGAAGACACTGGACTGCCATCTGCTGGAAATGGTTTGGGGCTCCTGCTTGGGCGGGAGTTGGACTAGATGACCTTGAAGGTCCCTTCCAAACCTGTTAATCTGTTAATTTGTTCATAATGATACCAGTAGTCCTTGATTTACAACCATAATTGAGCCTAAAATTACAGTTGTAAGTCATGCCAGTCATTAAACAGGCTACCATGTGATCATAATTGATTTTATGACCTTTTTGCAGCAGTCCTTAAGTGAATCACTGTGGTCATTAAATGGATACTGTGGTTGTTAAGTAAACACAGCAGTTGCTCAGTAGTGGTGGTGGTGGTGCTGGTTTGTGTGTGTGTGTGTGTGTGTGTGTGTGTCCTAGAATTTAGGATCCAGGTTGCAGATAGCCTTGAGGAAGTCTGTTGTAACTTCAACCCATCGCTTAATGACTAGTCGTAAGTCAGAAACTAAATGTGGTAGGAAAGTCTGAATCCTTCATGAAAACTGTTTCAAAGAAGTATTTTAAGAAATTTAAGAAGCTTATTGGTACTTAATGAACATTCATTTTGGTTCTTTTTTTTATAGATCAGGGAGTGTAACATCACACTGGTCAGAAATTGTTGAATTTGTGAAGCAGCTGACAGAAAGATTTGTGAGGTAAGTTGTCGAATGAGTCAGAAAGAACCATATTTCCTTTTTTTCTAGTTAGTTTTCTCTTAATTTCCTGTTTCCCCTGGAGACCATGAATAGTTTCATATTTTCATTGCAAATGAGTTTGAAACTAGATCTGGCTTGTTCTTAACAACATAAGAACGTATGTAAGTTGAAAAATAAGCTGGAGCATGTTTATATCATATTTCCAATACTTACTAAGAATATGTCTAGAAATGGCCATTTAGAGTGGAGTTTGAGCCTGCATTATAGGATACCAAATACAATTCTGACCAAAATGATGGCCACAGAGCAAAATAAAAAATAAAAATGGAGGGGCAGGAAGAGATTACATATATAGTAAGAGTAAAAAAATACTATTTATCAGAATGTAAAAAAAGAGTTGTTTTAAATCAGTCCTGCGGTGAAAAAGAAGAACAAAAACAGAAAATAACATTTTTGGTCCCTTAGTTTTTCTTTCCTCTTTCTTCTTCTTCTTTTCATTATACAATCACATCTTTTCATGGATTTTCAGGAAAGCAGCTGTGGGACACCAGGCATTTATTGATATCTATGGTTTTCTGACTTCTTCCCAAGGATGTTACACAGATGTGTGCAACATCTGCCTTATAATGGCAGTATGATTTTGATCATGGCACTCCTGAGACAAGAACAAGATTATTTTTAAAAGTATAGATGATGCTCAAGTTTAGTTAAACACAGGACCCTTTGAGTCTTGGAAGCAATTCCATATAGACATCACTGCACTTAATTGTTTCCTATGGCAAATGCAGTACAGTTAGGCAATTGTGTTTGGCCAGCTGGGGCAAAAACCATGTGGAAGAGGAATCTTAATTGCAACGCATCTAGCTTCATAGGGCAGAAAACAAAGCCTCTATAGTATAAGGAAAGAAATCTGATTG
This sequence comes from Hydrophis major, assembly GCA_033807585.1. Classification (NCBI taxonomy): domain Eukaryota; kingdom Metazoa; phylum Chordata; class Lepidosauria; order Squamata; family Elapidae; genus Hydrophis; species Hydrophis major. Next base: position 12,690,733 of record CM066333.1, on the reverse strand, counting down.
GTTTTTTTTTTCCTGGTACAATTTAAGTGAATAAAAAGAGTAATTGGCAGAGGTCACAGAATCTGAAATTTCAGTTATTGGCAACCGAGATGCTTGTTCCTTCCAAAAATGATCTGATTACCCATTCCTGAGTCTTTTGGTCACTCTTGATTTCGACAAGAACTCCACCCTTTTATTTCTGAACTGACGGGAAAATAAACGACTTGGTGGAATCGTTCTTAACAGCTTTTGAGATTTTGTCCTTGTTTCCCTCCTTTTCTTTCTTTCGGGAAAAAGAAGAAGGGCTCCATGCTTGACAAATGCTGTTCAGTGCAGCATATGGTAAAAATTCTGAGCAGGTTTCATTTTCAGAATTAGATCACTCCAAGTAAGGCTCGTACATCTGTTCCCCATTTTTCTTCCTTTTCTGGGTCTGAACGACGGAGGCCTCAAGTTACAACATTAACACACGTTTCGGTTTCTTTTTAAGAGCTTCAAATATTTAAAAACGGATGTTGAAAAAAGAATGGGAATGTATGCTTATGTATTTCTCCCTGAATGGAATTTCTTAATGGTGGGATTAAAAAATGTATATCTGTAAACATACAAAAGGTTTTTTTTTTTTTTAAAAAAAAAAAGAGTATTTGGCAATGATGAGATCTATCTTTAGACAAAGAAAAATATATGGGGGAGAATGCTTGAGATGGCTCCCTTGGATTAAATAATAATTGGAGGACACAAAATGGCCCGCTTTGCATGATAAGAGTCTCTCCTTCATTTTTCGTGACAACTTGTGAGACAGGTGCTTGACGTGGTCTTTCTGGACCTTCCTGGGCTGTAAAATGACCATACACCAAGGATCTTCAAACTTGGCAAGTTTAAGACTTGTGGACTTCAACTTCCAGAATTCCTGAGCTAACATGACTGGAGGAGGAATTCTGGGAGTTGAAGTCCACAAGTCTTAAAGCTGTCAAGCCTACACCCTCATGTACATAGGACATATGCACTGTACGCAGACAGCTCTGAGATAATGCTGAAATGTCTGCAAGCAAATGAACCAAGCTCAAAAGAGCACCAAATCTAGCAGTATGAGCCATGGTGGCGCAGTGGTGCAGTGGTTTGAGTGCAGAACTACAGGCTACTTCTGCTGACTGCTGGCTGCCTGCAATTGGGCAGTATGCATCTCACCAGGCTCAAGGTTCACTCAGCGGGTGGGTAAAATGAGGAGCCAGCTTGTTGGAGAGCAACAGGCTGACTCTGTAAACTGCTTAGAGAGGGCTGCAAAGCACCGTGAAGTGGTATATTTGTCTAAGTGCTAGTGCTAAGAAAGAAGGAAGGGAGGGAGGGAAGGAAATAGATTGTTGGGGACAATAGGCTGATTCTGTAAACTGCTTAGAGAGGGCTGCAAAGCACTGTGAAGTGGTATATTTGCCTAAGTGCTATTGCTATATATTCTGCTTTCAGAATAGATGAACTACAGAATTGCCAACCAACATGTTATGTACCGTATACTAAATAATTCTCTGTGTGGTCAAATTAAAGAATCCTTGAAATGTTCTGGCTTACATGGCTGAAGTTTAATGTTTATCTTTCTCTTTCTCATCTTTAAAAGCCCTCGGATGAGGATATCTTTCATTGTGTTTTCCATGCAAGCAACTGTGGTTCTGCCACTAACCCAAGATAGGTAAGTAAATGTTGGCATTGCCCATTTTTAAATGCTAGCAAATACTTTTCTTTAAAGCAACAGAACTGTGAACCTTTTCAGCAATTAGAATTATAAAGCTACAATAGTTGGATAAGCAGTGTTAGATCAAATTCAGGCCTCTTGGGGATTATCTGTTTATCTAACATATGAATGGTCATGTTTAATTGCTATTTTGACTATCTCTTTCAGGGCATTTAAAGTCAGATACAAGTCCTCTGACTCATAATCATATACAGGTAGTCCTTGGTTTATAACCAGAACCGAGTCCAAAATTTCCCATTGCTAAGCAAGACAGTTGTCAAGTGATTCCCCGCCTTATTTTACAACCTTTCTTGCAACACTTGTTAAATGCATCAGGGCAATTGTTAAGCTAGTAACACGATTGTTAAATGAATCTGTTCCCCCCAGTGGTGGGTTTCCACATTTTTTCCTACCAATTCTATGAGTGCGTTCACTGTAGCGATGCTGGAACTGCATAAGTCTGAGAATTGGTCATAAGTCAGGCTTTTTTCAATGCATTGTAACTTAGAATGGTCATTAAATGAGTGATGGTAAATCAAGGACTACCTGTATATGGTATATAGCGGGGTTAATCTTAAGGAACATATTTAGTTTTGATTCAGTTGGACAGTAAAGTATTGAGATCCAATTTAATTTTTCCCCATTACTTTTTTGGAGTGCAGACGCCAACATGTCACTCAAACTTCAACTACAGTCTTTGCTTAAAAGAAATAATGGGCACCTTTTAGGTCCAGACCACGAGTCTGCTTTCTCACTTTATTCTAGTGGCCTGTTACAAATTTGCCATGGCGATGCAGTGGTTAGAATGCAGTATTGCAGGTTAATTCTGCCCACAGCCAGGAGTTCGATCCTGACCGGCTCAAGATTGACCTCATCCTTCCGTCCTTCTGAAGTCTGGCAAAATGAGGACTCAGATTGTAGGGGGCAATAGGCTGACATTTGTAAACAGTTAAGAAAGGACTGCAAAGCAGTATGGAGTAGTATATAAATGCTATTGCTATTGTTAGCAAAATTTCGGGGAGCATTTTGAAAACTCTGCTATGCCCTCTAGATCAGGGGTCCCCAACCCATGGTTCATGAACTGGCAACGGGCCATGACATGCCAGAAACTGGGTCATGCAAACAAACGAAGCCTGTGGTGGCCTGTCAGTTGTTGGCCCCTCCAGCAGCCGAATCAGAGGAGAAGCAGGAGGCATGGGAGTCAGGGTCAGCATCAGGGCAACCTGAGAGCTCCGAGGAGGAAAAGGGAATGGAGCTGGCAGAGAGACAGAGGCAGAACCTGGGCCATCCATCAGCCCTCAGATGGAGGGTCAACAGCCCCCAGGTCTGGAGGTGGCTGATGAAGAAGAGGAGGAACAGCTGGGTCCAGTGCCTGATGCGTGGATGTGCAGAAGGAAGAAGAGAGGAGAGCAATGGAAATCTATGGGCCGGTCCTTGGGAAGGAAGAACTACTGCTGCTAGCGAAAGGGATAAAAGGCAGGGAGGGGGAGATGAATAGGCGTGGCAGACAATTATTCATTTCCCTGCCAGATGGTGAGAGAGAAACTTTTTGCCCGGGCTGCCGGCGCTCCTAATAAAGGAATCTTTGAGTTCACTTCAGAGGGTTTGTCGTGTTTGGGGAGCTGGGTCAGAACAAAGCAGGATGCTGGCAGTACGCAAAGCCACACTCCCTCCGGTTCGTAGAAAAAGCTCTCTCCACGGAACCGGTCCCTGGTGCCAAAAACAGTGGTGGTATGCCACCGGTTCAGACCGGTTCGGCTGAATCGGTAGTAAAAATACCCTCCAACGATCAGCTGAGAGAAGGGAAAAAAAAAGCCTCCAATCAGCTGAGAGGAGAAAGAAGAGAAAAGCGCAGGATTGGCCCTCCCACACGACCCTGCTCTTTTCTCCTCAGTGTCCTCTCAGCTAATTGGCGCCTCAGGCCTCAGGCGGTGTGTCAAAAAAGCTGCGTGTATGTGTTAGGTGCGTGCGCGTGAGATGTGCGCGCGATCATGGAACTGGTAGTGGAGCAAGTAGGATCCCCATTGCTGGCTGAAAAGGTTGGTGGGGGGAGGGTCTCTGCTCTGGATGCTGAGTCACGTAGACGCATTCACGGGAGATGCTAATGTATGAATTGGGAGGGAGCCACGTTGCCTTCTCCAATCTGACATCAAGAATGAAGGATTTGGCGCCGCGAGCATTAAGTAGGGGTTTGGAAGGAAGACAACCAGCGTGATAACTCTGAGGGATAAAAATGTGCCTTTGCTGAAAGACAGAGGTGCGAGATGCTTCTGCATATGTTCCACCAAGATGTTCTATTTGTAACTGTGAAACAGCCTCCAAGCTGCCATCAACGGTTTGTCTTCTTTTGCTTTCGAATTCTAAGTGGATTTCACAAACCTGCCAGATTTCGCTCGGTTATTTCAAGGTAGCCAGCTCTTCAGAAGTTGGGTGTTTGCTTTTGCTGTAGCAAACCATCACCGATTCCTCTGTGCAAATGTCTGCTTTTGTGGATTAAATATGTTTCGATGTGTCCAGGATTACTTCCAGCATCGGAGAAAGGATCCAGAACCGAGGGAGTATTTTTTTGGGGGGGGGAGACGAGGCACGCAAAAGGCTTTGTGTTTAAGGAAAAAAATCAGGAAATGGGCATCCACCACAGGGCGGATGGTGAAGAAACATACACAGTGGCATCACGATAGCAACTCTGCTGTACACACTTGTGTTCAGACATTGCAACACATGGTTTCATCATTTCAGCTTCAACTTCACTTCACTTTAGCTTCAACTGCAACAATACAAGGGCACACGACAGATACAAACTCAATGTAAACCGCTTCAAACTTGATTGGACAAAATACGACTTCAGCAACAGTGCCTGGAATGCACTACCTGACTCTGTTGTTACATCCGCTAACCCCCACTCCTTTAACCTCAAACTATCCACTATTGACCTCACCCCATTCCTAAGAGATCTGTGAGGGGTGTGCATAAGTGCACCATCATGCCTCCCGTCCCTGTCCTATTGTCCCCATTTAGTCGTACCTATTTTCTGTATTCTTACTCATGTTTATACTTATACAAAAAATGTTTTCAAAGAACACACACATACCCTGCCGCTCCCCAAGAAAGTCCAGTTGCCTTTTGGAAAAAATAATGCATTTTTAGCAATAGCACATAGACTTATATACCACTTTACAGCCCTCTCTAAGAATCAGCCTCTTGCCCCTAACAATCTGGCTCCTCATTTTATCCACCTCAGAAGGATGGAAGGCTGAGTCAACCTTGAGCTTGGTGGGATGCAAACCGCCAAATTGCAGGCAGCTGGCAGTCAGCAGAAGTAGCCTGCAGTACTCCACTCTAACCACTGTGCCACTGTGGGCTTCCTCCTCCTATTTTCTCCACAAGAACAACCCTGTGAAGTGGGTTGAGCTGAGAGAAAAATGACTGGCCCAAAATCACTCAGAATAAAGGCAGGACTTGAACTCATAGCCTCCTGCTTTCCAGCCTTGTGCCCTAAATTTCTCAAGGTATCACATCAAGGTTAAATCAAGCCATTGCTAAGTTCTTTCAGTATCTTGTGATGCAATCCATCTGTCCTGGGAGATTTGAGCTCATTCAAAGTAAAGAGCTATTTGCTAGACTATTTTCAGTTTTCTCCTTTCATTTGCAGGTTTTAATCCCCTTCATCTTTTTTTCCCCCCAGTTGCCCAGCGAGACACATTTTTACTCATTGGAGAAGAATTAGGGCAAAGCAGGAACTGACTTTTTCTCTGTTAATAATTTTCTGTGTTTACTGAGCATCTGACATACTGATTTTCTCTCTTCTTTTTATTTTGAACATATTGAAATAAGTTCTTTTTATTACATTTGGCACCCCATATCATTCTCAGCTTTAGCTTTCTTGCCAATCTTTAGTTCTGATCTAAAGTTAGTTTTGATCTACCTGTAAGTATGTTTTTTGTGGCCTCTCGTTTTTCCCCACCTTGTTTCTTCTTTGAAAGGAGCATTCCTGCGGAAGAAGAATCCAAATGCCTTCTGCAAAATATCTTTCCTCATTAGTCTTTTTAGATTTAGGGAATCTTAACAATCATGATACAATTCTACATTGGTATCCCGAGGTTGGCTTCAAAAATTTGAGCAAAGGGTTCTCTGCCTGGTTGCTGGGTGGGCCTAGCCACAGTGGGCATGGCCTAGCCAGCCTTTTGCACCATGGCGGTGATGGGGGGAGTATTTTTGCCCTCCCAGGGCTCCAGAGTTTTTCCTCGAGCCTCCCCAGACTCCGGAGGCTCTCTGGAAACCAGAAACGAGCCCATTTCCGGCCTTCTTGAACTTCCGGGAGCTCGGTTTTTTGCCCTCCCTGAGCCTCTGCGCAGGCCCTGCACTTGCCTGCATCCAAAATGGGCTGTTTTGGGACTCCTGGGAGGGGAGGGCCAGGCGGGGCCAGGAGTGGGATTTGGGGGTTCTCCGAACTGCACAGAATCTTAGCTAGGGGCTCTTCCCGAACCCCTGCGAACCTCCAGCAGCCCACCCCTGCTTGTATCTCAAAATAAGAAAAACAACAAGAAGAGAAATAACCAATATTCACAGTTCAAAACACAGTCAATTTTCACAATCAGCCTAGAACAGTGGTGGCAAATCTTTTTGGGCTCCTGTACCAAAAATTGTGTGTGCGCTTGCATGCTCGGGCTTGTGTGCCAGCACCCAGAAGGCAATGCATGCCTCCCCATGCCCCCTACATATGTGTGCTCAATTCCCACCCACCCACCTACCCGCCGCCATCCCCTTATCTGCACTGCGCCTCACAGCTGATTTTCAGGTGTTTTGAGGCCTTTTTCGGCCTCCCAGAGGCTTTAGGAAGGCTTCTGCAGGCTTTTCAGGCCAAAAACTAGGCCCATTTTGTCACTTCTGGTATTTCCGGAAAAACAGGAAGTGATGAAACACGCCTAGTTTTTGGCCTTAAAAACCCTGCAGAAGCCTTCCTAAAGCCTCTAGGATGCCGAAAAAGGCCTCAAAACACCCGAAAATCAGCTGTGAGACGCATGCATGTGCAGTGAGGTAAGTTTGCCTGCTGGTCTAAACAACCACAAATGGGTCTGCATGCTACCTGTGCCATAGGTTTGCCATCACGGGCCTACAAGTTCAATCTAGGAGGTACCAAAGTCTTGGAGTTAAGAGAACTGATATAGATGAGTGAAAAGAACACATTAGGAAGGAAAGTTTCTGTGTGCCTACCTCTCCAGAAAATATGGGTGTTGCAAAATTGAGCTTTATTAGTTGGTTTAAACTAAGATAAGCAACTTTTATTTTTCTTCTGCTCTTTTTTTTTATTTTCTTCACTCAAACAGCAGCCACATTTGGTGGTCCTCCATCTTCCTCACCACCACCTCTTCCTCCTCCTCCTCTCCCTGTCCTTCTCCTCCTTCTCCTTCCTTCCTTGACCTGCTCCTGCTCCTCCTTTCCTCCTCTTCCTTTCCCTGTCCTCCTCCCCCCTTCCTTGTCCCTCTCCTTCTCCTGCTCCTTCTCTTCCTGTCCCTCTCCTCCTACTCCTCTTCCTCCTCCTGCTCCTCCTCTCCCTCTCCCCACTCCTCCTTTTTCTGTCCCCTTCCTCCTTCCTTCCTGTTCTGTCCTTCATTTACATACTCGAAATCCCCGCGCTTTGATTGGCTAAAGCGTGGGGATTTCTAATTGGCTAGGCGAGCCGCGCCGATTGGCTCGTTGAGAGTCTCCCGCGATTGGCTCGCTCCAAGAGCGGGAGACTTGAAACGCTGTCATTGGCTGCGGCCGCCGCGGCGAAAAGAATAAAAGCCGCGAGCTTTTTCCTTTTCGCCGGTTCGGTTCCTAGCTTCACAATAAAGAGCATTTAACGAAGTCACCGACTCCTGGCGTCTTTTGCGGATACGACACTGGCGACGAGGATGGGATCCAGCCCCTGAACCGAACCCCGTATCCGACGAAAGCCAGACTTAGCACCGAAATGGCGAAAATCGCACCGCCCGCCCCCTTCAACCCCGCCACCGAGGACTGGGAATCGTTCTCCGACCGTTTCCGCATGTACCTCGAGTGCACCGGAATGAAGGACGCCTCGGGCCCGCTAAAACGCGCCGTTTTCCTCACCCATTGCGGAACCGAAGTTTTCCAGATGGCCAAAGCATTGGCCAAGCCGGCCGACGCAACCGCCATGGATTGGGACGTCCTCGAACCTATCCTTCGGTGACATTACGCCCCCGAGGTCCCCATCCTGATCCGGCGCAACGAATTCTACCGGCGGGACCAGAGACCGGGTGAAAAACTGAGTGACTTCGTCGCCGAGCTGCGGCGCCTAGGGGGGCTCTGCGAATTTGACGGCCTGAACAGCCTCCTGAGAGACCGATTCGTGCTCGGCCTATGGGACCCTGCGCTCCAGAGCCGGCTTATGGCTAAGGGCGACATCAGTCTAGCAGACGCCCTCACCGCAGCCACAGCCGCAGAAGCAACCCACACTTCCGCCGACAGCATGCGCAGACCAGACGCGAAGGACCGCGGCGGAAACAACAACCCGGCAAGGTCGGCCGACCTAAAAAACGAAACAACCACACACCACGGCGATTTCCATTCTACGTCCAGCACGTCCGAAGACGAAGAAGACATACATCGCTTGCAGACGGGGCGCGACCAACGGAACCGCAGAGGTCGTAGGTCGAGGACCAACTGTGCCGGTTGCGGCGGCGACCACCCCAGGTCAGAATGCCGATTTTTTGATTCCATATGCCGGCATTGCGAGAAGAAAGGACACATCGCCCGGGTTTGCCGCCAGAAGAGAACTCGCAGTCCACCCCGATGGGACCAACACGATCGAAGAAAGGAAAGCCCGCCGCCCCGGCCCAAAGATCGCCAATCGGACAGCCGATGGGACCGGAACCAACGACCCTCGAGAGGCGGCGACAACCGGCGCAGAGAAGAGACCCACCAGACGGTAACCATCGGCCACGCCATCTCCGACGGCGCCAGAAAAGTCCACGTCGAGGTCCACATCGAGGGCCAACCATGCAAAATGGAAGTGGACTCCGGGTCCTACCTCTCCATGATTGCATGGCACGAGATAAAACGGTTAGTGCCTACCCTCCAAAGGAGGAACATAAACGCCCAAAGACTTATTGTAAAAGACTACCAGGGAAACCGCGTCCCGGTAGTGGGCACCAAAAACTTTAATGTGACATATAAGGGGCGCACCGAACAACTCCCCCTCACAATCGTTGATCGCGACCGCCCAAGCCTGCTGGGCCTACAATGGTTCGCCCCGCTCGACATCACTCTCACGGGGGTCAACCACGTCACCGACGACGATTGGGAACAGCGGCTAGCCCAGGAGTTCCGGGAGGTCTTCGATGGAAGCCTGGGCAAGTACCAGGGGTCCCTTATCTCATTTGATCTAGACCCTAGCGTCCCCCCCAAGCGACTAAAACCTAGGCGGGTACCATTCGCCCTAAAACCTAAGATAGACGAGCAAATTGACAAGCTCGTCAAACAAGGAGTGTTGCAACCAATAGACCATGCCCGGTGGGAGACCCCCATAGTGACCCCGGTCAAGCCAGACGGGTCAGTGAGAATCTGTGGGGACTATAAGGCCACCCTAAATAGCGCGCTGCAACAAAGCGCCTACCCCGTCCCAATCGTGCAACACCTACTGCACTCACTGGGAGGGGGCAGGGTCTTTGCCAAGCTTGATCTCGCCCAGGCATACCAGCAGTTGCCGGTCGACGAACAAACGGCGGAAGCCCAGACCATCGTTACCCATCGGGGGGCTTTCAAGTGCAACCGACTCCATTTCGGAGTCAGCGTGGCACCAGGCATCTTTCAGAGCCTGATGGAACGGTTGCTGCAGGGCATCAAGGGGGTGGTGCCCTATTTCGATGACGTATTAGTGGCGGCGCCAAACGAAGCTGAATTAGAAAACCGACTGAGGGAGGTCTTGACAAAATTTCAAGTAACGGGACTTAAAGTTAAAAGGGAGAAATGCCAACTGTGCATGGAACGAGTGGAATTCTTGGGCTACCTACTAGACCGGCACAGCATTCACCCCACGAGTAAAAAGGTCAAAGCTATCAAAGAGGCCCCCACCCCTAGATCAAAGACTGAACTACAGGCATTCTTGGGGTTACTGAACTTTTATAATGTTTTCCTACCCCAAAAGGCAACGGCGGCGGAGCCTTTGCATAGGCTCCTGGATAAGGCAGCAACCTGGACTTGGGGGAAACGGGAGCAAGCCGCCTTCCAAAAAACTAAAGACCTCCTCACCTCCGACGCCGTCCTGATCCAATTCAACGAAACCTTGCCCCTGGCCGTCACTTGCGACGCATCACCTTTCGGCGTCGGCGCTGTCCTCAGCCATACCCTTCCTGACAGAAAAGAAGCACCCATCGCGTTCTTTTCAAGGACTCTAACTAAGCCAGAGCGGAACTATAGCCAACTGGACAAAGAAGCTTTGGCTATAGTTGCCGCCATTAAACGGTTCCACGAATATCTTTACGGCCGCCCCTTCACCATTGTAACAGACCATAAGCCGTTACTAGGCATCCTTGCAGGGAATCGGGCCACCCCGAACATTCTGTCTCCCCGGATGACAAGGTGGTCCGAGTTCCTGGCAGCCTACACCTACGAACTTATACACAAACCGGGTAAGAAGATTTCACATGCGGACACTTTAAGCCGCTCGCCGTTACCGGACTCCGACCCTGACCCAGCACCAACGACAAACACCCTTAGCATCGAGACCCTACCCAACCTACCCATAACCGCGTCAGACATTGCCCGGGAGACTATTAAAGACAGGCGTCTGGCGCGGATTTTGCATTGGGTGGAAAAAGGTTGGCCAGAAAGGAACAACGACGAGTCCGTCAAGACATTTAGGAACCGCCAAACCAAACTCTCGCTGCTTAAGGGGTGCATCTTATGGGGGACAGGGTGGTCATTCCGGACAAACTACAGGGGAAGGTTTTAGAAATGTTGCATGAGGGGCATCCTGGCATCGTAAGAACTAAAGCCCTGGCCAGAAGTTACGCTTGGTGGCCAGGGATGGACAAGCAGATAGAGGCCTGGGTAGCTAAGTGCCAGCGATGCCAGGAGACTAGACCCAGCCCACCCACAGCACCCATCCTGGAGTGGGAAATACCAAGGGGGCCCTGGTCCAGAATCCATTTGGACTTTGCCGGTCCCACAAATGGACATACCTTCCTCATAACAGTTGACGCTTACTCCAACTGGTTGGAGGTAAGCGACATGAAATCTACAACCACGGAGGCCGTGATCAAAGAACTTTGCAAACTATTTGCAACACACGGCCTCCCAGACGTCGTCGTCTCTGACAACGGGCCCCAGTTCACTTCCCTCGACTTCGAGAAATTCCTGGCGGAAAAGGGCATCCGCCACGCATTAACAGCACCGGCGCATCCGGCGGCGAACGGTAGGGCGGAACGGATGGTCCAATTTACAAAAAAAACCATCCGAAAAATGGACCACGGGGAGATCCAAGACAAAATTAACAGACTCCTCTTTATACAACACATCACCCCGAACACCACTACCAACAAGAGCCCAGCCGAATTACTAATGGGTAGAAAGCTGAGGTCCCCACTCGACAGGTTACACCCAACATATAACCCGGAGCGACCCCCAGACTCAAGTACAAAATACTGAACATTCACACCCGGGGACCTCGTGTATGCGAAAAACCTGACGGGGGACCCCCTATGGATCCCAGCCGTCATCACCCAAATCACAGGCCCACGCTCATACCGGCTCCAAACCACAGATGGGCGAGCCTGGAAACGACACATAGACCAACTCAGGTCTAGGACAGCAAAAGAACCCACCTCCCAAAACACAAACCAAGGGGGGAGGGAATACCCGAATAACCAAACGCAAGAAAAAATAAACCAGCAGTACTTACCGGAACGCAGCCATCGCGATCCCCCACCGGAGAAGAACCGCCAAGCCAGCTCGACCGACCCAGAAAGACCGAGCGGGAGCGGCGAAACCCGTAGCTCAACCAACCCGGAAGGCCCAGGTGGGAGCCACGGAGAAGGAACTGGCCCAATCAACCAACCGGTTCGCACAGAAGAGGGAGCAGCCAAAAACCCGACTGCTCCGGCCGAAATCCAGCTTACAACTGAGTTGCGCAGGTCAAGTAGGACTAGACGGAGCCCCGCCTACCTACGTGACTACGCAACGTAAGGACTGAACCAAGAGGGGAGGGGTGTTCTGTCCTTCATTTACATACTCGAAATCCCCGCGCTTTGATTGGCTAAAGCGCGGGGATTTCTAATTGGCCAGGCGAGCCGCGCCGATTGGCTCGTTGAGAGTCTCCCGCGATTGGCTCGCTCCAAGAGCGGGAGACTTGAAATGCTGCCATTGGCCGCGGCCGCCACGGCGAAAAGAATAAAAGCCACGAGCTTTTTCCTTTTCGCCGGTTCGGTTCCTAGCTTCACAATAAAGAGCATTTAACGAAGTCACCGACTCCTGGCGTCTTTTGCGGATACGACACTTCCCTGTCCCTCCCCTCCTCCTCCTCTATTCTTCCTTGTCCTCTCCTCCTCCTGCTCCTCCTCCTTTCCCTCTCTTCCTCCTCCTCCTCCTCCATTACAACCCAGATAATAATTTCTTTTTTTACCATGAATAATCTCTTTTTCCACCGTGGAAGCCACTTCGTTTTCTTTTTATACTCATTGGGCTCTATAGCTGCAGGTGTCCAAGAGTGCGGGAAGGTCTTGGTTCTATGCTGAATAAATAAAACTGAACTGATTGTACAAAGAGCTATTTTTTGCATTGCAAAAATCTGGTTTGAAAAAAAGAAAAGGGGAAAAAAAAGAAAGAAAGCAACCCTGGAACTTGATTTGTCATTTGTTTCTTGGCAGCAGAACTGCCAGAGCCTGCGGACAGTCTGCCAGACATCCCCTGGCAACCAGAGAGCGTCTGCTTGGTAATCTGCATTCGTACATAACCAGTTTCAGATTGTTTTCAATAGACACGAGTGTAAAATATTTTGGATTAAACAGATTGCATTGACTTTATGTAACTCGTTCAGCTGCCATCTATAGCGCACAGCATGTCTTCAGTGGCAACCAGAACTGGTAGTACAGATTTAAATGGATTGTTGAAGAGGTTTTCCCCCCCTCCCATCTAGTCTACTTTTTCAGTTGTGGGTGAGAGGGATGAAATGGAGAGTGATTCAGAAATTCGAAGTCTGCAAGTTTCTCTATATAGCAATAGCCCTTAGACTTATATACGGCTTTACAGTGCTTTACAGCCCTCTCTAAGCGGTTTAGTCAGCCTCTTACCCCCAACATCATTTTATCTACATTGGAAGGATGGAAAACTGAGTCAACCTTGAGCCTGGTGAGATTCGAACTGCCAAATTGCAGGCAGCTGGCAGGCAGCAAAACTTGCCTGTAGTACTGCACTCTAACCACTGTGCTACCGTGGCTCATAAACACTTTATTTATTTATTTATTTATTTATTTATTTATTTATTTATTTATTTATTAAATTTCTATGCCACTTGCAATGAGATAAAAGTGACAACATAAGACAATTTAAATGATTAAATATTAGTGTTAAAATTAACATGGATAGCTAAGGAAGGAACTGTAGGAGAAGACCAGGCAGAGCTGGGGGTGGGTGGAGTTAAGCATGTTAGCAGCTTAGAATCGTGTTGCCACAAAAGGTCCAAGTCCAATCCATCTTGAATTCTGTTGACCCTTATCTGGCGCAAATTTAGGATTGATCTTTGACGAGATCCTTGTATATAGTCTTGAGCAATACATCTTCTGAACTGGAATTTAACATGTCCTGATTATTCGCACCTAATATTTATAGGCCAAATTCACCATGGGCCATGAATCTGTTTAGGTGTAGCCATCGAAAGCAAAATGTTTTAGGAATCTGGAGTGAATACTTTTGAGTAAAGGAAAACTGTATTTACAAATCTTTTATCTCCAAAGATCTGCCAAGCTACTAGAAAATGAGTTAATTCCAGTAATTTTAGTCCCTTTAATAAACGTTTTCATGATTTCCCCCTTATTTTTAGGCAAAACATTCAGAGAGGCATTGAAGATTTACAAAACGTTAAGCCAGGAGGTGAAACATATATGCACGAAGGAATACAAAAAGTAAGTTCTCTGCATTTTCTGTAATTGGAGATGCAGTGTAGTTCATTGCCGTTTGAGAACTTTCAACCTTTTGATTCTGTTCTGTTCCGCTTTGCTCCATTCCATTCCATCCCATCCTATTCTGGTGACTTATCGCCATTTTTCAGACATACAACTTTTGTAGCATCCCTGCCATCACATGATTATAATTTGGACGCTTGGCAACTGGCATGTATTGATGATAGTTGTGCTGTCCTGGGGTCATATGATCCCCTTTTGCAACCTTCTAACAAGCAAAGTCAGTGAGACAGTTGTTCAGTGATTTTTGCCTCATTTTGCAACCTTTTTTTTTTTTTTTGGCCAGAGTTGTTAAGTGAATCACAGCAGTTGTTAAATTGGTAACAGTGAATCTGGCTTCCCCATTGACTTTGCTTGTCAGGAAGCCACAAAGGATGATCACATGGCCCCGGGACACTGCAACTGTCACAGATATGTTCAGGGGTGGGATTCAAAATCCCAGCAACTGATTCATTGCCTGGTTGCTGGATGGCCATGGCCTACCAGGAGAGCCATTTTTCACCTTCCCCAGGGTCCGGAGGCTTCCTTTGGGCCTCTGGGAGGGCAAAAACGGCCTCCCCTGGGCGTCGCAGGCTCTCTGGAAGCTGGAAACAAGCCCGTTTCTGGACTTCCAGAAAGCCCATTTTTTTGCCCTCCCAGAGGCAGAAGCCTCTGCGTGGACCCTGCACTTACCTGCATTCAAAATGGGCAGCGTGGAGACTCCTGGGAGGGGAGGGGCAGGATAGCTGGGGCCAGCGGGTCAGTTCAACTATAAGTTCAGGGTACCAAATGTAAATTTAACATCCGGTTTGCCCGAACTGGTCGAAACCAGCTGAATCCCATCCCTGGATATGTTCAAATACTTTTATTTCTACCTGGAAACCGATTCTGGACTTTGTACTTGAGATGAGGAAAAAAAATGAAATGTTGATTTTGGGGTTTTACCAATAGATTTGTTGCTGTAGAAATGGCTACTTTAAACTATTATGTAAAAGTAAAAAGTTGAGGTTTGATGTTAATGCCTTATTCTATTGCACCAAAGGGAGTTGGAAGTCAATGCCTTTTTTTTTCTTTTTTCCCTTCTTTTCCCTTCCCTATTTTTGCTACTATTTGCTTTTGTATTTTCTTTGTATGTCACAACATAAACTAATAAAATTGCTACAATACAATACATACCCCGTCATATATATTCAAGTCACTTGCCAATCTTCTTGAATTTTGATGAGGATGCCACAAGAGTTGTAAGTGTGAATAACGTAATGAGTCAGTTCTTTTCAGTGCCGTTGAAACTTCCAACAGTTACAAAACAAGCCTTTGTAAGTTGAGAACTACCTATATATCCTTCACGTTGGCATTAAACATAAGAAATTGGGTGCAGCTAGATCAGTGCTTAACTCCTTGTGGTTCACCATTTCTATCCTCCATTTCTTGCTCTTCTCCACCTCCAAATGCAATTGTAAGAGCACAAATTCTTTTGTTTTGTTTTTTCCAGGCAAATGATCAGATTGCAAAAGAGAAAGGGTCCAGCAGTGTAATCATTGCCTTGACAGATGGAAAGTTGGAAGGTTTAATCCCACAGTATGCGAAAAAAGAGGTGAGTGTTGAAGTCCAACAGTGCTTCCTGTTGAGCTTGACATTTGCACATGCATGTTATTTTGGGGGGACAAATGTAGACATAACTCTTTTCCCCCCCATTTCATTCTCTTTGCTACAGGCAGATAATGCCAGATCCATGGGAGCTAGAGTTTACTGTGTTGGAGTCCTCAATTTTAATCAACAGCAGGTAGGGCCTTCCGTCTTGGGAATTTGTATATTAAAATGAAAAAAATATATATCTGGCAAAGGTGCTTCCTTATTTGAGAAATTTCCTTGGATGAGGTGACCCAAACTCATCGGAAGCCTCACATTGCAATGAACAAGGACATGCATTCAATTTCACAACTACTATGATTGTTGTCTGAACAGAGACAAAAATAGCCAGAGAAATGGTTGAAGCCTTGGGAAATGGGCCCCTTGACAGTCAATAGGAATGCTGAATTATCACCAGACTATCAGATACTGAGGAGCCAAGGGTGCAGGGGCACAGGGAAACAACACTCAACAATGTAGTAGGCAGTCGTTAATTAACAACTAAAAGCTACACACAACCACAAATTATTCTAATACAATGTGTAGAATAGCCCACTGTGCATATTCTGGAGAGAGAGAGAGGTTCCTCAATGATGGTCACCAATAAGAGCCTGAAAGCTTGGGAAAATAAATCTTTGATCCCAGTGACTGATTCAAATTGGATCTTGCAGAAATGCTCTTCTTCATTGAATCTTTTCAGCAACTATTTTGTGTTTTGGGGTTCATTTTCCGGGGTGATGGTGGTATTGTTCGGACCAAGCCTTCCTGAGACCGTAATTAAGCACAGGCTTAGTCCAAACAACTCTTGTTTTATTTCAACGGCTGGGAATTAAGTTCATTCCCAGCTTGTAATGAGTCCCAAACAGTCTCTTGAGATAAGCACCCACCTTTATCTCCTTTGAATTGCTGCCAACAACTAAAGTGCCAAATTAACTGTAAAAAGCCAAATGAAGTACAAAGTCCACACAGAGCTTCAAGCTTTAATCCAAACAGAACGAACGACCGTGCTTCCTGCAAAGGTTTCTCCACCTTTGCACTTCCTTTATATCTTATGGGAGGGGCAATCACCTCCAAGCCTTACTCCCAAGTTGGCCCTTTTGTCATAACTGCTCTTGCCTTCTGGCAGCTCTGTGCATGCGCGCACTGGGAACAGGCTCCCCTTGTTCCTCTGCCTTGCTGCTGCCAGACTCCAGAGGCTCTGGAGTCAGCGCATGACTCCCAGATGGTCCTGGCCCCATCTCTGTATCGGACGCAGGACCCTTGTCCGAGTCCTCTCCAGACTCCTGGACTGGTCCCTGTTCTTCCCCACTGTCTGATTCTTCTGCTGTCTGCACAGGCTGCCGGCGAACCATAACAGGTACCTGTATTCCAGGTATGTTAAGATATATCTGGCAGCTTACACACATTTTTTTCTTTATCACTTAAAATGAGTGGAAAGGAATGGCCTAGAGGTGGAGCTGTGAGTTCGATTCTAGGTAGAGGCAGATATTTCTCTCTCTCTGGGCACACTGTGAAAATATCTGCCGAACAAAACTCCGCATTGGCGACAGGAAGGGCATCTGGCCATTAAAACACTCTGCTAGCTCCATTCAGTTGCCCAGACTCCACACCGCAAGGGATTATGGGGTTGTTAAATGAAGATGATGACTTAAAATGGGTGGAAAATCCTACCATCAATTTTTTTTTTTTTTGAATTGCTGCCAAATTTCAGAGGTATGATTTATTGGGGTTGTCAGGATATACACTCAGATCCACTCACAAAACTAAAAGGCACGTAGCTTGTGACCCACAACTAGCCCATCCCTCTGTTATGCATTCAGTGTAACATGGAGTTTGACCCTTAGCCTGATTCGGCTAAATTGGGTTATTTACTGTGGCTCAAGGTTGCTTTGTTGCATTGGCTGCTCTCTGTTGCCTTGCCTCATACTCTTCAAAGACTTGGAGAGAAATGAGGATAACATAATGGTTAGTTTGGTTTTAAAGAAGAGAATCAGCAGATTCGGTAAAAACCATTCTGTAAATGAAACCGCTCCTTGTTTTTCTTTCGTGGCCTTTCATAGCTGGGAATCTTCCTTGAAGTTGTGTTTGATTTGTTTTGCTGCGGGAATAAGAAAAAGTACGATTAGTAAACAGGATTTTGCCTATACCTGTGGTTCTCTTGAAGGCATTCATTTCTCTGCCCTAAATCTTTACTACATCTTGTCCATGCATGCCTGTTTATCTGTGCCCAAAGGTTGGCAGCACGAATGTGTTGTATTTGTGCTTCCTTCCCCAGCTTGAAAGCATTGCTGATTCAAAGGATCAAGTCTTCCCAGTAAGAGAAGGATTTCAAGCTCTCCGAGGGATAATTAATTCTGTGAGTATTTGAAAAAGTGCATCTTCTTTAATTTGCAAAGTTTGTTTATTTTATTTTTTTGTAAAGACATTTTTTGGCGGCTATTTCATTTTTATCTTAATGATGGGTCCTGTCATGCCCCTGTCGGAATCTGACTCTGAGGAGGAAGCTGAACAGCTGACAGAGAGTGGGAGTGTGGCTCTGTTGGCTGTGGAGGAAACTGGGGAAGGGCAAAGTCTGGCTGGGCAGAGCAGGGAAGAGGTAGAACAAGGGAGAGGGAATTCAGAGGAAGACCCAGGCCCACTCCCTCTTCATCCTAGGGCATGGAGGGAGGAACGGAGAAGGGAGCAACATGGGTTGCGTGGTATATGGGAGAGGAAAGGGCCCTGATTCCCTTCATTAGCTGCAGCTGGGCACACAGTTTATAAAAAAGGCAAGCTGCGTGCAGCAGGCTGTTGGGAGCAAACGTGACTTTATCTTATATTGTCATGGCTTATCTGTGTTCCCGCCGTCTTCCCAACTATGTGAGTTTTGCCGTGCTTTCAAAGTCTGAAATTCCTGCTCCTGCCCTGCCAAACTAATTACTTCAGTTTGGCTTGTTTGGACTTTAAGTTACAGTTTGTGTTCTTGGGAGAGTTTTTCTCCAGCCTGTAACCTGGACATTGGGGGCAAAGTTGGAGATAATAAAGGCACTCTTATTGCTTATCTGACTGTGTTACCTTTCTGCCATGCCCCGCATCATCACAGTTTCCCTGGGCTTTCTTTAACTTCAATGCTTTCTTGTGGAACGGGCTGATTTTGAACAAATTAAAATTGCTCTGTTGCATGATCAAGCATCCAGAGGTTCCCTGAGACAGGAATAGAAAACTGGCTTTTCTGAGTGATTGCTACTGAAATTCCTTACCATGGGGCCATGATTGTTAGATCTCCTGGCAGTCCCAATTCAGAATAATTGTTTACCTTTAAGGATTGATCGGCTGTAGAAGAGAGAAGGGTTTTCTCCTATTAGAAGGTTGAACTTCCTCCAACCAGAACTGTTATGGCTGGTGGCATATCCCATGGGATACTACTGACTTATGCCTTATTTAAACAGGCAGTAGTTCATTGTGCTTTACCTACAATTAAAATGAAACAATAGGAAAAGAGCAGAAGAATAACCAAGTGAACCATATCATAGCCTAGAGTAGAATGTGGGCGGCTTTGTCTGTGTCGATTTAAATATATAGATAGATAAAACAATAGTTGATCTACATCAGGGGAGTCAAACTCAAGGCCCATGGGCCAAATCTGGCCTGCAGGGTGTTTAGATCTAGCCCGTGGGGTCACTTTGGAAACAGTGAAGGACCAGCCTGCAATGCCCCTGCCAGAGAAAACGGAGTTCAGGAGGGCCATCCGCCGCCCTCCGTTTGAGCTGGTAGAGGGTTGCAGGAGGGCGTCAAGGCCAGGGGAGGGACTTGCCCAGTTACTGTGTGGCCTGGTCAGCCTCCTGCACCACAGCGGGAGTGGGGGGAAGCATTTTTGCTCTCCCAAGGCTCTGGAGGCTTTCCTCAAGCCTCTGGGAAGGTGAAAATGGCCTCACCCGGCTCTGGAAGCCGGAAACAGGCCTGTTTCCAGCCCCCCCCAAACTTCCGGGAGGCCCGTTTTTGCCCTCCCTGAGCCTCCGTGTGCGCCCTACACTTGCCTGCATCCAAAACAGGCCGCGTGGGGACTCCTGAGAGGGCTGGGGCAGGGGCAGCCAGGAGTGGGGGTTCTCCAAACTGTGTAGAATCTTAGCTACATGATCTCCTGAACCCTTGCGAACCCCCAGCAGCCTACCCCGGTCGCAGTCGAAAATGGAGCTTAGGAGCCCGTTTTTGCTGGCAGAGCGCTTGGGCCACCACAGGCGCCCCCAACACGAGGAATGTCGAACTAGCCATGCACCCCCTGCCCTGCCCAGCCTCTCCCAGGAGTCCCCACACAACCCTGATGCAGCCCTCAATGAAATCGTGTCAGGATTCCGGCAATTACCCCAATTAAATCATGAGTCTCCAGCCAAACTTCCAAAACTTCAAAAGGATTTATTGGGAGTTAACATGTCTGGCATTGTCTGAGTATAGCCGACTCTGAGGCACATCATTTATTGTCTCCTTTGACCCTGGTTTTCCCTTGCCCACCTGGGTATATCATAATTCATATTCTCCAATGGGACACATCCATAGCCATGAGTCATTAGTCATGCGCTCTAGTTAGATTTTAGCGCGGCGGAAACTTCAGTCACTTGGTTACTATCTTTGAAAAACTATTTATGGAATGCACTTTCGATTTCCGAGCTGCCGCACTGCTCATTCACACTGCTTCCCCCCCGCTTTTCTGTTGGCAACTCTAAAAAGACCATAGAAATATTTTACAAGTTGAAAATCGAGTTTGACACCCCTGTTCTAAATTGATATCCCCCTTATAGAAATAGCAGTACAAGAGATCAAAGGTAGCCCTTGATTTAAGAACCTGAAGACAGTGACTTATTGCTGTTTTTTTTCACACAACCATTGCAGCATGCTCATGGTCCCATGATCAAAATATGGGTGTTTGTCCCCTGGCTCATATTTATGACTGTTGTAGTGTCCTGGGGTCCTATGACACCTTTTGCGACCTTCAGAGAAGCAAGGATGTTAAGGAAAGCCAAATTCACTCGCCTTGCTTTGGTCGTGCGTGCTGATGCCAGTACCGGTCCGTGGATCATTTTGTGATGCCGGTACCGGTCCGTGGTACAAAAAAGGTTGGGGACCACTGCTCTAGAGGCTGGAAATGGGCCCGTTTCCCTGTTTTTTGCCCTACCTGCGCTCCATATGATTCCCTCGAACCTCTGGAAGGGCAAAAACAGCCTCCCTGGGCTTCCCGGAGACTTCAGAAGTCCCATTTTTCCCCAAGCCTCCACACAGGCCCTGCATTTACCTAGGATCCAAAACAGGCTGTGTGGGGACCCTGGGAGGTGAGGGGTGGGATGGGATGGGCCAACCAGGGGTGGGATTTCCTGGTTTTCTGAACCGACTATAAACCAGCCATAAAATTAGGTACCTGTTTTCTCCAACTGGAGCGAATCAGGAGGAGTCCACCTCTGGATCTTGTCAAGTACAGAGGGGATCAGGATCATACATTAAGTCACAGTTCAAAAGATGTATTGTTGGAGCTTGTACACAAGAATCTAGTCAATCAAAATTCAATGTTGAATTGATGCCGGATAACAAAGGAATGGACTTTGATTTTTTTGTGGCAATGTAATCATTCTAAGCTTATGATACTCTTAACTCCGACCCCAGCTCTGTTAATTCTTCTCCTATAGATCTCCATTCACAGGAAGGGAGCTGAGATAGATCCATAGTTTTGAGCGAGTTAGTATGAGAAGATGTATGACCCTGTGCATGGCATTTTCCTTGGAGAGCTTTGCATGTATCTATTTTAGGGAACTTTTTTTGGAATGTAAATATACTGGCAGAGTTTGATTCTGAAAAAGGATTTTGAAATAAGGGCCTATCGTCTTGCTTAATGGTTTCTGTATAGATGAATTGCATCTTTAACTTGAACTTCGACTTGGAAGAACTCTATCGATTGGGTTCCTTTCCTTAAAGAAAACTGTGGTGTGAAAGCTTTGTTGAACCGTTTAACTGTGCATATTTTTTTGTGTGTACCAAAATAAATACACAACTCTCCATTAAGGAAAGAGATAGGCTGCAGCAAATGTAAATGCAATAAATTTGAAGGAGAAATTTTGGGAAATAAGTGCTAATGAATTTGTTTTCGATTGTCCGTTGTGGATTAAAGGCTTTGAGTCAAATGCTTTTATATCTGCCAATTCAGTTGGTACATCAAAACATGCTTTTATACCAGCTGTGAGCCAGGAATTGCTGCTATACAGATAGTCTTCCACTAATAGCTGTTTGCTTCATGATGGTTCGAAGTTGCAACAGTACTGGGAGAAAAAAAGAGTGACATGCATCCGTTTTTCACACTTAACGATTGTTGCAGAATCATCTGGGTCATGTGACCAAAATTTGAGTGCTTGGCAACTGGCATGTATTTGTGATGGTTGCCCTGTCCCTGGGTCATGCGATCACTGTTTGTAACCTTCCTAGTCAACTTCCAACCATCAAAAGTCAATAGGGAAAGCGAGATTCACTTAACAATCACACAATTCACTTAACAACTTCAGTGATTCGCTTAACGACTGAGGCAAAAAGGTTGCAAAATGGGGCATAGCTCACTTCAAACCTGCCTTGTTTAGCAATAGAAATGTTGGGATCAATTGTGTTTGTAAGTCGAGGCCTACCTATATTTAACAGTGTTTTCCTCAGACGTTCTTTGAAGAAGATGGGCAGTCTCTAAATATGATAAATAACTGATAACAGATAATCAGAGTTGGAAGGGACCTTGTAAGTTATCTAGTCCAACCCCCTGCCCAAGCAGGAGACCCTACATCATTTCTGACAGATGATGTCCAGTCTGTCCAGTCTCTTCCTGAAAGCCTCCAATGATGAAGCTCCCACAACTTCTGAAGGCAGCTTCTGTTCCATTGATTGATTGTTCTCGCTGTCAGAAAGTTTCTCCTTATCCAGGTTGAATCTCTCCTTGTTCAGTTTCCATCCATTATTCCTTGTCTGGCCTTCGGGTGCTTTAGAAAATAGCTTGACCCCCTTCCTCCTCCCTGTGGCAGTCCCTCAAATATTGGAAGACTGCTATCATGTCTCCCCTGGTCCTTCTCTTCCCTAGACTAGCCATGCCCAGTTCCTGCAACTGTTCTTTATATGTTTTATTTAATAAAATAAAAGTTGGGTGATGTTATGTCCGCGTGGAAGGAAGCCAGGAGTCGGTGACTTTGTATCAAGCTCTTTATTGCAGTCAGGAACCGAACTGGCTCTCAGAAAAACTTTGCGGCTTTTTATTCCCAAGCCGCGGCGGCCGCGGCCAATGGCACCACTTTGAATCTCCCGCGATTCGAATCAACCAATCGCAGGAGATTCTCAACGAGCCAATCGGCGCGGCTCGCCTAGCCAATCTGATCACCCCGCGCTTTGGCCAATCAAAGCGCGGGGATCTCAAGAATTCAAATGAATTCAAATGGAATCATTATGTTCTATTGGTTTTCTTCTTTAATTATTATTATTATTATTTTTAGAAAAGAATTTATAAGCAGTTATGCCTTAATTGTTTGTGCACTGTTTTTGTAAAATTGATAAAATTGGTTTATAAAAAAAAAAAAAATGATAATAAGATATGGAAGGATATATAAAGTGAATATGATGTTTGAATTTGTGTCTGTGTGAAGAGTTTCAACCCAGGATCAGGCAGCCTTCAGAAAAGATGTTTTAGTTTTGTTTATGTTTTGTGTTTTGTATGTTTATGAAAGGCAATAAAATTTAATAAGCAAGAAATATAATTTGGATAAAAGGAGAAGTCTGGATAAGATATGAAGTTAAATAGATAATGTAAATATTGATATTACAATTTGGAGTTATTTTATATGTTCTATTGGCTTTCTTCTTTAATTATTATTATTTTTTTTTAGAAAAGATTTTTCAAGTTGTTATGCCTGGATTGTGTACTGTCTTTTGTAAAATTAATAAAATTTGTTTAAAAAAAAAAAGAATTCAAATGAAGGTACAGAACACCCCTCCCCTCTTGGTTCAGTCCTATGTAGCGTAGTCCCGTAGGTAGGCGGGGCTCCGTCTTTGCCTACTGGACCTGCGCAGGTCAGTTGTAGGTTGGATCCCAGCCGGTTCGGTCGGGGTCTCTGTTTCTCCGGACTCCGTCGTGGGAACCGCCTGGTCTGTCTGGCCGGGCCGCTCTCCGCAGCTCCCTCCTGGGCTACCCGGGTCGGTTGAGCTGCGGGTTCCGCCACTCCCGCTCGGCCTTCCCGGGTTGGTTGAGCTGGCCTGGTGAGGTTTCATGCTGGCTGCTTGCAGGTGAGTATGGCTGGTTTCTTTTTTCTGGGTTTTGGTTCCCGGGGTATCCCCTCCCCTCTTGATTTGTATTGAGGGGGTTGGTTTTGTTTGGTTGCATGTCGGTGGTGTCTTGTGTGGCCGTCCTCGATCTCAACTGATCGATGTGGCGTTTCCACGCTCGTCCGTCGGTTGTTTGTAGCCGGTATGAGCGCGGGCCTGTTATCTGTGTTATGATTGCTGGTACCCATAATGGGTCTCCGTTTAGGTTCTTCGCGTAGACGGCATCGCCTGGTGCGAAGGTTCGGTGTTTGCTGGTGGAGTCTGGGGGTTTCTCTGGGTTGTAAGTGGGGTGTAGTCTATCGAGTGGGGACCTTATTTTCCTCCCCATTAGCAGTTCTGCCGGGCTTTTATTTGTTGTGGTGTTCGGGGTTATGTGCTGTATGAAAAGTAATTTATTTATTTTGTCCTGGATCTCCCCGTGGTCTATTTTCTGGATGGTTTTTTGTGTGAATTGAACCATCCGTTCCGCCCTACCATTCGCCGCTGGATGCCACGGGGCTGTCAGTGCGTGTCGTATGCTCCTTTCCACTAGGAATTTTTCGAATTCTAGCAAGGTGAATTGGGGCCCGTTGTCAGACACGAGGACGTCCGGGAGGCCATGTGTTGTGAAGAGTTTGCAGAGTTCTTTGGTCATGGCTTCCATGGTGGTTGTTCTCATGTTGCTTACCTCCAGCCAGTTGGAGTAAGCGTCTACGGTTATTAAGAAAGTGTGTCCTTTTGTGGGCCCGGCAAAATCTATGAGGATTCTAGACCAAGGTCCCCTGGGGGTTTCCCACTCTAGGATGGGTGCTGTGGGTGGGCTTGGCCGAGTTTCCTGGCATCGTTGACACCTTGCTACCCAGGCCTCGATCTGTTTGTCCATCCCTGGCCACCAAGCATAACTTCTGGCCAGGGCTTTCATTCTAACGATGCCCGGGTGCCCCTCGTGTAACAGTTCCAAAACCTTCTCTTGTAGTTTTTCCGGGATGACCACCCTATCCCCCCATAGTACACACCCTTTTAGTAACCAGAGTTCCGTTTGCCGGTTCGGGAATGTCCTGAAAGTCTCATCGTTGTTCTTTTCCGGCTACCCTTTCTCTACCCAATGCAAAACCCACACCAGACGTTTGTCTTTATTAGTTTCTCGGGCAATGTCTGACGTGGTTATGGGTAGGTTGGGTAGAGTCTCTATGCTGAGGGTGGTCGTCGTGGGTGCTGGGTCAGTGTCTGGTTCGGGTAACGGTGAGCGGCTTAAGGCATCCGCATGGGAGATAGTCTTACAGGGTCGGTGTGTGATCCCGTAGTTGTAGGCGGCCAGGAATTCGGACCACCTTGTCATTCGGGGAGACAGAATGTTCGGGGTGGCCCTGTTCCCTGTGAGTATTCCCAGCAGCGGTTTGTGGTCGGTGATGATGGTAAATGTCCGGCCGTAGAGGTACTCGTGAAACCTTTTTACTGTGGCGACGATAGCCAAAGCCTCTTTGTCCAGCTGGCTGTAGTTCCGTTCCAGTTTGGTGAGGGTCCTTGAAAAGAACGCGATGGGTGCTTCCTTTCCGTCGGGGAGAGTGTGGCTGAGGACAGCGCCGATGCCGAAGGGTGATGAGTCACATGTGATGGCTAGTGGTAGGGTCTCGTTGTACTGGATGAGGATCGCATCCGAAGTGAGCAGGTCCTTGGTTTTCCTGAAGGCGGCTTCCTCGCGTTTCCCCCACGTCCAGGTAGCCGCCTTGTCCAAAAGCCTATGCAAAGGCTCTGCCGCGGTCGCCTTTTGGGGCAGGAACACATTACAAAAGTTAAGTAGTCCCAGAAACGCCTGCAGTTCTGTTTTTGACCTGGGTGTGGGGGCTTCCTTGATGGCTTTAATTTTTTTTTTTCGGTGGGGTGAATGCCATGTTGGTCCAGGAGGTATCCTAGGAATTCGACCCACTCTGTGTACAGCTGGCATTTTTCCCTCTTCACTTTAAGCCCGATTTCTTTGAATCTCGTTAGCACCTCCCTTAGGCGACTCTCTAATTCGGCCTGGTTGGTTGCCGATACTAGTACATCGTCGAAGTATGGTACCACCCCCTTGATGCCTTGTAAGAGTCTTTCCATGAGGCTCTGGAAAATTCCAGGTGCCACGCTGACTCCAAATTGGAGGCGGTTGCATCTAAAGGCTCCCCGGTGGGTGACTATGGTTTGCGCCTCTGCAGTTTCCTCGTCGACCAGCAGTTGCTGGTATGCTTGGGCCAGGTCGAGTTTCACGAAAACTTTGCCCCCTCCCAGTGAGTGTAGGAGATGCTGCACTACGGGGACGGGGTAAGCGCTTTGCTGCAAGGCGCCATTTAGGGTGGCCTTATACTCCCCGCAGATTCTCACTGACCCATCAGGCTTGATTGGGGTGACTATGGGGGTCTCCCACCGGGTGTGGTCTATGGGTTGTAAGACCCCTTGCTTGACGAGCTTGTCAATTTGCTCGTCGATTTTTGGTTTGAGTGCGAAAGGTACCCGCCTTGGTTTTAGGCGTTTCGGGGGAACGTTTGGGTCTAGGCTGAAGGATATAGGGGGCCCTCGGTACTTGCCTAGGGTGCTGTTGAACACTTCTTGGAAGTCCCGGGCCAGTTGCTGCTCCCAGTCGGCTTCGGCAATGTGGTCGATGCCCGTGACTGCGATGCCTAGCGGTGCAAACCATTGAAGTCCCAGCAGGCTAAGTCGGTCTCGATCGACGATGGTCAGGGGAAGTCTTTCGGGAAGTCTTTCGGTGTGCCCCTTGTATGTCACTGTGAATTTTCCTGTTCCGACTACAGGGATGCGGTTTCCCTGGTAGTCTTTGAGGATTAGTCTCTGGTTTTCTAGTTCCCTCCTCTGGATGGTAGGCACCAAGCGTTTAATTTCTTGCCATGCTACCATTGAGAGGTAGGACCCGGAGTCCACCTCCATTTTACAGGGTTCGCCTTCGATGCCTACCTCCACGTAGACCTTTCTGGCGTCTGTGGTAGTTGCATGGCCGATGGTGACCGTCTGATGTATCTCTTCTCTCCGCCGGCTCTTGCCCCCTCGTTGGGCTCATCCGTTCCGTTCCCAACGGTTGTCTGCTGGGCGGTCTCTGGTCCTGGGGGGTGGGCTCTCTCGTTTCCGTTTGCTTGGGTCCCATCGTCTGGGGCTGTGGGTTTTCTTGAGGCGGCAGACGCGGGCTATGTGGCCTTTTTTTGTCGCAGTGCCTGCAAACGGAGTCGAAGAACCGGCATTCGGATCTGGGGTGGTCGCCTCCGCAACCGGCACACGCGGTCCTTGACTTACAACTCTGCCAGCTGCGCTGGTCGCGGCCTGCCTGGAGACGGTGGATGTCTTCCTCCTCGTCTGATGTGCCCGAGGTGGAGTGGAGTTCGCCCTGGTGGGTGGTAGTTTCAGGTTGGGCCTCAGTCGACCGTGCAGGGTTGTTGTTTGTGGTGCAGTCCCCGGCATTCGGTCTCTGCATGCGGTCTGCTGATTGTCGGGTTGCTTCGGCTGCCGCGGCTTTGGAGATGGCATCGGCGAGAGCGATGTTGCCCTTAGCCATCAACCGACTTTGGAGAACGGGGTCCCAAAGGCCAAGCATGATTCGGTCCCGCAGGGCCTCGTTCATATTGGAGAACTCGCATAGTCCTCCAAGGCGCCACAGCTCTGCAACGAAATCACTGAAACTCTCGCCCGACCGCTGGTCCCGCCAATAAAATTCGTGTCGTCGGATGAGAATGGGTACGGCTGGAGCGTAGTGTTTCCGGAGTAATGGCTCGAGGTCCGCCCAATCCATCGCGGTAACATTGGCAGGCTTGGCTAGCGCTTTTGCCATCTTAAACACTGCGGGCCCGCAGTGCGTTAGGAAGATGGCTCGTTTCTTCGGTCCCGTGGCATCCTTCAGATCGTTGCATTCGAGGAACATCTGGAATCTGTCCATGTAAGATTCCCCGTCCTCGCTGGCGGGGTTGAAGGGGGTTGGTGGCGCGATGCTGGCCATCTCGTCGGTTGGCTGGCTTCTTTCGGACACGTGCTTCGGTTCAAGATAAGGATCCCATCCTCGTCGCCAGTGTTATGTCCGCGTGGAAGGAAGCCAGGAGTCGGTGACTTTGTATCAAGCTCTTTATTGCAGTCAGGAACTGAACTGGCTCTTAGAAAAACTTTGCGGCTTTTTATTCCCAAGCCGCCGCGGCCGCGGCCAATGGCACCACTTTGAATCTCCCATGATTCGAATCTACCAATCGCGGGAGATTCTCAGCGAGCCAATCGGCGCAGCTCGCCTGGCCAATCCGATCGCCCCGCGCTTTGGCCAATCAAAGCACGGGGATCTCAAGAATTCAAATGAAGGTACAGAACAGGTGAAGATTGTTTTACTTTAATGTGGGGCCTTGTCTTGGATTATATTTTAGGAAAAGGAACTCCACTTCGGTTGCATTGTGAAAAGATAGGCAGACTAATATCTTGTGGAATTATTTTTGATTTTTCGTGGTTGAAAAACACATCCTTCAATAATGATCAGAGCAGGATTTGAATATTCTGAGAAACTGTATCTGGACAAATTCAGCAGTGTAGAATACAGAAAGATCATATTCCGCTGCAGTTGAATTGCAAGTAACCTTTAGCCAGCTTTTCTGTTGCTGTTAAGGTCTCCCAACTTTTCAAAACTTTTACGCGAATGCAGATCCGTCAAAATAAAATACAAGCCGAAAGTTGACCGGTCTGTGAAAAAATGATGAAGTACTGCTAGGCCACAAAAATGTGCCTGGTCACTAGATATAACCATTTTATTATTTTCTGTGTGCCCGTGATTGTACACTTTAAGGTTTTTGTTGTTGTAACAGTTCTGAATGTTGCAATAGTTAAATATTGAAATATGACTCACAGCTGTAAACGAGTGGTGAAAGAAAATGATATCAGAAACACTTTATTTTCACTTCATGTTGTAGGAAAAAGTTGAATTCATTATGCAAAGTGTACATAGTATGAGCATGGTAAAGTAAAGCATAATATGATACTTATAAGGCTTGACAGCTAAAACATATTAAGGACATCCTGGCTGCATCCATAGTTGTGATGTGGTCTTAGCTTCTGTGCATCATTGGTCTTTCTGTTTAAGCCCCAGAAATCTTAAATGCTCTCATTTAAGATTTGCATGTATAAAATAGGTCTGCCCTTGCATTTATTCTGTTGAAGATGCATTGCACTTAATAGTTTGCAAAACATTTTGCTATTTCTGCAGTCTATTACAGTTACACAACCTGGGCATATAGAAGGAAACAAATCTTAAGTAAGATTTGCATAAAATATGAGTCAACAGTATGTGGCAGCAGCCAAAAAAGCCAGCACAATCTTATATTGCGTCAACAGAGGCATACAATTGATATCAAGTGAGGTACTAATACCTCTCTATAAAGCCTTAGTAAGATCACGCCTGGAATACTGCATCCAGTTTTGGTCACCACACTTTCAAAAAGATGTTGATACTCTAGAAAGAATGCAGAGAAGAGCAACCAGGAGGATGAGGGGACTGGAGGCTAAAACATACGAAGAACGGTTGCAGGAACTGGGCCTGGCTAGTCTAGTGAAGAGATGGACCAGGGGAGACAGGATAGCAGTCTTCCGATATTTGTGGGGCTGCCACAGAGACGAGTGAGGAAGGAGTCAAGCTATTTTCCAAAACACCTGAAGGCCAGACAAGGAATAATGGATGGAAACTGAACAAGGAGAGATTCAACCTGGAAATACGGAGGAATTTTTCTGATAGTGAGAACAATCAACCAATGGAACAGAAGTTGCCTTCGGAAATTGTGGGAGCTTCATTACTGGAGGCTTTCAAGAAGAGATTGGACTGCCATTTGTTAGAAGTGGTGTAGGGTCTCCTGCTTGGGTGGGAGGGTTGGACTAGATGACCTAAAAGGTCCCTTCCAACTTTCTTAATCTCTTAAAAAGAAGCAGTCCTCCAAATAGGTACAGTTACTGTTATGATCCTGTATCTACAGCAATCAGCTGAAATGTAAGGTATTGTTTGTCAGTTTTTAGCTGGGTTTGTGTGTGGTTTGCAGCCTCAGTGCTCAGTGCTCAGTTCTTTATGATTGCATCCTGTTATGTCAGCCTTCTCCTGCCCACCCAAGCATCCTTCAGAAGGGTGGACTTGAGCTGCCAGAATGCTTAGCAATGATGTTGGCTGAAGATTTCTGGGTGTTTCACGGAACTGTGTCCTCATCAATCCCCTCAGTAGTTTGGTATGCGTGTGAATCAAAACATTTTAGAGGTCCAAACCTTTCTTCCCCCGTTTCAATCTAATGACTACCAGTGGATTAAGGTCCGTCTCTAAAAGTAAAAATCCAGAAGGACAAGTTGTGATTTGTTTTCCCCAACAATAAAGATTTATTTACAGGTAGCCCTCGACTTATAGAGGCTCACTTAGTGACCTTTCAAAGTTGCACTTCATAAATATGAACTAGTTGTTTGATTCTGACTGGCTCAAGGTGGACTCAGCCTTCCCTCCTTCCGAGGTGGATAAAATGAGGACCCTGATTGTTGGGGGCCAGAGGCTAACTCTGTAAACTGCTTAGAGAGGGTTGTAAAGCATTGCAAAGCGGTATATAAGTTTTAAGTGCTATTGCTATTTCACATTGTTTTCTTCATCATTACATTTATACACCATTGGTCCTTCCAAAATGCGGCAGTGCCAACACACCTTGAAGACACAATGTTGGGGAAGATGTTGGATCTAAAAAAAAAATCCAGGTATGAATCAAGATGCACATTAGACTACCCCAGCAGTTGGATTGAGAGAACCAGTGTCTTCTTCCTTTTCCTTCATTATTTTGATGAGCTCCAAGTGCAGCTGAGCAGAAAATACAAGCTTCTATGAGAGGCCAGAAAAAAGTTGCTGCTTTCCAAGTGTTCCTGCTTTTATAAAATAAAATAAATAAAATAAAAAGACTCCATTAACAGAAACCATCTGATTATTAATTCCAAATGCCCTTAATTGGAACGTTTCCTGAAGGGGAAGACAGGAGTGGGGAGGGCAAAAACCACCATATTTAGATTTTGTTTGGAGTGGAAAGAGCCAGGAAATGAGCCATAAAGAGTTTAGACAGTCGGAGAAGAAAAGAAAGAGACACAAATAAAGAGGAGAGGTGTAGGACCGAGCATTGAAAGGAAATTATTCCGATTACATCAGTCCATTTCTTTTTAAGTCCACATGGAATAGCCTAACGCTTGAGCTGCTCTTGGCTCTTACGATTTGCAGCCAACTAGTTAAGGATTTCTCTGTGTTGAGCAGGAATGGGGGGAATAGCAGAAAACAGGGGTGGGGTATGTGTGTGTATGGAGGTGGAGATGATTTAGTTGACTTGTTAAAGCAGCCCAATGGCCTGGAAATGAACCATTTCTTTCTCCCTAGCCTTCAGGACTGCACAGGGCTTAATTTTGACATCCACTGACATATTACAACTCTTATAAGGTTCTGGTGTTCAGATGGCTGTTTAAGAAAGGAGAAACTTTACGGATAAGTTTCCAGGTTCTCTTGCCTCGGCTTCGAGTTGATTCCCTCCAGGGCACACTCAAGACACATGAATGATGATTCAGAGAGGACTTGTCAGATACCCTAAATTGCGATCGCTTTCATTGCATAACCAATCTGATCAACTCTCACAACAAGCCCAGTTCCAGAGATGTATATTCCCACCTCCTATTTTTCTATAAGCATGCTCATTCTCTCCTTCATTCTTTCAAAGGTTTAGCGTGAGCTAGAAGCCCTTGAAAAGTTTCAGCATTGGCCTCCTTTGTGTCTCTCAACGGCACCACTGTTTTGGTTTGGTGGCAGCGGGGCCTCAGATAGAAAGTCCATACAGAGAGTGGTGAGGACAGCAGAGAAGATTACAGGAAGTTGGCTTCCCGTCGTTCAGTATCCTGCTTATAAGTGCTTATCAGCTCAAAGAATTGTTAGAGACTCCACACACCCACTTCACAATCTGTTTCTGTTGCTGCCCTCTGGGAGGAAGTTTTGAAGTTTTTCTAGCAAGACTACTGGGTTCCGGAACAACTTTGTTCCCTAGGCCACCCGTCTGGTAAACTCGCAAGATTTGTTGCTCTCACCATATACATGCATGCATTCGAAATAGACTGCGTTGTTTCTCTGTGTCATACATATATGTGGGTGTATGCATAATTTTGTATTTATTTATTTAGTCATGCTTATGTAGTATATATTGGAGGTGGCACCTCTTTGAGAGCTGCATGCAATGAAATCTTAATCTACATTAGTCTATTAGTGTACATTTAAAGTGACAATAAAGTTTATTCTATTCTATTCTATTCTATTCTATTCTATTCTATTCTATTCTATTCTATTCTATTCTATTCTACTGTTCCATTCTATTCCATTCCATTCTATCCTACCCTACCCTACTCTATTCTATTCTATTCTATTCTTCCATTCTACCCTACCCTGCCCTACCCTACCCTACCCTACCCTACCCTACCCTACCCTACTCTATTCTATTCTATTCTATTCTATTCTATTCTATTCTATTCTATTCTATTCTATTCTATTCTACTGTTCCATTCTACCCTACCCTACCCTACCCTGTTCTGTTCTGTTCTGTTCTACTGGTATTCTATTGATGAATATACTGTATGTCTTCTCGGATTGAATTGTAATGTTCCTTGAGCTTACCTACTACAATAACAGAATTGGAAGGGACCTTAGAGGTCTTCTAGCCTAACCCTCTACTCATGCAGGAAACCCTACACCACTTCAGATATATGACTGTCTAATTTCCTCTTGAAAATCTCCAGTGCTGGAAGACCCACAACTTCAGCCATTCCACTGATTAATTGTTCTGACTGTCAGGGAATTCCTCCTGAGTTCTAGGTTGCTTCTCTCTTTGACTAGTTTCCATCCATGGCTTCTTGTCCTGCCTTCTGGTGCTTTGGAATCCCACCACTGCTGTAAATCTCCCAGAGTCACCTTATAGGGGAGATGGGCAGCATACAAATTCAAATTTAAAAATAAACAAGTATTACATAAATCACTTTTTGAGGGCAAGGATACATATCAAATGTTTTAATTGGGGCCCTGTTAGATATAGTATAAATAGTCCAGATGCAGTGGTTAGAATGCAGTACAGATAATCCTCGACTTACATCCACAATCGAGCCCAGAATTTTTGTTGTTCAGCAAGTTTTTGTTGTTCAGCAAGTTAAATGAGTTTTCCCCCTTATTACGACCTTTCTTGACACGGTTGTTAAGTGAAACTCCGCAGTTGTTAAGTTAGTAACACGGTTGTTAAGTGAATCTGACTTCCCCATTGGCTTTGTTTGAAAGAAGGTCGCAAAAGGGGATCATATGGCCCTGGGACACTGCAACAGTCATAAATATGAACCAGTTGCCAAGCATCAAGAGCTGTGGTGATGCAATGGTTAGAATGCAGAGTTGCAGGCTAACTCTGCCCGCAGCTGGAGTTCGATCCTGAATGGCTCAAGGTTGACTCAGCCTTCTGTCCTTCTGAGCTGGGTAAAACGAGGACCCGGACAATAGGATGAGTCTGTAAACCACTTAGAGAGGGCTGTAAAGCACGGTGAAGCAGTAAATGATATTGACTGTTTATATTGACTGTTTCCTAGTATGATTTGATTGCTTATTGTACTCTATGACTATCATTAAGTGTTGTACCTTATGATTCTTAACGAATGTATCTTTTCCTTTATGTACACTGAGAGCATTTGCACCAAGACAAATTCCTTGTGTGTCCAATCACACTTGGCCAATAAAGAATTCTATTCTATTCTGTTCTGTTCTGTTCTGTTCTATTCTGTTCTGTTCCATTCCATTCCATTCCACTCCACTCTTCTCCATTCTATTCCATTCCCATTCCATATCATCTGTTCTGTTCTGTTCTGTTCTAGTCTAGTCTAGTCCATTCCATTCCATTCTATAAATCTAAGTGCTATTGCTAGTATGTGCTTTACTTATCTATGACATTTCTCCCTTATTCTTTCTTGAGGCGATCATGGAACCATTTACACATGGTTTCCAGAAGAAGTTGCAAAGATCTTACAATCTCAAACCATTTTTGTACATGATCTGAAATAAGAGATTATTTGAGTCCCATAACAAGCATGTTACCATAACATGCTTTGCTCATGCCATTATTCAGGGTTTTTTTCTTCTTCTGCCAATGGTGTGTATTCTTCTGATCCTGGTATTTTGCATAATGTTCATGTTCAAAATCACCAAAAAGAAAAATAAGAACATCTGCAAAAGTATATTACGAGCTCCCGCCCTTCCCCATGATTTTTCCAGTCTTTAAAAACGCTGAATATCGTGATGAAGCTGTTAATATTAATTTGTGTTCTTCTCTGGGTTTGTTGTTGCTGTTTTATTGACAGACGATTGCGCCGGTTAAATTTTTCAGTGAGTGCAACTGAAGCTGGCGAAAACAGCAGCAGTAAGAAAAATCTCAGCTTTTCATCTTCCCGATTCAGCGGAAGTCATTAATATTTATTTTTTTAAAAAACAACAACAACTCTTATTTGAGGGTTGGCATGCAGGGTTTTTTTTTAGAAAAAAGAAAACACAAATAAATGCTTACATATTAAAATATGAACACTGCTCATAAAATAGTGGCAATGAATGCGATGTTTAAACATTTACAGATCCTTTGATTATTCCTTTGGAAGTTCTGAAATGGTCATCCCTGAATATTGAATTTAGTCTCATATTGCACATTTGTTATTGGTTTATCAAAATATAAAATATAAAGACAAATAAAAATGATGGGAAAGTAGGGGGAGAAGAAGGGGAAAAGAAGAATTGACTGCCAACTCTTTTTAGCACAGTAGAATAAGAAGAACATATATTCTCACAACTTTTTACTTTTATATAGTAACTAGCAGGGTACCCGTGCTTCGCTACAAAACTATGTGATCTGGCAAATTTTTGGGGAGGAAAATAAGGGGAAAAAATTCTGCCTCTGCCTACCAATATCCATCGGTATTCATCTGGCTAGTGTCCTGTCAGTGTGTGAGAGAGTTGAGGGCTGTTTGGAAACTGAAACAATATTTGCTGTGTGAGCAAGAAGGAGACAGCAAGGAGCCTGGGTGTGGCTTAGTTCAACTGCAGTTGGAACAGATTTCTTTTCAGGTGGGGAGGGGAGTAGAAGTCCTTAGCATCAGAGCGTGTTAATAATAATATAGGAAATACTATTGCTTTGATGGTCATTTCGAAAAATCCTTTTTTAGTGAGCACCTAGAAGCCAAGAGGAATATATGTGGCGAATTTCAAGTTTGTAGGCTTTATGGTTGTGGAGATTTTGTGATGATGTGTGAGTGGTATTTCGCCTTTATATATATAGACATGTCTATGCTGGCCATTTTAATATCAAAAAATACTATCTAATCAGCAAAACCCAAAATCAAAATTTTGGGTTTTTTTTCCACCTCAAGCACAAAGTCCAGAAGTGGTTTCCAGTGACTGTTGAATTCAGTCTTGATTATTAGGTCTGCGTTCAATTTTCCTTTTCTTTATAATAATAATGAAGTCTGAAGGTTGATTTTGATCAAGTCTAGATTGAACGTTTAGACTAAAAAGGCTGTGATTTTAAAAAGAAAGCCTGCTCTTAGGTCTTGACCAGGGTTGTCAAACTGGATTACTTCGGAGACAGGATCAGCATTGTCGTTCTCCATGGGCTGGCTGGGGGAGGGGTTTGCTGGCCAAAACAGGGCATGGGACCCCTCCCATGGCCACCCTGCATCTGTTTTGGCCACCAGAGGCACTGCGGGCCAGTCATTTGCTATTTCCAGGCTGGCCCTGCAGGCTGGAGTTAAGCACCCCACAGCCTTGAGTTTGTCACCCTTGGTCTAGAGCAGACATACCCAATTCCTGCAACCCTTCTTCATTTGTTTTAGCCTGCATCCCTTTAATTATCATTGGTGCTCTTTTCTGTATACTTTCCAGAGTCTCAACATTTTTATTTTGTTTACCCTATTATAAAAAAGATGTTGAGACTCTAGAAATAGTGCAGAGAAGAGCAACAAAGACGATTAGGGGACTGGAGGCCAAAACATATGAAGAACGATTGCAGGAACTGGGTACGTCTGGTTTAATGAAAAGAAGGTCTAGGGAGAACATGATAGCAGTCTGCCAATATTTGAGGGGCTGCCCCAAAGAAGAGGGAGTCAAGCTATTCTCCAAAGAGCCTGAGGGCAGGACAAGAAGCAACGGGTGGGAACTTATCAAGGAGAGAAGCAACTTAGAACTAAGGAGAAAATTCTTAACAGTGTGAACAATTAAACAATGGAGCAGCTCGCCTTCAGAAGTTGTAGGGGCTTCATCACTGGAGGTTTTTAAGAAGAGACTGGACAACCATTTGTTTGAAGTGGTATAGGGATTCCTGCCTAAGCAGAGGGCTGGACCAGAAGACCTCCAAGGTCCCTTCCAACTCTGTTATTCTGTTACTTTGTTTTGCTTAAACCTGGACTGATCTTCCGCTGAGCCCTGTTTTGTTGCATTCTTCGTGACTGCAACTTTAATCAGAAAACCAGATGCATTAAAATGGGAGCATGAATTTATCCTAATATGTATTTGCTGCTGCCTCAGTCTCTCTCTCTCTCTCTCCCTCTTTCTCTGTGTGTCTTATGTCATTTCCCTTATGAACGGTTGTGTTTTCAAGTTGAATTTGACAGCCGGAACAGCTCAAATTGTCTTTATCAAAGCTAAGTTTCTTAGAAATCACTTTTGAAGGAAGTGATCACAATTCATAGCTGTACATATGCTTCATATGCCAAGTGCTTTACACTCCTGAATTAGCAAATTTAGCAAAGGGCAACAAGATTAGAACAGAACATCCTTAAAGTGGCAGCATTTAAATGTGCTATATATGTTAAATCAGTAGTGAAGGCAATAAAAGCTATATATATATATTCAGCTTTGTTCGGGTATTTTCCTACGTCATAGTAGTGGTGCTTTTAAAGTTGTAGCAACGTTTCAGCAGAATCTCATCTGCCATCATCAGGCTTCTGTATTGTGTTCGTCTGTGAGCTAAGACTTTTACAGTGGTTTCAGATTTAAATTTGGGGCAGCCTATTGCTGTGCCAGAATGGTTTTTTCTTCATCCTGATTGGTTGAGAGTCTTGGTCTGTGTTTATTGGTCTTAGAGTTTGCTGTGTTATGCTTCTAATATCTTCTGTCTTTTTTTTTTTGGCTCTTTTTGTATCTTGATTGGCTGGCAACATTGTGTTACTTTATTGGAGGCCTTTAGTGCGGCTTGGCTTTGGGTAAATGGACGGCTATTATTAGTTAGGAAGCTGGGTTTCATCTGGGTGCCTGGTTGGGGTGTGTTTGAGCTGGAGGTATCAGGGGGGAATCTGTTTGTGCCCAGGTGTTTGCCTGGCTTGTGGTGTGGAGATTTTTTTGTTTGTGAGTGCAGGCTTCCAAATGATTGACAGCCTGGTGGAATCGTCTCTTTTGTTCATGCTTTCTGGTCTTTTTTCAATCTCTATGGTTTCTCTGATGATTCTGTGGCTGGGATTTTCTATAGTGGCTAGGGTTTTGGTGCTATTGAAGTTGATGCTATGACCTGTGTCTTCCATGTGTTGGACTAGGGAGGAAGTGTGTTCCAGCTTTTTGACTGCATTTTTGTGTTCATCCAGGCGGGTGCTTATTCTTCTATTGGTCTGTCCAATGTATGTGGCCGGGCATGATGCACAGGGGACTTCATATATGCCTTGGTTTTCCAGGTCAATTTTATCTTTGGGGTTCCTGAGGATGGCTGCTATTTTTCTGTCTGTTTTGAAGGCAGTCTTGATGTGGTGTCTGTATAGTATCTTACTAATTTTGTCTGTAGTGCCTCTTATGTAGGGCAGGACAGCTGTTCCATGGGTCTGTTCATCTTCTGGGTCTCTATTATGTCTCAGTGTGTTTTAGTGGATCAAGTTGGTGATTTTGCTTTTGTGGAAGCCGTTGGCTGTCAATATTTTAGTCAGGGTGCATAGTTCAGTCTTAATGTGTGTCTTGTCTGCCAGGCGTTTGGTTCTAGTAATTAGTGTTTTAGCCACGGAGTTTATCTGTGCTGGGTGGTGGTGGGATTGGGCGTTGGTGTGTGTTTTCTTCTGGTATACGGTGTGTCCTAGTGTGCCATCTGTTTTTTTGTAGATTAGTACATCTAGGAATGGTAGTTGTTTGTTTGTTTCTGTTTCCATGGTGAACTTGATTTTGGGGTGTGCGCTGTTTAGGTGTGTTAGGAAATTGTTTAGGTTTTCTCGTCCATGGACAATTTCCTAACACACCTAAACAGCGCAGACCCCAAAATCAAGTTCACCATGGAAACAGAAACAAACAAACAACTACCATTCCTAGATGTACTAATCATTGTTTCACGTTGTTTAAATGTGTCTAATTATACTGCCGTTCAATTTACCTCTTGTTATTACATATATCTTGTTATATTAAAGTATGTATATTGTTGTTCCCCTCTTATTTCTATTCTTTCTTATTTTTCCCATGGATTCATTTAAGCATAAATAACATTTTTTTTCACCATTATTTATTATCCCCTGTCTTATATTTAATATTTTAAAAATTACTCATTTTTCCACCATGCTTCCAATATCCCAAATATCCAACACTACTAATCAATCCAAATATTAACAGTATTCAGTCGATCCCAGGATTACATTTCCAACTCCCCACAATTTCTAATCCTTAAAATTTGAAATTCACAATATATTTTAACATGCTGTTGATATTAAGAATACAATTAAATTCCCTAATCCTAAACTTCCACCTTCTATCCTTAATTTATTTTTAAATATAGTAAATTCTATTTATCTATTAGTATATATATGCTAATAGATTCAAATTCTGATGGGTTGCTTCTGCCCCCATGGCCAGATGGCTAAACTTTGGGCCTCAGCTACTGGCTCCATATTTGTGGCTATTTGTGCATCTTGTGATGGTGTGATTGTGTTTTACAATGGTTTTGCTGCAGATTGGCAGCCATTTATATTTTTTGGCAAAACTGGCTCCATTGTCATCAGTGATGCACTCCAGAATGTTGGGCAATTTCTATTGTAGCTAATTGGCTTTCGTCCTGTGTTGGATCTTGGGTAAGGGGCTGCTTTCAAATCCTATCACTTTGCTTTTGTTACCGGTCAAACTTTGCTGCAAGCAGTGTCGAAATATCCTGTCTTGAATGAATTTCTGTCTGCAGTAATTTTTTTTTTTGCTTATGAATAGAGTCATCTAGATAGTTGGATTCTTTCTATAAGCTCTTTTATCTCTTAAGTGCTGGCTGGCATCTGGTGCGGGCTATTAAGAAAGACTTGGGGGCTGCTTCCTGCCTCTAAAAACAATGTTTCTCCATTTCTCATTTAGGTAAATATAATATTCTGCCTTTTTAAATATTCCTCAAAATTTTTCATTCTTCTTGGAGTTAGGGGGTCTTCCCACAGCATATGTTGAAAAATATTTTATGGGTGGAATTCGATACGCTACCAATCTGTTAGAAGAAGCAGAACCGTTATCAAATCTCTGTGTCAGGTGTAGAATACTTTTGAGGTAGAGGTCTTTGTGTTATTAATCCACAATGAATATCAAAAGGGATATTAAATATTAGGAATATCTAAAAAGTTTATGCCAGTCCTTTATTCTTAAGCAGGGGTGGTTGGAATATTTTCTGCATCACCTTGAATGGATATCTAAGTGGGGCTCTTTTTAAATAAGCATTGACTGAAGGCATTTTCATTCATGGACAGTTTCACCCATTGCATTTAAGATTTTCAGTGGCCAAAATAAACTGAAATGGATATTTGTGTCTATTTGTGTGGGATGGAGGGAGGTCCAGTTATACTGGAGATTTACCCTAAATCTGAACTCTGTCTATTGTTTGATGGGAAGAACAGATGCCAGATGCTGTACTGATTTTGCAAAGGGGAAAAACATTATGAGAGGTGGTAATATTGGTTGCCAAAACCTCTTGAACTCTTGAAATCAAACAATGCTATGAAATGAATTGGCGTTTAGCATATTCTGCTGTCAAAATGTTACTCATTCTGTTCCCTCCTTCCTTCCTTTCACCCACCCACCTTGGTTATATATTGTGGATGAATTTCAACAGGAAGGGTGTCTAACATTTTCTCAGATCCCTTTCTCTATAAATGAAACTATTGGAAGAAAAGTGGCTTTTCAAACTCTTCTGGATTATCACATGGATTATCTTAATTTCCCATTAGAATGAGCCGGAGGGTGGGTGGGTTTAAAAACATCCAAACCCACCCATTGTTAACTCTGAAGTGAACCTGGCTGAAGCCATCTTCTGCTGCCTCATAGTTGCCATGAATTCGTAGTGGGGAAGGGGAACATAATAGCCTAGCTAATGGTCAAAACAAAAAGCTTTCTTATGGGAACCAAGGTCAAATATACAAGTGGCAGTTGCAGGAGGAGAAAAGTTAAGCAAGGAGCCCACCAAATGTCCTGAGTGGAGAATGCGAACTATGACAATACGAGAAGACGTCACATGCTAGTTTTATTATGTCATTGCTGAGGGAAAACTTTTCAGAGTTGGTTTTCACTGGCTGTGCTGATTTGATGTATCCAATAAACATGTTCTTTAAGAAATCTACCTGCCTCGGAGTTCTGCTTTTGATGGGTGCTGTCATGCCCCTGTTGGAATCTGATTCCGAGGGGGAGGTTGAGCAGCTGACAGGGAATGGGAGTGTGGCTCTGGTGGCTGTGGAAGAAACTGGGGAAGGGCACAGTCTGGCTGGGCATTCAGAGGAAGAACCAGGGCCACCCCCTCTTCATCCTAGGGCACACAGGGAGGAATGGAGAAGGGAGCAACATGAGTTATGGGAGTTATGGGAGAGAAAAGGGCCCTGATTCCCTTCATTAGTTCAGCTGGGAAAACAGGATTTAAAAAGGGCGTTTGCGCACAGCACCTTGCTGGAACCAAAGCGTGAATTATCTTGGTTTGTCAAGTCTTATCTGGGTTCTGGTATCCTCCCAACTGTGTGTGTTTCATTATCTTTGGAAGTCTGCAATTCCTTATCCTGCCCTGTCAGTGTGGTTTGTGTTGGTTTTTATTTATAATTTATATGTACTTTCGGTTCGGACTGAATTTCTTCCCTTTAAAAACTGTTCTTGGGAGAGTTTTTTCTCCAGCCAATGATAACTGGACATTAAGGACCGAGTTGGAGGTATTAAAGGGACTTTACCTACTTTGTGGCTTTTGTGCCACGCCCTGGGTCATCACAGGTGCAGAATTCGGAATGCTGATACCCATTTCCTTATACATGCTTACAGCAGGGTTGGTCTCAGTGATTTAAATAATCCCTTTCAGATATACCGTAGGTGTCCGTGCATTTGTGTACAGGTAGTCCTCCACTTACAACAGTTCATTTAGTGACCATACAAAGTTACAGCAGCCCTGAAAAAAGTGACTTATGACTGTTTTTTCATACTTACGGCCATTGCAGCATCCCTATCATCACATGTTCAAAATTCAGTTGCTTGGCAACTGGTTTATACTTATGATCCTTGCTCTGTCCCAAGGCCATGTTGATCCCATTTTGTGACCTTTTGAGAAGCCAAATCACTTAACAACTGTGGCAAGAAAGGTCATGAAATGGGGCAAAATTCACTTAAAAACAGAAATTTTGGGCTCGATTGTGGTCGTAAGTCGGGTTCAAATGTAGTCTGTAGGTTTTTTTGCGATTTACCAGTGATGGCAACCCTTTTTGTGTTGTGTGTGTCAAAAGTGCATGCATGCTGGCACCCACAATGCAATGTGCCCCACCCCCCTGCGTATGCGCACGCAACACCCTCCCGTCCCCTTACCTGCACTGCCCATGTGCGCACCTCCCAGCTGACTTTCGGCCCATTTGAGACTGTTTTCGCCCTCCCAGAGGCTCGAGGGAAGCCTCTGCAGTCTCAGGAGGCAAAAAAACAGGCCCGTTTCGGCACTTCCGGTATTTCCGGAAGGCCCATTTTTCAGCCTCCCGAGTCTGCAGAGGCTTCCCTCGAGTCTATGGGAGAGCGAAAATGGCTTCCAATGGGCCAAAAATCAGCTGGGAGGCACACACACGTGCAGTGCATGTACTTTTGGCTGAGGTTCGTGTGACCGCACAAATGGCTCTGCGTGCCACAGGTTCACCATCATGGATCTACACTATGCTATTCTACAAAGAAGAAAGTCAGTACAGCAAATTCTCAACTTACAACCACAATGGAGCCCCAAATTTATGTTGTGCAAGGCAAGACAGTTGTTAAGTAAATGCTGCCCCCTTCCTGCCATTGTTGTGAAGTCAATCACTGCAGTAGTTAAGTCAGTAAGACAGTTGTTAAGTGAATCTGGCTTCCCCATTGATTTTCCTTGTCAGATGGTCACAAAATGGGATCACGTGACCCTGGGACACTGCAACCGTCTTAAGTATGAGTCACTTGCCAAGGGTCCTAAATTTTGATCATATGACCATGGGGAGGCTGCAATGGTTGTAACTGTAATAAAAGGTCGTAAGTCATATTTTTCAGTGCTGTTGTGACTTCGAATGTGTCAACTCATAAAATATTTCTATGGTCTTTTTAGAGTCGGCAACAGAAAGGGAGGGGGGAGCAGTGCGGCAGCTTGCAAACCAAAGTGCATTCCATAAATGTTTTCAAAGATAGTAACTAGGTGGGTTTCCGGTTCTGCGTAGCTTCGGTGGCAGCAGGAATTTGCGACCGTTCGCGATTCCTGCTGCGCTTGCCACCGAGGTACCCCCGATCCAAATGGGTCAGGGGGATATGGCTGCCCTGTAGGGACAGCCGAAGAGAGAGGGGAGCCGGACAGGGGGTTGGGGGTGTTGCAGACCCCCTCCTCGTCCGGAAAAACCCCTTTTTCCCAAGGTGGTGGAGCAGCAGTCAGCAATGTCCGCCACGAAGAAGCCAGCAACCGGGTAAGATTGTGCTGGAGGAAGCAAGAAAAGTGAAAGTGCTGGCTGAGCCGGGTCAATCAACATCTTTTAAATTCGCTGGAACTGAGCTGTTTGAATTGCTGGAGGATACATTGTATCCCTAAGAAGATCGAAAGCGGCGGAGAAGCTGTTAAAGGGAACTTTTTTTTTTCTTCACTCTCCCACCCCATGGAAACAGCAGGTGAAGATTTGAAAT
Source organism: Hydrophis major (assembly GCA_033807585.1). Lineage (NCBI taxonomy): Eukaryota > Metazoa > Chordata > Lepidosauria > Squamata > Elapidae > Hydrophis > Hydrophis major. Next base: position 12,647,817 of record CM066333.1, on the reverse strand, counting down.
TTGTTTGGGCACTGAAGGTGAACTATTTTGAAAGTTGAAGTTAAGGGACAAAAGAGTTCTTGGACATTGGACTAAAAAATTTAAGAAATTGGAAAACCCTTATTAGAGGTATGGATTTCTGATCATTTAAAAATTGATGTTGCAAGTGGGAAGGGAGAGGAAAAAAATTGGAGCAGAAGTGGAAAAAGGAGGAGATTGCCTAGAATCTCAAAGAAAGACAAATGGTAATTGGACCTCTTTGATTAAACAGTAACCCCAGAAAGAGAAATAGAAGAAGGAAGAAAAGTATTAACTTTTGGAACTTTTTTTGAATTATTTTTGATTAAAAATACTTGGTTGGTTGTTTTGGGGAAAGTTTCTCTTTTCAGGATGGCATCGCTTGTGGATGAACTAAAGACTGAATATCAAAAATATAAAAAGGAAGAACAAGATGGAAGAGATACTTTGGGCACTTTATTTCAATTTTTAGAAATGGCATTATGTACTTATGAAAAGTTGATTAGGCAGCAGAATGACTGGGACAAAGAAGAAGAGGAACAAGAAGCCATCTTTAATGAACAATGGGTTTTTTCTGGGGAGGAGGAAAAAGAGGATAAGAAAAAGGGGATTTTAAGGTTTGAAAAAACAACCAAAAAAGAGAAAAATGAGAGGAAAGGTGGATGCAAGGTTAGAAAGCAAAGGAAAGGGAGTAAGAAAAGGGAGGAGGAGAGACAAAGGGGTAAAAAGGGCAAGGAGAAGAATAAGCAAGAGAGAAAGGGGGGGGGGAGGAGAAGCCTCAATGGGGGGGAAGCAAGATCTAAAGAAAAAAAGTTTATTTAGAGACAATGGGTGAATCTAATTAAGGATAAAATGGGGATTCTGGAAGGTACATAAGATTGTATTTTTATATGTGTGTATAGAGTATAAAATTTATTGTGTAATTTTAGAATCTACTAAACAGAATCCCAAGATAAATTAAGTGTTATATGAAGTACTTTTAAGTTAGGGTAATGAATTAAAGGCGTCACTCCAATTAGTGTATAGGAGAAGTATAGTAAAAGAAAAAAGATGAATGGATAGTTGGAAATAGAACAGACAAAGAATGTTATTGAAAATGGTAATAAGATATGGAAGGATATATAAAGGTTTTGTTATGTTTTTTTGGGTTTTGTATGTTGATGAAAGGCAATAAAATTTTAATTAACAAGAAATAATTTGGATGAAAAGGAGAAGTTGGGATAAGATATGAAGTTAAATAGATAAAGTAAATATTGATATTATAATTGGGAATCATTCTGTTCTATTGGTTTTCTTCTTTAATTATTACTATTTTTTTTTTAGAAAAGAATTTATAAGCTGTTATGCCTTGATTGTTTGTGCACTGTTTTTGTAAAATTAATAAAATTGGTTTATAAAAAAAAAGAAAATGATAATAAGATATGGAAGGATATATAAAGTGAATATGATGTTTGAATTTGTGTCTGTGAGAAGAGTTTCAACCCGGGATCAGGCAGCCTTCAGAAAAGATGTTTTAGTTTTGTTTTTTTTTCTATGTTCTGTGTTTTGTATGTTTATGAAAGGCAATAAAATTTTAATAAGCAAGAAATATAATTTGGATAAAAGGAGAAGTCTGGATAAGATATGAAGTTAAATAGATAATGTAAATATTGATATTACAATTTGGAATTATTTTGTATGTTCTATTGGCTCTCTTCTTTAATTATTATTATTATTTTTTTAGAAAAGACTTTTCAAGTTGTTATACCTGGATTGTGTATTGTTTTTGTAAAATTAATAAAATTTGTTGTTGTTTTTTTTTAAAAAAGATAGTAGCTAGGTGACTGAACTTTCTGCCGTGCAAAATTCTAACTGGAGAGCATGATTGATGACTCTGGGCTATGGATGTGTCCCATTGGAGAATATGAATTACGATACACCCAGGGGGTGGGAGGAAACCAGGGTCAAAGGTGACAATGAATTATGTGTCTCAGAGTCAGCTACACCCAGGCAGTGCTGGACATGTTAACTCCCAATAAATCCTTTTGAAGTTTTGGAAATTTGGCTTGAGACTCATGATTTAAATGGGGGTATCTGCCAGAATCCTGACAGAACGGGCACTAAACAAATTGTTGTAAGTTGAGGACTACCTGTCCATAAGGAGAACGAGACTCGGTCAGTAAAGATGGGAGGTGCTGTAGTTGGAGATGCTACATTGCTTTTTGCTTGCAAAGCATTTTGCTCCACGGTTCTTTCTTGAGAAGAATTGTGGCAGGCAATCCAGAAGTGCTTGGCAAGGGAGTTTATAAGAAGAAGAAGGCTCTATATTTAATACAGGAAATGAAGGTGGTATTGGTTCTTCTGCTTGTTAGATCTGGAGTGTGGGCGCAAGGAACAGAGACGAGACATCGAATAGTGACTCCAACTCTTTATTAGTGACTTCAGAACAGAGCAGGGCTACTGGGCAGCAGCAGCTCCTTTTATAGAGCTGGCTGCTGTCACAATAACCAATGGTTTGAGTTTGCCGCACTGGTAGCGGCCAATCAGCGGTGACCCGCTGTCAGCCAACCAGATTAGCCAGAATTGGCCAATCGCAATCCGCTGTTTGCGGGCCAATCAGAAGTGCAGGATTACGAGCCTGCTGTGGAAACAAAGCTATTAGGATTTTAGACTGATGCGTTTGCTTAGTTCGTAACACCCCTCCCTCCTAGGTTCCGTCTGAGGGGTGGGGTGATATATTCTCACAGGTAGGCAGGTCGTTTCACCTGTCTACCTGATCTGCGTTGCTCCACCAGTCCTTGCCCTGACTCTGGTCTCGGTGGGCTGCTGGCTGCGCTTGTTGGCAAAGATGTTCCGCCCTCTCCGTTGGGTGACTGGGGGTTGTCATCTCTGCTTCCGTTAAGGCTGTCCTCCAGATCCCTTGGATTTGCTGCTGTCGCAGTGCTGCTCTATGGTGAGGCGATCATCTGGCCCGGCTCTCCTTCAGAAGGTGAATATCCCTGGGTTGGTTGTGCTGATTGTTGGTTTTCAAGTACTGGGTCATATGCTAGTTCTTCTCCGGTCCCCTCGATTTCCCTTCCCCCCCAGGTTTGAGGTTCGGGGTTTGTGATGGGGGTAGGTGTCAGCCTGGAGTGCAGTTGATCGATATGTCGCTTCCACATTTTTCCATCAGCAGTTTGTAACCGGTAGGGACGTGGACCCATAAGTTGAGTTATGGTAGCGGGGACCCACAATGGGTCATCGGAAAAGTTTTTTGCGAAGACTGGGTCGCCTACTTTGAAGGTGCGATACCTGCTGCTGGATCCCACGGGCTTTTCTGGTGTGTAGGTAGGGTGTAAGCTGTCAAGATGTGAGCGAAGTCTCCAACCCATCAGAAGTTCAGCCGGGGTTCTGTTTGTGGTGCTGTTTGTGGTAATATGTTGGAGGAGAAGCATCCGGGTCACCTTGTCGTTGAAGTCCCCTTGCTCCATCTTTTGTAAAGTTTTCTTTACGAATTGGACCATTCGCTCAGCCCTGCCATTGGCCGCAGGGTGAGCTGGCGATGTCAATGCATGGCGTATCCCCCGCTTTGCCAGGTACTGTTCAAATGCCAGAGTGGTGAATTGGGGGCCATTATCCGAAACTAGGACGTCTGGCAACCCGTGCGTAGTGAATAGTCTATTTAGTTTTTTGTGATGGCTTCTGTGGTGGTGCTCTTCATTTTGAGGACCTCCAGCCAGTTGGATCCACTGCTATAAGAAATGTATGCCCCTTGGTAGGTCCCGCAAAATCGATGTGGATACGGGACCAGGGACCTTGGGGTGCTTCTCATTCAGGTGGTGGTGCTTTTGGTGAAGATGAATGAGTTTCCTGACACTTGCTGCAAGTGGCCACCCAGGTTTCTATTCGCTTATCTATACCTGGCCACCAAGCATAGCTTCTTGCTAGTGCCTTCATTCGCACGATGCCTGGATGGCCATCGTGCAATAATTTTAGGACTTTATGCTGTAATCTCTCTGGGATGATGACTCTGTCTCCCCACAAGACGCATCCCTTTTGGGAGAAAAGTTCTGTTTGCCGGTTTTTGAACGGCTTGAAGGTGTCGTTTGGTTCGTTGTCAGGCCAACCTCTTTCTACCCAGCTGAGGACCCATGCTAAACAAGGATCCTTCCTTCTTTCTGAGGCGATGTCTTGTGCAGTCAGCAGTGGTGAAGGAAGAGTTTCGATTTGTAGCGTAGCGAGGGTTGGAGCTGGGTCGGCTATGATTTCTGGTAACGGAGAACGGCTCAAAGTGTCAGTGTGGGGAATGGCTTTCCCCGGGCGGTGTAGCAGTTGGTAATCGTATACGGCTAGAAACTCTGACCAACATGTCATTCTCGGTGATAAGATGAGGGGAGTTGGTTTGTCTCCCGCCAAAATGCCAAGTAATGGTTTGTGGTCAGTAATTATGGAGAAGGATCTTCCATACACATACTCATGGAATCGTTTAATCGCAGACACAGTAGCGAGAGCCTTTTTATCAAGTTGGCTATAGTTTCTCTCAGTTTTAGATAAAGTTCTTGAAAAGAACGCAATAGGTGCCTCAGTACCGTTTGGTAGGACATGGCTCAGGATGGCTCCTACTCCAAACGGTGAGACATCACAGGTGACAGTTAAATGTAAAGTCTCATTATATTGAATCAATACAGCATCTGAAGTTAACAAGTCCTTTACTTGCTGAAAAGCTTGCTCTTCGCGATGTCCCCAGACCCAGGAAGCCTTCTTATCAAGGAGCCTATGCAGGGGTTCAGGAACAGTCACCTTCTGGGGCAAGAAGATGTTATAAAAGTTAATGAGTCCCAAGAAGGCTTGGAGGTCTGTTTTATTCCTAGGTCTTGGGGCATTTTTTATTGCAGTGAGTTTTTTCTCCGTAGGGTGAATTCCTTGTTTGTCAAGAAGGTACCCAAGGAATTCAACCCTCTCAGTACAAAGTTGGCACTTGTCCTTCTTGACCTTCAGGCCAGCGTCTTTAAATTTCTGGAGGACCATTCTGATTCATTTTTCTAGCAGGGTTCTGTTGGGGGGCCGCTATTAAGACATCATTGAAGTATGGCACGACCCCTTTTATGCCTTGAAGCAATTTTTCCATCAGACTTTGGAGGATGCCAAGTGCTATGCTCACTCCAAATTGGAGTCTATTACACTTGAATGCACCTCTATGCGTGACTATAGTTTGGGCTTCTGCAGTCTCTGCATCTACGGGCAACTGCTGGTACGCCTGAGCTCGGTCCAATTTTGCAAATATTTTCCCACCTCCCAGGGAATGAAGAAGATGTTGGACCACAGGTACAGGTAAGCGCTCTGCTGAAGCGCGTGATTTAGGGTGGCCCGGTAATCCCCACAAATTCTTAAGGATCCATCAGGTTTTATGGGGGTTACAATTGGGGTCTCCCATCGGGCGTGATCGATCGGTTCCAACACGCCCTGGGCTATTAATTTGTCCAATTGTTCATCAATCTTTGGCTTGATTGCAAAGGGCATTCGACGAGGCTTAAGGTGAATGGGCGCAACGTCAGGGCTGAGATTAAACAATATGGGGGATCCCTTGTACTTGCCAAGCTTCTTGGTGAAAACGTCCTGGAATTCCTGGACAAGGGCTGCTTCCCAGTCATCACTTCCGGTCTGGTTGATGCCTGCTAGTTCAATTCCTAGTGGCGCGAACCATTGCAAACCCAGCAAACTGGGCCCATCTCGATCGACGATGGTAAGAGGTAGGGTTGCGGTGTGGTCTTTGAGGGATATGTGCACGTGGCTGGAACTGGCAACTGGAATTCTGTTTCCTTGGTAGTCTTTTAGTATGATTTTTTGAGTGCTGAGGTCCTGGCGATGAATGTCAGGGATCAGCTGTTTTAAGGTTTTCCAGGAGACCATTGACAGGGACGACCCAGAGTCGACTTCCATAACACATGGTTGATTCTCAATGGTGACCTTCACTCAGATTTTCCTCGCATCAAGGGAGGATGTGTGGCTGATGATGATGGTTTGATAGGCCTCTTCTCGTCTGGTTGAATTGGCGGGTGCTCGATTTCTGTAGTATTGGTTCCATTGGTTGTTGAGGCGGTCCCGATTTATTGGTGGAGTGCCTGTTGTATGCCGGAAGTTGTTCTCTCTTCAGATTGGGCTGGACCCTTGCCTGCTTCTGTAGACCTTTGCGATGTGGCCCCTCTTTCCACAGGGATGGCAGAGTGTGTCTAGGAATTTGCAGTCTGATCGCGGGTGGGATTGGGGCGAGGTTGTCCCAGTCCATTGTCTTGACTTCTGCTGGTTTCGCAAGTGCTTTTGCCATTTTAAAAGCGGCAGGCCCGCAATGGGTCAGAAATACAGCTCGTTTCTTGCCAGGCGTAGCATCTTTCAAATTGTTGGTCTCCAGGAACATCTGGAACCTGTCCATATACAAGTCCCAGTCTTTGTTAGCCGGGTCAAATGGAGTGGGTGGTATAGCGCTGCTGGTCATTCTGCTGCTTTTGGTGCACTCTTAGCCACGTGCTCTGTTAGTGTTCGGTGAGTGTTCAATCAGCTCTATCGTCTCCGCATCCCACCTTTGTCGCCAATATTAGATCTGGAGCATGGGCGCAAGGAATGGAGATGAGACATCGAATAGTGACTCCAACTCTTTATTAGTGACTTCAGAACAGAGCAGGGCTACTGGGCAGCAGCAGCTCCTTTTATAGAGCTGGCTGCTGTCACAATAACCAATGGTTTGAGTTTGCTGCGCTGGTAGTGGCCAATCAGCGGCGACCCGCTGTCAACTAATCAGATTAGCCAGAATCGGCCAATCGCAATCTGCTGTTTGCGAGCCAATCAGAAGTGCAGGATTACGAGCCTGCTGTGGAAACAAAACTATTAGGATTTTAGACTAATGTGTTTGCTTAGTTCGTAACGCTGCTCATGTAAATTTTAATTGTTATTGCACACGTTATTTGTACCCAGATGACACACTGTTAAATGGAAGATGAATTGTATGTACTTTAAATAAAATAATCTTTAAAAAAGTTTACTCATTTATGGCCCGTTGCACAAATGTTTTGCTCTCCTGTAATGGCCTTATGTATAAAAACTCTTTTAAATGTAACTGTTGGCAGCGGATCAACTGTGTGCATTTTTGTTGTTATCTGGCCAGCTTTCCCCATGCCCTGCCCTACCCTACCCTGGTGTATGAAACAGAAAGCTGTCTTTTAATATGATGGTTTAAAATCTTTCCCTCAAGAGAGTTGGGCTTAACTTAAAGCCAGACGGATGAATCGGCCTTGTGTACACACAAACAAACACATACATGTGTGTGTGTGTGTGTGTGTGTCTGGTATTCAGCTTTGTTCGGGTATTTTCCCACATCATTATAGTTGTGCTTTTAAAGTTGTAGCAATGTTTCGGCAGAATCTCATCTGTCATCATCAGCATTCTGTACTGTGTTCGTCTGTGAGTCAGACTTTCACAGCCGTTTCAGTTTTAAATTTGGGGATAGCCTACTGCTGTGTCAGAATGGTTTTTTCTTCATGTGATTGTGGTGGAATATGCAGGATTGGTATCAGCTGGAATTGGCAACCTCATATTGACACAGTCAGAAACTATGTGTGTGAACACTCAAAACACAATAACAACACACAAACACAAACAGACTTTCTTTTGGCAGAATCACTTGGGGTCTCCATTGGTATCCAGTTCTGGAGTGCACTCTTTGCAGAGAGGGGGGTGGTCCTGATATTTTTTAATAATTTTATATTTACTGGCTTTTAAAACACATTTTTAAAACTTTTAATTGCTACTTTTGTTTTTGCTTTCTTGTTTTTATTTGCGTTGTTTTTATTTATCAGTTCGTTTAAGCTTAATGTACTGAGTTTGAACTGACATTTATTTTTATTGTAAACTGCAGAAGTCTTAGTGATCCACATTTACTACAGTGTATTTTTTATGCATATAAAATGACATAATTAAAGCTTGTCTTTCTTTGAGGTAAAGATGGCAAGAATCATGTAAATACAGTTTCAAAAAATATACTTCCCACATCTGTAAACATGTGTACAGTATATTTAAAAGGAAATTGAAATCCTGGGAAATGTTGTAATAGTGGTTGCAACCAGCTTCCTGTAATTGCAACAGGAATTGGCAAATGTAAGTCGGGATAAGGACAGGAAGTACTTCCTCTATTTAGAGTCAAATTGAGGCTTGCTTTCAAATGTTTATTAAAAATTCTTTCATTGGTAGTGCTTGGTGCTCAAGTAATATTTAGATGAGAGTCTGCCAGGGAACCCAAACTTAAGTAGAGAAAGTCCTTGATTTACAATAATTTATTTAGTGACCATTCCAAGTTACAACTGCTCTGGAAAAAGTGACTTATGACCGTTTTTCACACTTAGGAAACATCCCTATGGTCACATGACACCTAGCAATTGGTTCATATTTATGATGATTGAAGGGTCCCAAGGTCATGTGATCCCCTTTTGCAAACTTTGTGACAAGCAAAGTCAACAGGGAAGCCAGTTTCACTTAACAACCAGGTTGCTAAGTTAACAATGGCAGTGAATCATTTAACAACAGTGGCAAGGAAGGTTGTAAAATGGGGCAAATTCAATTAACAAAGGTTTCACTTAGCAACATAAACATTAGGCTTAATTGTGGTCGTAATTCGAGGACCACCTGTAAAACCTCATTTTTAAAAAATATGTACCAATGATTGTGAGAATGCACACTAACTAATGTGTCAATTCTGAAGCGAACTTGGCTGAAGCAATCTTTTGCTGCCTCATAGTTGCCATGAAGCCTGAGAGGGGGAAGTAGATAGACCGACTAACAGTCAAAACAAAAAGTTTTCTTGTGGGAACCAAGGTCACCCCAATAGGTGGCAGTTGAAGGAGGAGAGGAGTGACCAAGCAGCCTGTCAGCTACTTTCAATGTGAGATGGGGGGAATATTTGCTCTTTTCATTAGGCAAAAACCACGGGAACTTTTAGAGTTGGTTTTCTTCTTCCAATTTCATAAATTCTTCTTCTAACACTTTTTGTGCCTGTCTTTTCATTCTATTTCTCTTTCCAGTATATATTATTGTTAGTCCTCTTATATAAGCTTTGGCTATATCCCACACATTTTTAAATCAAGTTTCTTCTTTTTTATTTTGTTAAAAGAAAAATTTCAATTCCTTTTCAATAGATTTTATATATATATATGTGTGTGTGTGTGTGTGTGTTCTTAAGTTTTCGCGGGTACTTACATGTATGGCATTCAGCTTTGTTTGGGTATTTTCCCACGTCATATAGTGGTGCTTTTAAAGTTATAACAACGTTTCAGCAGAATCTCATCTGCCATCATCAGGCTTCTGTATAGTGTTCATCTGTGAGTCAGACTTTTACAGTGGTTATAGATTTAAATTTGGGGCAGCCTATTGCTGTGCTAGAATGGTTTTTTCTTCCTCCTGATTGGTTGGGAGTCTTGGTCTGTGTTTATTGGTCTTGGAGTTTGCTGTGTTCTGCTTGATTGGTGTTTCTGATATCTTCTGTCTTTTTTTGGCTCTTTTTGTATCTTGATTGGCTGGCAGCATTGTGTTACTTTATTGAAGGCCTTTAGTGCAGCTTGGCTTCGGGTAAATGGACGGCTATCATTAGTTAGGAAGCTGGGTTTCATCTGGGTGCCTGGTTGGGGTGTATTTGAGCTGGAGGTATTAGGGGGGATCTGTTTGTGCCCAGGTGTTTGCCTGGCTTGTAGTGTGGAGATTTTTTTGTTTGTGAGTGCAGGCTTCCAAATGATTGACAGCCTGGTGGAATCATCTCTTCTGTTCATGCTTTCTGGTCTTTTTTCAATCTCTATGGCTTCTCTGATGATTCTGTGGCTAGGGTTTTCTATAGTGGCTAGGGTTTTGGTGCTATTGAAGTTGATGCTATGACCTGTGTCTTCCATGTGTTGGACTAGTGAGGAAGTGTGTTCCAGCTTTTTGACTGCATTTTTGTGTTCATCCAAGCGGGTCTATTGGTCTGTCCAATGTATGTGGCCGGGCATGATGCACAGGGGACTTCGTATATGCCTTGGTTTTCCAGGTCAATTTTATCTTTGGGGTATCTAAGGATGGCTGCTATTTTTCTGTCTGTTTTGAAGGCAGTCTTGATGTGATGTCTGTGTAGTACCTTACTTATTTTGTCTGTAGTCCCTCTTATGTAGGGCAGGACAGCTGTTCCATAGGTCTGTTCATCTTCTGGGTCTCTATTATGTCTTAGTGTGTTTTTGTGGATCAAGCTGGTGATTTTGCTTCTGTGGATGCCGTTGGCTGTCAGTACTTTAGTCAGGGTGCATAGTTCGGTCTTAATGTGTGTCTTGTCTGCCAGGTGTTTGGTTCTGGCGATTAGTGTTTTGGCCACGGAGTTTATCTGTGCTGGGTGATGGTGGGATTGGTCATTGAGGTAGCGGTTAGTGTGTGTTTTCTTCTGGTATATGGTGTGTCCTAGTGTGCCATCTGTTTTTTTGTAGATTAGTACATCTAGGAATGGTAGTTGTTTGTTTGTTTCTGTTTCCAGGATGAACTTGATTTTGGGGTGTGTGTTGTTTAGGTGTGTTAGGAAATTGTTTTGGTTTTCTTTTCCATGGGGCCAAATCACAAATGTGTCATCAATGTATCTTAACCATAGTTTGGGTTTGTGGATTGCATTGGCCAGGAGTCTGGATTCGACTTCTTCCATGAATAGGTTTTGCAATGACGGGTGACAGTGGTGATCCCATAGGGGCTCCTTCAATTTGTTTGTATCTTTGTCCTTTGTATATGAAATATCTGTTGGTTAAGCAGTGTTCTGTTAGTTCCATGAGGTGTTTAGCTGGTTGGTATTTATTTTTGATGATTTCAAGGTCTCTTTTATCGGGACTTGAGTGAATAGTGAAACCATGTCGAAACTTACAAGCAGATCTTCTTGCTCCACATGTAGATCTTTGATCATTTCCAAGAAGTGGTATGAGTTTTGTACATGTGAAGCTGCTGTTTCAGCATGAGGCTGTAGCTGTTTTGCTAAGTGTTTAGCTAGGTTTTGTAGTGGTGCTCCTCTGGAGCTGACTATGGGTCTGAGAGGTATGCCTTCTTTGTGTATTTTTGGGAGGCTGTATATTTTGGGGCATCCCAAAAGAAGATTTTTCTTTTGGGATGATCATCTGTTGGATCTCTTTGCTCATGTGGCTGGTTATAATTTTCTTCTTGGTTAATTTTTCCAGATATGTGGTTGGGTCTGTGTTTATGGGTTTGTATGTGGAGTCTTGGAGTAGGTCTGTCAATTTTGTTTCATAGTCTTTTCTGTCCATTACTACAGTGGCATTCCCTTTGTCTGCTGGGAGGATGATTATGCTGCTATCTCTTTTCAGGGTTTGTAGCGCTTTAATTTCATTTTTCTGCAAGTTGCTTTTGGGTGGTTTGCTTGTGCATTGGATGATACCATCCTATGACGTGGGAAAATATCCGAACTAAGCTGAATGCCATATATATATATATATTCTTTTTCTCTCAGTATTAGATTGTTCATTGTCTGTCTTGACCTCTTCTTTTGTCCTTTCCATATTACCTTAATCAGATTATGATCTGCCCATATATTTGTTTCGATGCTTATGTTTTGTATATTAGCAATTATCTCTGTTGTTGCCCACATCATATCTATTCTAGACCAAGATAAATGTCTATTTGAATAAAATGTATATTGTCTGTTTTCTGAACATCTATCTCTCCATACATCTTGAATTGCTAATTCTTTTGCCATTTTAAAGAATGCTTTTGGTAGTATTTTTCTATTCTTTTTATTTATCTTTTGTGTTTTAGAGTCCTTTTCTACATCTACTATCACGTTGTAATCTCCAATAACACACATATGTTCATATTCCAGTTCTGTTATTTTTTTTAATGTAATTTATCATAAAATTCTTCTTGACTCTCATTAACAAGACACTTGTTAAGTGAGATTTTCCCCATTTTATGACTTTTTTTTCCACAGTTGTTAAGTGAATCCTGCAGTTGTTAAATTAGTAACATGGTTGTTAAGTGAATCTGGCTTTCCCATTGACTTTCTGTGTCAGAAGGTCGCAAAATGGGATCATGTGACATAAATATGAATCATTTGCCAAGCGTCTGAATGTTGATCACATAACCATGGGGGTGCTGTAACGGTTGCAAGTGTGAAAAATGGCCATAAGTCACTTCTTTCAGTGCCAGTGTAACGGCCACTAAAAGACTCATTGTATATACAATATAGATGTTTAATTTACATTTGAAATCACCAGGAATAAGAAGCCAGATTAGTGGCATCCTTGAATACATATACAGGTAGTCCTCGACTTATGAGCACAATGGAACCCAAAATTTATGGTGTTAAGTGAGAATTCGTTAAGTGAGTTTTGCCCCATTTTATGATATATTTTTTTGGAACGCAGTTGTTAAGTGAATCACTGCAGTTGATAAGTTAGAGACCTGGTTTTTACGTGAATGTGGCTCCCCCATTGATTTTACTTGTCAGAAGATCACAAAACATGATCACATGACCCCAGGACACAGGAACCGTCATAAATGTGAGTCAATTGCCAAGCATCTGAATTTTGATCATGTGATGATTATGGGGATGCGGCAACGGTTGTCACTGTGAAAAATGGGAATGGGTTACTTTTTTCATTGCTGTTGTAACTTTGAAGGGTCACTAAATGAACTGTTGTAAGTCGAGGACTACCTGTATAAGCATACATACATATGAGGGGTATGGTGGTGAAGACTCTCACTTCCCACTCGGAAGGTTGAGAGCTCAATTTTAGCTTCACAGCAGCAAGCATCTTTAGTACAGAACATTTGAGCTAAGCCACGCCCAGGCTCCTCCTTGCTCACATAGCAAATACTCTTTCAGTTTCCAAACAGCCCTCAACTCTCTGTGATGACCCGGGAAGCAGCACACATGTAATAAATTCCCAAACATAAATAAATGTCCTTTAATGCCTTCAACTTGGCCTCACTGTTCAATTGTTCACAGTTGGAAATTAAACTCTTTCCAAAAAAGTCTCCAAAAGAAAGAAATACAGTCCAAACTCAAAGAACAGATAACGAAGAAATTAAAAATCAAAACAAACCGCACTGAAGGAATTTCTACGACAGGCCAGGGTAATTAATTACAAACTTCAAGAAGATAACAAGGCCTAGTCTGTTGGAAGAATGCCAACCAAGATAAACCTCAGCCAGAAATAAAACACGCTTTTTGCTTTTAATAACCCTGTGTTTTAAACGCTCCTCCTTTATACTATTCCCCCCAGCTGCAGGCAATGAGGGGGATCATGGCCGCTTCCTCTCCCGTAAGCCACATTGTTCCCTTCTCCATTCCTCCCTGCGTGCCTTAGGATGCAGAGAGGATGGGCCTGGGTCTCCTTCTGATTGCCCAGCCGGCCTCTCCCCTTCCCCAGCCTTCTCCACAACCTCCAGAGCCATACTTCCACTCCCGGTTGGCTGTTCCTCGGAATCAGTTTCCAACAGGGGCATAACACTCTCTCACATACTGACAGGATGCTAGCCAGATGAATACCAATGGATGCTGGTTGGTAGAGACAGAATTTCCTCCCCCTTTATTTTCCTCCCCAAAAACTCAGGCCGACCACATAGTTTCATAGTGAAGCACGGGTATTCAGCTAGTAAATAATAAAAGTCCAGATTTGCTAATCCATGAGGTCTGTGAATTTTTTTTTTCAAACGAATCCACACTGTAATAACCTCTATCTAACCAGGTATCACACTTTGCAGCATCTTGTTAAAATAATTCCTTGTAACGGAATCCTTGTTGCCTTGAAAAAAAACAAAAAACACCGTAATGTACATTTGTCAGAAATATTTTTCCCATTTTACCCCAAACAGATACTGAAGCAATCGTGCACGGAAATCTTAAATCTGGAACCCTCAAGTGTTTGTGTAGGAGGTGAGTGTGTGACTGGAAAACAATGTGAAAATATTGACAATCCTGCTGTTACATCCTTGGGCAAAATGTCTAACTGTACTTCCATATGCTGAGTAGGAAGATGTGAATAAAAGAAACTTTCCTTTCCTTACTCCAGTTTGCCAAAGCCTGTGTGAACAGATTTAAATTCTTACAGTTTCCTCTCCAGAAACCTTGGAAATTGCAGATTTAAAGGGAAAGCGTATTTACAATAATATTGTGTTGCATATGTGGTGAGACACACAGCCTGGGGAGATTTATTAGGTTTTCAACACCTAGGATTTTCTGAATTATAATCAACGTCTTCCTTGGACATCTCTTCAATAATTTTGTGAAATAAAGAGGCTAAAGTACTTTTTCTCCCTTGGGAGCACAATCTACGCCTGTATTTCTCAACTTTGGGCACAGGAAGATGGGTGGACTTCAACTCCCAGAATTCCCCAGCCACAGCAGGCTGCCTGGGGGATTCTGGGAGTTGAAGTCTACTGCTGCTAAGGTTGAGAAACACTGATTTTCACAAGTCTCAGCATGCCCAGCCAGGCTGGCCTTTGCTGAGAATGCTGGGAGTTGAAGTCCACCCAGCTGGTGAGCAGACCAAGTTGGCAAAGGCTGAACCAAAGTCTACAGGTAGTCCTTGACTTGTGACCATAATAGAGCCTGCCCATTATGGTCGTAGGTTGTGACGGTCATAAAGAGATCGTCATGTGACCAGACCCATTTTCATAACCTTTTATTTTATTTATCTTATAACTTTTTTTTCTGTTTTGTTAGGGGTGTTAAGCCTTCAATTTGTTCTGACCAAAACCCTTGTCCAATAAAACAAACATGAACTAAAGGGACCTTTTAATGATTCTTACGAATCCTCGGTTAAAAGGCTGCTGCAAACTAATTAACTTTGATAAGGAGGTGCCTCGCCATAACTGTGCGAGGCTGCCAAAAATAACAGATAAGGTTACCTAAAAATATTTTACAACACAAGAGTCTTCAAATACCAACTAAGATACTGCAATGTCCACGAGGCTGAGTTTCAAAACGTCTTTGCTTCCTGCAAAGAACATCCGATTCATAGCTGGCTCTTATCTTCTTGAAGCAGAGGCCATCACCTTGCAGCCTTACTCCCAAGTCGCCCGTGCTGCAGCAGCTGCTCTTTCCTGCGAGCAGCCCTGCGTGCACGTGCACTTGGCACAGGCTCCTCGGGAAATTCCTCATTGCTGCTGCCAGCCCCCACAATCTCTGAAAGCAGCAGTCCACTCCCTAATGGTCCTGGGCCCTCATCTGAGTCCTTGCTCTTGTCAGTTGTTCGCACCTGCTGCCGGCTAACCACAACACAATCATAAACAAGGCCATTGTTTGCTACAGGCTATTTTTGCTGAAAACTGAAAGTACAGGTAGTCCTTGACTTACAACCGTTCATTTAGTGACCGTTCAGAGTTACAATGGCACTGAAAAAAGTGACATGACCCATTTTTCACACTTGTGACCATTGCAGCATGGTCATGTGATAAAAATTGAGATGCCTGGCTTCATATTTATGACGGTTGCAGTGTCCCAGGGTCATGTGATCCCCTTTTGCGACCTTCTGACAAGCAAAGTCAATGGGGAAGCCAGATTCACTTTACAACCATGTTGCTAACTTAACAATGGCAGTGATTCACTTAACAATGATTGGCAAGAAAGGTCATAAAATGGGGCAAAACTCATTTAGCAACTGTCTCACTAAACAACAGTGATTTTGGGCACAATTGTGGTCGTATGTGAAGGACTATCTCTTCCTTTGGAAGGCTCTGCTGTAACTTTGGTCACTAAGTGACTCTTCCTAAGTCGAGGACTTACTGTAAGGACTTCCTATTTTCATGCAGTAAACTTCCAGCCTCAGCTAGCATTTCCCATTGAGTTTAGCTGCCATTAAATGCGGTGGGTTCTGGGAAATATGGAAGATTTCAGCAGTTTCTTATCTCAGCTGTGTAAATGAAATGGCATGAACAGAGATGAGCTGAAAATCTGGGCCTTTCATTGGGTGAATGAATACTGACAGTCCCGAAAAATATGTAGTTTTCCAACTTATCCATTACCAGAAGGAGGTTAATTTGCAGGAGGGATTTTAGTTTTGGAAATTACCAGTGTCCGATTAAAAAGTTTGCCTCCCTTGAAACATTTTTGAAAACATTTCAAAATAGAAACATAGAAAACTGACAAAAGAAAAAGGCCTAGTGGTCCATCAAGTTTGCCCTTTGAATTTATTTGTTTGTTCATTTGTTTTTCCTTTTAATTAATTTATTCATTTATTTACTATTTTTAATTATTAGTTTTATATTTTATTTTTGTCTTAAAACTAATCCTTTCCAGAATAGAATAGAACAGAATAAAACAGGAACAGGGAAAGAATGGAATAGAATAGAATAGAATAGAATAGAATAGAATAGAATAGAATAAAATAGAATAACAAAGTTGGAAGGGACCTTGGAGGTCTTCTAGTCCAACCCCCTGCTTAGGCAGGAAATCCTATTTTCACAAAGACAAGTGAATTTGGGTCTCAACAGCTTTTATTCCCTGTGACACTTAGCAATAACTGCTAGAAATTATTATCTAGTCTTTTCGTGGATATTTAGTGATATTTCCTGACCAAATGCGAAATACGAGGATTATTGCAGAAAAAGAAATGAAAGGGCTGGAACAGCTGTTTCTAATTGACGAACCTGATTTCACAAGTTCTCAATTAGACTGGCTATTGATGATGGATTGAGTGACTGAACTGACTTGTTCCATTTCCTCTTATGTATTCTTGAGCCAGGTTCTTTGTAAAATTTGTTTTAATTCATAAACGTCTTTTTGTGCTTAAGAGCATGGATTTTCCACGTCTTCCCCCGATTCCTCTTTCCATGTTGTAAAGTCAAGTCAATGTTTATTACAGTCAAAGACCAGAGCAAGTTAAAACAAAACACCCAAGGAATACCCAGTTAAAAAGTCTAGAATGAAATAATAAATAATAAATAAAATCTATATTAAAAATCATAATTTGGCATCCAATCTGTCCGTTGCATGTGAATCAAACAAAACATGGCCTGACTATAATATAAACATCAATCTTTAAACTGTGGAGGCCTACAGTCATTAGGTACCAAAATGCAAGAGAGGATTTGCTGTATTTGTTGGGTAACATAGCTATGATCAGAAGTGATATTCAGCAGTGGAAATTTTGAGTAGTTTGGAGAACCGGCAAATCCCATCTTGCCCTGTCCCATCTATTTTCTGCCTCCTGAGTCCCAGCTGATCGTCTGGGTTTTCTTTGGTTGCCCTGCACAGGAGAATGGAGCTGGAAAGCAGGTTAGTGGGGTGGGGAGGGAAGGGGGCTTTTGCAGTATCCTTCCCCTGCCACGCCCACAGAACCAGTAGTAAAAAATTTTTGAATCCCACCACTGGCTAGGATGGATTATTCAACCAGGTTCTGACCAATCCACAATGCTGTTGTTCAGAATCCCATTGTCATGGTTCCGGCATCTTCCCACCCCATTCAAATCATGTCTCTAGCTACATCTCTCAGAGTAAAAAAAAATGATTTATTGGAGTGAACACGTTGGTACTACCTGGGTGCAGCTGACTCTGAGACATATCATTCATTTCATCCTTGACCCTCGTTTTCCCCCACCCCTTCAATGTATATTCCTCAAAGGGACACATCTAAGAGTGTCTCTCTTGCTCTCCAGTAATAATCTTGCATGCCAGAAGCTCCGGCTGCCTAGCAATTATCTAATAATCATTTAAGGAACGCACTACTCCTCCCACTCCTTTTCTGCTGATAACTCTAAAAGACCAGAGAAATATTTTTGAGTTGACACCCGGGTTTAAAGTAAAAATCACCGCAGTTCAGGAAGAATTAGGATTACAGTCCCTCTGTGCGGAAGATAGGTGGTTTCAAAATCTGATAAACGAATAAAATAGAGGTAATCCTCAACTTGTAACCAGTTTAGTGACTAAAGTTACAATGGCATTGAGAAACGTGACTCATTTTTCACACTTACGACCCTTTTCTATAGTTACGACCTTTGCAGCATGAAAAGGGATCAAAATTTAGACACTTGGAAACTGACTCATATTTATGATGGTTGCAGTGTTTCCTGGGGTCATGTGATCCCTTTTTGCAAACTTCTGACAAGCAGAGTCAATGGGGAAATCGGAATCCCTTACCAGCTGTGTTACTAACTTGACAACTGGGGTGATACACTTAACAAATATGTTACTAACTTAACAACTACAGTGATTCATTTAACAATTGTGTCAAGAAAGGTCATAAAGTGGGGCAAAACTCATTTAACAACTGTCTTGCTTAGCCAAAGAAATTTGGGGTTCAGTTGTGGTTATATGTGAAATATGTCCTATATACTTGGCTTTTGTGGTAAAGCCAAAAAAAGCTCCCGAATAAACTTGACTTAATTTATTTTACATTGAAATCAGTCCGTGTGATCATTCCCTTACGTTTAATAGCAAGTCCCTACTGCAGTGATGGCGAACCTTTTCGGCACTGTATGCCGAAACGGTCATGTGGAAATATGGTGCACATGCACTCATTGGGGCCACGCTCCAGAAATGTGCACACCGGTTTTCGGTACTGCTGTGCACATGAAGAACGTGAGCATCATGCACATATGCGCATAAGAAACCTGAAAGACAAACAGGCAAGGCCACATGTGCCAGGTGATATGGCTTCGCGTGCCACTTTGGGCACACGTGCCATAGGTTCACCATCATGGCCCTATTGAGTTAACAATTTATCCTTTCCATCATATTAAATTATATAATTTCCTGACAACTACTGGAAGGATTGTAGAGGGCTGCAGAGTGTCTCTCTCTCTCTTGTTTTACAGTTTAAACAAAGAGAGACATTAAGATGATGATGGTTTGGACAAACCCATCTGCGATCCAAATCACACCCTTCTCAAAATTTGTTGGGAAAGTTGATGAAAAGAATTGTCCCTGAGGATATATATATCAACTAACCTCCCACTCTTTCCCTCCTTCTCCAGCTGCTTTACAAGGACAAGAGTTTCTTTTTTAAAAAATAATATTTTTATTCAGAGTTTCAAAAACTTTTTAAAAAGAGAGAAATATGTTCTCACATTTTGCAGCGCTGTCATAACAGTATACATATCTATTAGTGTCAATTAAGTTCATTTACTTCAAATATATCTATAACTTATTTGCTAACTCCTTACTTATTTGTATTGTTATTAAGTTACAATAGTTATTTATTCACATTACATATATACATGTCTATATAAACATTCATCCTTTTTCCTATTTCTTTAATCTTTTTCACGAAACATCTTGACTTCCTTTTTACTCAACCATTTGTACCATATATTCCATATTGTAAAGAAATCTCCCTCTTCCTTGTTTTTTAATATCATGATTCATCTAATCATTTCTGTGCATTGGTGAATTTTATTGATTACTGCCAAATCTGTGGGTACTGCTGTCGATACCAAGTTTTGAGCAAACACTATCCTTGCCGCTGTAATGATGTGTACTATTAAATGCCGATGCTTCTTCAAGGACAAGAGTTTCTTAACGTCTTCTGCTTTCTTTCTAAAATGACAGGCATTAAGTATAGATAGACATCATCAAGCCCTGAGTATAAAATATGAAGAGTTTTATTTTGCTTTTGAAAGTCAGTAAGGAAGCTTGGCATAGGTCCACTTGCTGATGTCTTGTTGGTTCTGCTTTTCAGAGAAGTTTCAAGTTGTTCTAAGTGGAACGGGATTCACGCTGGGTAGGACGCCAGAAAGTGTCGTCTGCACTTATATGGTCAATGGAACAAGCCTGAGTGAGTATCCCTACAACACAGAACGCTTGAGTCATCAGATTACATACAGTCCTCAACTTACAGTGGTTCGCTTAGTGACCATTCCAATTTACAACAGCACTGAAAAAAGGGGCTCGTGACCATTTCCCACAATGATGACTGTTGCAGCATTTCTACGATCAAGTGATCCAAATTCAGATGCTTGGCAACTGAGTCTTGTTTATGACGGTTGCAAATATCCTGAGGCAGGGGTGGGAGGCTACCAGTTTGGCCCGGTTCTATGGAACCTGTAGCTGCGAAGACACCAAACTGATTTTGGTATTTGGCCCACCCGCCTGCCCAGGCTCTAGGCTGTCCTTTATTTCCTGCTTTTCCCTTCTCAGCTGCTTTGTGTGGCACAGCTGAGGTTGAAAAAACAGGAAACAAGAGGATTTTCAAATGCTGCGCACCCGAGTGCAGTGCTTGTCAGCTGTCCAGGCAGCACAGCTGATGATTTCTTTCAAAGGCTGCACACAAGATTGTCCCCAGTTTGGAGAACTGGCAATTCATTCCACCGACTGGCCTCTCTCCTCCCCGCCCACTCACTCCTTACCTGGCATGGGAGCCATCCAACTTGCCTGGTTTGGTAAGTTGCTATTTTTCCTTTTTTCTCTCTGATCGTCAGCTGTTCTACTCTGCCAGGAGATTTAGATTAACTAGAAAGCAGGAAATCCTTGGATTTCTTGCTTTCTAGCTAACCTAAAAGCAGAGCCGAACCTTCCTTAGCACTGAAGTTTTTCAGTGCAGACTCAGGTAGCCGACTGCAGATAGATAGGTCTCTAAATTAATCTGTGATTCTGTAAGCAACTCAATCTGTCAACATTTACATAAACATTTATAATATTTACATACAAGCCATGCTCACCCAGTCACATGACCACCATGCCATGCCCAGTCAGCAAGCCACACCCACTCAGTCACATGACCACCAAGCCACACCCACAAATTAGGCCACACCCACAGAATTGGTTGTTAAGAAATTTCAATCCCACCCCTGTCCTGAGGTCACATGATTCCCTTTTGGTGAGCAAAGCCAATGGGGAAGCCAGATTCGTTTAACCGAGGTGCTACTAACTTTAACAATGGGAGTGGCTCACTTAACAACTGTGAAAAGAAAGGTCGTAAAATGGGGGAGAAGCTCACGTCTTGCTTAGCAACAAAAAAGTGTGACGTTATAACTTTGAAGTGAACTGTTGTAAGTCGAGGACTACCTGGAAGGAAGGGAGATGGGGGGAGGGTGTCAAGCGGGGACTTAGCTTGGAGTCTTTCAGCAGCCATAAGTGGCATAAGGGGACCTCCCTAAAATCCATCTTGGTTGTTCCCAGAGGCAGAATAATAGAAAAATAGAGCAACAAGATAACAGAGTGGGAAGCCACCTCAGGAATCTTCTAGTCCAACTCCCTGCTAAGCAGGAAGCCCAATACCAGGGGTGTCAAACTCAATTTTATTGAGGGCCACATCAGGGCTGTAGTTGACCTTGGGGGATGGGTGGGTGTGGCCAACTGGGTGGGCGTGGCCAGCTTGACGCCATTCACTGGGTGTGGCCGACTGGGTGGGCATGGCCAGCTTGACACCACTTCCCAAACTGCTGGCATGTTTCCATTTTGCACTGGGGTAGACCGGGCCGAAGCTACGCGGGCCGGACCCTTATATTTTCCACGAAAACCTTGTGGGCTGGGTCAGACCATGTTGTGGGCCAAATCCAGCCCACAGGCCTTGTGTTTAACACCCCTGCTCTATACCCTTTCAGGCAAATTTCTAATCTCTTCTTAAAAGCCTCCACCCACAACTTCTGGAGGGGAGACATACCGCTGATTAATTAGTCCACCCGTTCTTATAACATGGGTAGAAATCGGTTAAGTTGCTGTCACATAAACATGGCTAAATAAATAAATAAAATAAACAAATAAATTATCTAAGTAAGTAAGTAAGTAAGTAAATAAGTATGCATGTGGGTATATGTATGCAAAAGTATGCAGATACCCAGGGGTGGGCTTCAAAAATTTTAGCAAAGGTTGCTGCTCGGTTGCTGGGTGGGTGTGGCCATGGTGGGTGTGGCCTAGTCAGCCTCCTGCACTATGGCGGAAGGGGGCGTTCTTGCCCTTCTGGGGCTCCAGAGGCTTTCCTCGAGCCTCTGAGAAGGCAAAAACATTTCCGGCCTTCCCAAACTTCCAGTAGGCCCATTTTTCGCCCTTCCTGAGCCTCTGTGCATGCCATGCCCTTACCTGCATCCAAAACGGGCCACGTGGGGATTCCTGGGAGGGGAGGGGAGGGGAGGGGAGGGGAGGAGTGGGCGGGGCCCACCAGGAGTGGGATTTGAGGGGGTTCTCCAAACTGCACAGAATCTTAGCTACGGGCTCTCATGAACCTCTGTGAACCCCCAGCAGCCCACCCCTGCATATACCCACATATTTGATATGATACAGAGAAACAACAGTCTGATCATCTTTATTGATCAGCAGATAATATCCGATTATACAATATATGGTCATTTTTTTTGTAAAAAGTTTTTTATTTTTTCAACATTTCAAAAACACCTTTTTTAGTGAACAGCATGATTCCAGGGCTCCACATTTCCATATAAACATGACCTTGGTTACATATTCATCTTTCACCTTTGATTTCAGACTATATCATTACATTACATATTTTCTATAAATTTTCTCAAATATTTTTCTTTTATATATTTTCTATTCATTTCTTAACTTATTTCTTTTTTACTTTGAATAATTCTCATATCTTCATATTCATTATACTTCATATTTTTATAGGTCACATTTGCAATTTCATCGCATGTTTTTATTTCATTATTCCAAAAATTCCACCCTAATTAAAATAATTCAAAAGGTTTCCCCTGTAATTACTAATTTGAGTGTACTACCCCTTCACCTTATACATCATTTAATTAACTCCTCTTTTATTCCTAATAATAATTTATCACTTTTTAATTATTACCTTAAAAATTAATAACAATAATCTCCTAACAACTACGTAACATGTATGGATTTTAGGCAAGATTCCGCATGGTATTTTCCCCTTCAGTTACATTAAATCATTTATAATTTCAAATAAATTAATCTATTATGGTAGAGTAATATATGGTCTTTTGGTCTTTTGTTTGTTTTTTAGATGAAAAACCAGAAAAAGTGGAATCTAATTTCATGCTCTGTCCGGCACCCATTCTCTATGAGGTTGGACAGTAAGTATTTTACCCCACTGAGGCATAAGGTAGGGTGAGAGGGAGGAGCTTATGCCAAGGACGTATAGGTAGTTCTTCACTTAAAAGCGTTTCTTTAGAGCTCATTCGAAGTTACGACGACACTGAAAAATTGACTGAGGAGCAGTTCTTCCACTTAGCAACTATTGCAGCATCCTGGTCATGTGATCAATATTTGAGTACTTGGCAACTGGCATGTATTTGCAACAGTTGCAACATTTCAGGTCATGTGATTGGCGCAGTGGTTAGAATGCAGTATGGCAGGCTGATTCTTCCCGCTGTCAGCAGTTCGATCCTGACCAGGCTCAAGGTTGACTTAGCTTTCCATCCTTCTGAGGTTGGTAAAATAAGGACCCAGGTTGTTGGGGGCCAGAGGCTGACTCTGTAAACTGCTTGGAAAGGGCTGTAAAAGCACTGTAAATCGGTATATAAGTTCCAAGTGCTATTGCTATTTCACATTGTTTTCTTCATCATCACATTTATATACCATTGGTCCTTCCAAAGTGTGGCAATGCCAACACACTTTGAAGATATAATGTTGGGGAAGGTGGATCTGTGAAGCAGTATATACGTAAGTCTAAGTACTATTGCTTGAGAAGAAAGAAAAGGAAAGGAAAGGAAGGAAGATGAGAAGGAAGATGAGAAGGAGGAAATGGAAATGAGAAGGAAGAAAGGAAGCTGTAGTTGCACGGTGGTTAGAATGCAGTATTGCAAGCTGACTCTGCCAACTACCAACAGTTCGATCCTGACTAGCTCAAGATTGACTCAGCCTTCCATCCTTCCAAGGTCAGTAAAATAAGGACCCAGATTATTTGGAGGCAACATGCTGACTCTGTAAACTGCTTAGAGAGGGCTGTAAAGTACTGTGACACAGTATATAAGTCTTAAGTGCTATTGCTATTGCCAATTCCCGGCTGGTTTCTGACAAGCAAAGATAATGGGAAAAGCTGGATTGCTTACCAACCTACTGATCCATTTAACAACTGCAGTAACTCACTTAACAACTGTGGCATAAAAGGCATAAAATTGGTGAAACTCAATTAACAACCACTGTTTAAGAACAGAAATTCTGATCTCAATTGTAAGCTGTAAGTTGAGGCCTAGTTGTACTATCTGTGGCAAATAGGAGAAATGAATGTGAAATTAAAAGGCTGTTTTTATTCTGATCTGTCTATTACTTCATGGAATGCTAGTCTGAAAGGCAAAGTATATTCCCTGGAATGGAAATGTTAGTGTGATATGTGATTATTATGGTTTATTGTTAGAAGGGTGCAAAATGTTTGAACTCTGGAAACAAGTGTTGAAAATGGGCTGCTCTGACTATACAGTTTTTCATCCTATTGGAGTGCAGTTTTTGAAAGTGGATTCTTATAAGCTCCAAAAGAATCTTTTATGGAGATTCTCAGTCCTCCAGATGATGGTTGTCCCAAAGATGCTTTTTCAAGAGGCAACTGGACTTTTTTGGTTTTTCCGTGAAGAGATTTCACTTCTCATCCAAGAAGCTTTGTCATTTCTGACTGAATAGTGCAGAATGGTAGGATTCAGTCAGAACTGGAAGAAACTTCTTGAACAAAAAGTGAAATGTCTTCAACTAAAAACAAAGGAAGTCCATTTATTTTTTGAAAAAGCATCTTTGAGACAAGCTACAAACACTTCTTAGAAGTGTGGAATATTTGTTGAGACATGAGAAAAAAGTCTCTTTCAAGTTTTCAATATTCAGAATTGAACTTTTCTGCATTAGTTCTACTTTTCCCCCTCACATTCCTGCATCGGTTGTGGTGGGATTGTTCACTTGCTTGTGATACAGAGGGACAGCTGAATCATCTTTATTTCCAGATGACTTGTGGAAAATTAGAAGTGTTAAAAGATTTTACCAAAAAACCCTGCTGTGAAAATCTTGCAATACTTATAATGCATAAGGTATTCATGTTTTCATTTACTGCACAGGTAGTTCTCGGCTTACAAACATTAACTCCATGACCGTTTAAAATTACACTGAAAAAAGTGACTTGTGACTGTTTTTCACACTTACAACCGTTGCGTCATTTCCATGGTCATGTGATCAAAATTCAGATGCTTAGCAACTGACTCATATTTATGACGGTTGCAGTATCTTGGCATCTTGTAATCACCTTTTGCGACCTTCTGACAAGCCAAATCAACGGGGAAATGAGATTCACATAACCGTGTTACTAACTTAACAACTGCAGTGATTCATTTAACAACAATGGCAAGAAAGATTATAAAATGGGGCAAAACTCACTTCACAAATATCTCACTGAGCAACAGAAATTTTTGGGCTCCATTGTAAGTCAAGGGCTACCTGCATTGCTGAATATCACTAGGTTCATGTAAGCATAATCAGAAGATTAAAAGTATAGGTGCTTTGGTCCAGAAATGTGCAACTAAATTCAGAAACGTACAAATGGAAGATAGGGTTGTAGCATATCAAAGTTTGCTTCTCAGAATGGGATGGAGTCCCTAGATAATTCATAACCAGCTGGCATTAAGTATTTTGACTTAAATACTTACCAACTGGCATTAAGTATTTTGACTTAAATACCATGGTGGCTCAGTGGTTAGAGTGTGATACTGCAGGCTACTTCTGCTGACTGCTGGCTGCCTGCAGTTTGGCAGTTCGCATCTCACCAGCCTCAAGGTTGACTCAGCCTTCCCTCCTTCCGAGGTGGGTGAAATGAGGACCCAGATTGTTGGGAGCAACATGCTGACTCTGTAAACCGCTTAGAGAGGGCAGTAAAGCACTATGAAGCAGTATATAAGTCTAAGTGCTATGGCTATTGCTATTTTGACCAAGTTCTTTATAGAAATCAGAAGTTTTCCTCAGAGGTTTCCCTTCTTGTACTGTATATGCTGAGGGAACTTTTTTTTCCCTACTTCAGGAAAAAGAATGATGAAAGGAGATGGCCATTTGGAATGGTTGACCTTTTTTTGAGGATATTGGAGTTTGGTACATTTGTTAGCAAACTTAGTAATCTGATTCTGTAAACATTGAGCTTAGGGCAGTCACTAGCAGTTGGGAAGAAAATTTTATGATTCGTCTAACGAGTCTGAATGTAAAGTAACTAATACTATTGTCTGAAGGCTAAATGATATGCAGAAAAGCTTCATGTTGGGGTTGTGCCATTTCCCTTCCCCCTCCGGCCAGTATGGAAAGGGATTTAATAGTTAACTAGCATGTTGAGTAGAAAATTCTAGGCCAACATAATGCATATTTTTTTTTAATCTGTCAAAAGCAAAAAAGCTTATCCCAATTTCTCTTCCCACTCCCCTTAGAGTCTGAAATGGTACATTCCGAACATCATGCTGAGCTCATCTGTTTTATCTCTAAGATGATCGCTACAGCGCAACCTGCCAAATGAGCACAAAATGTGCTGAATTTTTATCGCATGTCTTTCCAACCTTGGTGCAAACGAGGAGAACATGTTGTATTTTTATTGTGTTGGGCTACAATTGTCAGGCTGTACAGGGTCGCAGCAGTCAGTGCGCACTAAATTATAATGGCAGAGCCAGGAAAGCACTGAGTAGACTAATCTCTCTCTCTCTGTCTCTGTCTCTGTCTCTCTCTCTGTCTCTCTCTGTCTCTCCCTCCCTCCCTCTCTCTTTTTTGCATAGTCCATATTTCAGATTGTTGGGCCATACATGCACAGATATTGCATAATAAGGTAGATTTGCAAACAAAAAAAGAATTTTAGCCCCTTGGATGGACATATAACATCCTGTGGTTGTGGTGGTTTTTTTTTTTTTAAAATACAACCAGAAATTTGGCCTTAGCCTGCTTTGTAAACAATTACAAAGATGATATCCCTGAAAGCGAATGTACATATTTGAACTCCTGACTTTCCACTGGCATAATTGGTGCTGTTGTTGGACACCACCCAATGCCTCTCTTCGAGTGGAGTGAATTTCCATTGCTGACTGGCTAGCAATTTTATTTTATTGATTTTGTCAAGCGTTTATTAGATAACAGGTATAAGTATAAACATGGTTATGAATTCATGAAATGGATACGAATAAGGAAAAAAAAAAGAAACAATAGGACAGGGACGGTAAGCACCTTGGAGCGCTTCTCTCCCTTCCCTTCTCCATTGGGGTTTTGAATGTGGAGTAGATTAAGTTAAAAACGATGCAAAAGGAACAGCAGTCTCTGCTGCTAATAAATGCAAATATGCTGACACAACAAGGAAGGAAGGCTACCTAACATAAATCGGCATCGTTGGCAAATGGCTGGACCGGATTGGACCGCTGATCCAATCTCACACCCCTGTTGCCAGTTCCAGTTGAGGGTGGAAATCATTCATTATCCTTTGCCTCCCCCCAACAAACAGCATCAGGCCTTTTGCCTCATTGACAAAAAGCTGAATTTATCAAAGGTTGGAGGAAGTGTGTGACAGCATCTGTCAGTTGAGAGAGCAAGGGTAAATTAGAAGTTAGAATAAACATTAACCTCCTGAGGCTTGCATGCAGCAGACACATTAAACAAACACATTTCATTGTGAATTTACATAAATTTAAGCTTACTCTTTCCTTTTATGGGTTCACTTTCTGCAGAAAACGGAATGCTGGCACAACTGGTACATAGAATTCACTTCACTTTCTTTTGACTTCTGAATTTTTAGCAGTTACGAGTTTGATTTTTGAAGATTTCCCTCTTCTTCTCAGGTCTGTTCCCGCCGTAGATTTTGCATTGAGAAATACTTCTATCTCTGGTTTGGCCAAACACTTCTCCAGTGGCTTGAAAAAGACCCGTGGCCACTTTTGTTGGCAGTCTGCACAAACCCCATTTTTGGGGGGGTTGTCCCCAAGGTGCTTTTTCAAGAGGCAACTGGACTTTCTGGTTTTTCTTTGAAGACATTTCGCTTCTCATCCAAACTCTGAGCAGAAGAAGGTTCTTAGATGAGAAGCGGAACATCTTTGGGACAACTATAACCTGGATGACTGAGAATCTCCGCAAACAATTTTTGAGATATTTCTTTTAGTATTCTTATCATCCTCATTGCCCGTCTTGGGAATTGTGACAGCTGGTTTGGTTCCTTTTAAATGTGATGTCACACCACAAGTAGTCTTCCAATATTTGAGGGGCTACCACAGACAGGTGGGGGTCAAGCTATTTTCCAAAGCGCCTGTAGGCCAGACAAGGAATAATGGATGGAGACTGAACAAATAGAGATTCAACCTGGAAATAAGGAGAAATTTTCTCACACTGAGAACAATCAACTCATGGAACAGAAGTTGCCTTCAGAAGTTGTGGGAGCGCCATCACTTGAGACCTTCAAGAAGAGATTGGACTCCCATCTGTCAGAAATGGTGCAGGGTCTCCTGCTTGGGCAAGGGGTTGGACTAGATGACCTACAAGGTCCCTTCCAACTCTCTTAATCTAATCAGTCCTTGACTTATTGACCATAATAAGACATCAATTTGACCATAATTGAGCCCAAAATTTTTCTTATTATGCGAGATCATTGTTTAGTCTCATTTTGTGACCTTTGTGGTCACAATTTTTAAAAGAATCACTGCAGGTGTTACCTTAGTAACATGGTTGTTGAGTCCCAAAGGTGCTTTTTTCAGGAGGCAACTGGACTTTCTTGTTTTGTCTTTTTGAAGATGTTTCCCTTCTCATCCAAGGAGCTTCTTCAGCTCTGACAGGATGGTGGGGAATGTAAGGATTTATATTCCTTGCAGATAGCTGGTCATTTGCATCCTTTGAGGGTCATTGAGGCCACTTAGGGGTTTTATCTGTGTCCCCAGGGTCACCTGAGTAGTGCAAATGGTTCCTGTAGTCTGCAATCGTTATCTGGAAATCCATGCCTACTCTCATACCATTCAAAGGGTGTTTACCCCAAATTGTATAGCTATAACTCAACGGTTGTTGAGTGACTCTGACTTCATCATTGATTTTGCTTTTTTGAAGGTTTCAAAAGGGGATCATGTGATTCTGGGATCTGGCAATCCTCAAAAACACATGCCAGTTGCAAAGCGTCCGAATTTTGATCCTGCAATTATGGAAATGGTGCAAAGGGTGTAAGTGTGAACAATGATCAAAAGTCACTTTTTCAGTGCTGTTGCAACTTTGAATGGTCACTTAATAAATGGTTATACAAGTCAAGGACTACCTGTATTCAAAATGCTGTTTGACTTATGCAGAACAGAGTGGAGATATTCACCAATCACATATTTTCATTAAATATGAAAATATTTTTGAACTCCTACCATCTGGAAGATGGTACAGGATAATAAAAACCAAGGACAAGTAGGCTGAAAAACAGCTTCTATCCCAGGGCAGTCACTCTGTTGAATTCTACTGCAGAGTGCAATATTAATGTAATATCAGGGGTTTTCAATTCAATGTTCCAATCACACTTGACCAATAAAAAATTCTATTCTATTCTATTCTATTCTATTCTATTCTATTCTATTCTATTCTATTCTATTCTATTCTATTCTATTCTATTCTATTCCATTCCATTCCATTCCATTCCATTCTACTTTCATAGTCATAATGTATATTGAAGATGGTATTTAATTTCATTGTATGAGATGCAATGACAAAGTGAACTGAACTGAACTAAACTGAACTGAACTAAAAACTAAACTAAACTAAACTACAATAAACTTGCATTTTGATCCAGTGGGTGACAGTCTTTGAAATCAGAGAAATAGACAGTTCGCTTTGAGTTTCTTTCTCTGTCCTGAATTTCATTGGGTTGGCCTACTTTAACAGATCTATTTAAAAGATAAATTACAGGGTGGGAGCAAGGCAACGTATGAGCTTCTCCAAGCTTAGAAACTTTCTGGGAGACCAATATAATTAACCATAGCTCTGCAATCCAACCCTTACTTGTGGTTTTTACCGCACTCTGAAGTCAGTGGTAAGTCCTCTAGATTCTCCATCCTGGAGTCCAGAAAGACTTCTGAAAATCCCAGTGGGTGTGGGATGAGTTTTAAGAGCAGGGGTCTCCAACCTTGGCAACTTTAAGACTTGTGGACTTCAACTCCCAGAGTTCCTCAGCCAGCAAAGTTGCCAAGGTTGGAGATTCCTGCTTTAGAGCTGATTTATATTGGGCGGTTTCTCCATCTTGCATTTTGTTGAAAAGGAAAACAACAGTCTTCGCAGTTCTACGTTGTAGCTTGAGAAATCTCTGTTCTCTCTGCCCCCACTTTTACCAGCAAGCTGTTTGTTTGTTTTTTCTTTTCTTTTCCAGCACTATAACAAATATCCCCATTTCTTTCTGTAAAGCAACTTGGAAAGCTCGAGTGAGATTTATGCTTTATTGCATCCAACCGATTTTGAAACCGAGTTTTTTTTTTTAATTTTCTTTTTATTAATTCACAGCAGCATCTGGCTAAAGAGGAGAGCAAGGGGATTGTCAGGGCCGTTAACCAGACACAGCTGAGTCGTTCTGGAAGAATATGATATGTTGGGTAGGCAACCTGCATTGTCCACTGAAGCGAAAGCCACTTTGCAAAGAAGAAATAGTACAAATAGCAAGCTCTTCAGAAGTGAACCTCAACTCAGTTTAGTAGCAGTTACTCTCTGGTGTATGCAGGTAGTCCTTGACTTACAACAGTTCATTTAGCAACCATTCAAAGTTACAACGGCACTGAAAAAAGACCATTTTTCACACTTAATGACCATTGCAGCATCTCCATAATCACGTGAGCAAAATTCAGATGCTTGGCAACTGGTTCATATTTACAACGGCTTCAGTGTCCCCTGGGGTCGTGTGATCCCCTTTTGCGACCTGCTAACCAGCAAAATTAACAGGGGAGCCCGAAATCACAGAACAACTTTGTTACTAATTTAACAACTGTGGTAATTGTTAAAACTGTGGGAAGAAAGTTTGTACAATGGGGCAAAACTTCCCTTCCCTTATGTCTCACTTAGCAACATAAATTTTGGGCTTAATTGTGGCTGTCAGCCGAGGACTCCCTGTACAGGATCATAAGTGATTTTTTTTCTTTTTAATAAATTTTATTAAACATTTTCCAACAATTCAAAATATATCAATGCTTTCAATGTTACAGCATCAACATTTGTATTCATATATTAGTTACTATGTTACTTTTTTATCTATTTTTTTTTTAAACCAAGTGTACCAGGTGCCCCAATACTCCAATTCACTTTTATCTTTTAACTCTAAGGTCAGCCTGTTCATCTCTATGCAGTCCAAAATCTTTCTTATCCCAGTACCCTCAGATGGTATATTATCCTGTTTCCAGTGCTGTGCATACACTATTCTGGCCGCTGTTGTTATGTGTAGGGTGATATATTTGTCAGTTTTAGTAGAATCTCCCCTTGTTATTCCCAATAGAAACAATTCCAGTCTAAATTCAATTTTTTGTTTTGTTATTTCCTCTATCTATTTTTTAATCTTATTCCAGTAATTTTTCGCTTGATTTTTTTTTCATTAGTGATTTTTTTTTCTGATTGGGTTTATACCCAAGACATGGAGTGTTTAAATTTTGGTTTATTGAAGAAACATAATCCTAAACTGTAAACCATAAGTGACTTTACTGTTGGTTAAATCCATTGAATCCTTATTACACTTTATTGTAACGTGTTTTTCCAAATTGTGAAAGTGCTGGATTACATTCAAGAAAACCGCATATATGGTGTAGATACAGTCAGGCAACTCTGCTACTATGACTGTTAGAGATGAAGAAGCTTCCCTGGATGAGAATCAAAACATCTTCAAAGAAAAACCAGAAAGTGCCCCCTGAAAAAAACATCTTTGGCACAACCATGATCTGAATGACTGAGAATCTCCACAGACATTCACAACAGTGATATATTACAGAATATTATTCATCCAATTTCTTTCTAATATTTCCTATGCACCTTCCCTTCTCTTTTCCACACC
The DNA here is from genome assembly GCA_033807585.1 of Hydrophis major. NCBI lineage: Eukaryota > Metazoa > Chordata > Lepidosauria > Squamata > Elapidae > Hydrophis > Hydrophis major. The sequence continues at coordinate 12,615,973 of CM066333.1, read as the reverse complement.
TGGCTTTTTTTTTCAATAGTTATCCTAAAGTTTTAAGAGGGTTTTATTTAAAAAATAAATAAAAGATATACATCACGTGAACATATTCCTACAGAGATAGGAGATGATTATGGACCTCTGTTGCTGCTTCAACTTATTCACAAATTTGTCAGCCTTTGATCTTTTTGCTACAGCCAATGAATGCTTTTTCAGGAGGTTAACTGGAATTCTTTGGGTTTTTTTTTTAATTTTTGAAGACGTTTCACTTCTCATCCAAAAAGCTTCTTCAGCTCTGTCAGGATGGTGGGGAATGGAAGGATTGATATTCCTTGCAGACAGCTGGTCGTTTGCATCCTTTTAGAGGGTCGTTGAGGCCACTTGGAGGTTAATCTGTGTCCTGAGACCTGGATGACTGAGAATCTCTACAGACTAACAAGTGAAACTTTGCTGGCTTTATAATTGCTGGTCATTCCATTGGGCCTGAAGTCCCCAACATTGAATTTTCAGTGGCCTTTTTTTTTTCTTTAAAGGAGAAGAAGTTACTTCCCCCCACTGCTTCTATTTCTCAAATGTATGTAGTGGATTTTTAATGGGTTCCTATCGGCCTCACCCCAGAGACTGAGCGATGGTATCCAAGGACCGGTCAACATTATGGTGCTGTTATTTTATCTTTATTTTTTTTAGAAGCATGCAGCGAAAGGACTTCTGGGCAAGGTGACGGTTGTTGAATATGTTTGTCTAATTAACTTTTGGCAAAAGATCCCGAACCATTAAGAAGCTAGTTAGTAGCGCTCTGGAATAAATACATCTGGTCCTGCAAAGAGAAATGTTTCTGCCTGGCAATGGGTGACAGATGTGCTGATGGCTCCCTCTGTCCTCTCCTTTAAATAATTAACAACGTGCTGCTGGACAAGTCCTCAAAGCCAGCTGTTTGCTCCACCCTCATTAGCTTGCAGCACCTCTTGTAGTGCTAGCTTTTCTTTTGACTTTTCCCACCAAAGTGTTTTGCTAGGCAGGGTTTGGAAGAGAAGGGGGAGCTAGGGGAAATCACTTTTTTTTTGGGGGGGGAAAAAGACTAGTCATTTGCCTTCCAGGGTTTGCACTTTAGGGTGGCTGCAATAGAGTCCAGGCCACCCACACGAGAAAGTGTTCCTTGGCTTGAAAGACTGATCTCTGCTTCTGGACAAAAGGCATCTTGGCAAGTCCCAACAGATGTTTTCATTGTTTAGAGGCGGAGGTGAACTTCCCTCTTTTGAAAACACGGGTGACTTGTCTTAAAAAGTTATTTTCCCAATTGATGTATGGCTACTCAGCTAGGAACATCTGGGGACTTAGGGGTAATTGCAGCAATGGAGGGAGAGAAGGGGAGAGAGAAAGAGCAAGAAAGGAGAATATACAAATTCCACTGACTCATATGTTTGTAAATCATCTCTACGCCATTATTCTTCTCTGAAAGTCTGGTTTTGTGTGACAGTGGATGCTCTGATGTGGAAAATAGGAAGGCTAATGCTTTGTTTGCATGAGTTGCAAGAAAATATACCTCTTAATAAGCAATTTAAGTCTGTCAATGGCAAAGGAGACAAGCCACAAGGAGCCGTATTTAGTGTTGCACTTTTAAAAATGTCTAAACTTCATTATATTTTATGCTGACTGACAGAGCAATTCTCACTGCTTTTTTCTGTTTCTGCAGTCTTTTTCCCTACCCCCCCCCTTAAAAATGTTTTTTTCCCCCCACAACAGTCAACAATAGCGCAGCTGTCCTTCTGTCTAGTAGAGATCTCAAACCTGCAATTTGGCAAGAAGAAAGGAACAAATTGGATAAATACCAGTAAGCGGTTTGCAAAAGAGAGGGAAAAATCATTGAAATGAACTCTACAACTTGTTTGATAAAAATGATTTAAAGAGGCATATGGTATAGTTAAGTATGCTTTCAAAAACATTGGCCTACTTTTGTGAATCAGCTTTTGCATTATTTTAAAGTTATTAAAGTAAAAGAAGGGGAAGTCGGGATATGAATGATACATATTTAAAGCATACATCTCCCTCCCTCCACAAACATATGCATCCATCCATTGATAATTAAGGGCAATGCTTTGAATTAATCAGTCTAGTGTTCCTGAAGATTTAGAATTTGGAATAACAGAGGTGGAAGGGACCTTGGAGGTCTTCTAGTCCAACCCTCTGCTTAGGCAGGAAATTCTATAACCATTTCAGACAAATGGTTGTTCAATCTCTCCTTAAAAACTTCCAGTGTTGGAGCATTTACAACTTCTGAAGGCAAATTGTTCCCCTGATTCTGTCAGGAAATTTCTCCTTCGTTCTAGGTTGCTTCTCTCTTTGATGAGTTTCCATCCATTGCTTCTTGTCCTGCCCTCAGGTGCTTTGGAGAATAGCTTGACTCCCTCTTCTTTGGGGCAGCCCTTGAGATATTGGAACAATGCTATCATATCTCCTGTAGTCCTTCTTTTCATCAGATAGACATACCCAGTTCCAGCAACATGTTTTAGCCTCCAGTCCTCTCATCACCTTTGTTGCTCTTCTCTGCACTCTTTCTAGAGTCTCAACATCTTTTTTTACATCGTGGTGACCAAAACTGGATGCAGGATTCCAAGTGTGGCCTTACTAAGACATTATAAGTGGTATTAACACTTCACGCGATCTTGATTCTATCCCTCTGTTCATGATGTAGGGCTGTTGACAAAGATGGGTGGAGTGAGGATGGTAGTCTGTTAGAATTATTTTGGTTGGGACCACTTTTTTGTGAGGTCAAGATCTAGTACAGATAATCCTTGATTTACAACCACAACTGAGTGTTAAAGACCTTTTTCAAAAGTGTGATTAATAATAATTATTCCATGTTGGCTGGAGAATTCCCTGCTGGGTGGGGGATTCTGGAAGTTGAAGTCCATAAATGTTAACATTGCCAAGTTTGAGATCCCTGATCTCATGTGATATAGGCCTAATGAGAGATTTGGAGATTTGAAATTTTGGTTTTGGTTCTCTTGGAATTTATGCGTTGACATTAAACAGCAATTCAGGCCACCTAAAGATGTTGTCAAAAAGGCTCATTGAAAAATTAGAATCCAGCAGGTCCAACAGCTTATTTTCTCGCTGAAAGGAATGAACAGATCTTTACAGGGCATTAAATCTGCCAAAGCTCAAGTGGGATGTCACCGAAGCTTTCACCCCAACAAATGTTTGAAATATTTCCCCGGGAGAGCAGAGACAAGGAAGATCGTGCACAGCGCCTCCAAATGATCTAGCAAAGATCTATTAAATCAGCATGGAAAAGGCGCCACTTTGAAATAAAACTTTCAAAACTACATGAAAGCATCGTGGATATTGCTTTCTGTGTTTTACCCTTCAGGGAGGTGGGTGGGTCAGGTCTAGTGTATGCAGCACTAAAAAAAAAAAAATGCCCATTGACTTGTCCATGTGGGGTGCTGTGCTTTGCTGCTTCTGATTACTGGATGGTTGAGATAGCAAGAGCGTTGGCATCATAGTTTGGGCTGGGATCAGGGCCCCCTCCTTGCTCATTTCATCGGGGTGCCAGCTCAGCAGGGCGCATTTAGCAAAGCTTGGCCTGATTTGAGTGGGGCTCATTTGTTCTAGTGTTGTGCCTTGCTGGCAATGCTCTTTGTTGGTTATTTAGGAAAGCACTCTGGTACAGTAAATTACAATGCCGCAGAGAAAGTTGGCATAGAAAGTAAGTGGCTGTTATTGCTGTCTCCCTTGTCTCAAAAAACATTTGGGTTGTGCCTGTATTAGCCTGGCACCCATTGATGCATGATTGAGTGTTCCAAACCTGCCCCAGTCATGCACAAGTCAAGGACTGCATGGAGGCTTTGGCTCAGCCTTTGCCAACTTGGTGTGCTCACACCGGCTGTGCGGACTTCCAACTCCCAGCATTCTCAGCAAAGGCCAGGCTGCCTGGGCATGGTGAGAATTGTGAAAAGGTAAAATCAGTGTGGGTAGACTGCTGGCTGAGCCCCTGCATCTGGCTGGGGAATTCTGGGAGTTGAAGTCCATACAGAGGCGTGGCGACGCAGTGGTTAGAATGCAGTACTGCAGGCTGCTTCTGCTGACTGCCAGCTGTCAGCAATTCGGCAGTTCGATCCTAACCGGCTCAAGGTTGACTCAGCCTTCCATCCTTTCAAGGCTGGTAAAATGAGGATCCAGATTGCTACAATTTGGCAGTTCGATCCTGACTGGTTCAAGGTTGACTCAGCCTTCCATCCTTCTAAGGTGGGTGAAATGAGGACCCAGATTGTTGGGGGCAAGAGGCTGACTCTGTAAACCACGTCGAGAGGGCTGTAAAGCACTGTGCAGTGGTATATAAGTCTAAGTGCTATGGCTATTGCTATCTTCAAGCTGCCAAGGTTGAGGAACGCTGACATAAAGGATAGTTGAGACAAATTGGCATATAGCTGATGAAAGTGGTTCAAGAAAGGCTGTGGTTCAGCTTTAATAGATAAAATGCTGCTGAGATCGTAAATCCACAATCCACAAACATCTATAAAACTCTGACTCTTCCAGCTTAAAGATAAGCATATAAGGAAACCTGCTGAGGTTGTTCAGATTCTGGCCAGCAGCAGCTGATCTCTAATCCTTACCATGTGTCTGGGTTTCTCCAAAGTTATTTGAAGAAATAAGAAACCGCTTTCCTATTTACGTTTCTCTGCTGTCTAATTTCTCTTCCTAGAAAGCCCCACCAAATCCTAATTAGTGGCCTTTATGCTATATCTGTGTTGCCGGAGTGGTAATTAGTGAGTTTATTGCCCGTCCTGACATTTTTATGGGTGTGAGTGAATGAATCCATGTAATTCTTCACATCTCAAGAACTCACAGTTGGATTGACTACTCAAAACTTTTTTTTTTTCAGATTGCCATTTTTTAAAATTACTTTTATGCTTCTGGGATGAACAGTGGTGTTGAGTTGTCTTTTAAGTCTCATTGGGTGAGTCCCTCGTATTGCCCTTCTTCCATTCAATGTTTCTTAACTGTAACATAGCCTACCAGTCTGTTCCCAGACCCACTACAAACCATTGATACTCTGTCTTGAATGGGGACCAAGAATATCTATCTATCTATAGCCACTCAAGTCACTTTATTATGCTTTGGGGTAGGGCCACCCTTGGAATACTGCATCCAGTTTTGTGTCACCATGATGTAAAAAAGATGGTAAGACTCTAGAACAGAGGTCTCCAAACTTGGCAACTTTGAGACTTGTGGACTTCAACTCCCAGAATTTTCCAGCCAGCATACTTTCTTGTAATCCCTTCCTCTGCAACCTCTCCATTTTAGGAGGTTCAGAAAAAAAAAAAAAGAAACAGACACGGCTGGCTGGATAATTCTGGGAGATGAAGTCCACAGGTCTTAAAGTTGCCAAGTTTGGAGACCCCTGCTCTAGAAAGAGTGCAGAGAAGAGCAACAAAGTTGATGAGGGGACTGGAGGCTAAACCAGGGGTGGGATTCTTCCAGTTCGGACTGGTTCTGGTTGATCCCTTGCTCCGACAATCAACTGGCTCCTAACCGGTTCGCTCCAACAAGCATGTGGGCCCACCCGCCGGCCTCTGCTCTTTCCTGTGCTTTATGTCTTTTTGTTAAAGCACAGCTGATTCGCATGGCAGGGCAATTTGCCGCACCTCAGCTGTTTTCTTCAGCTGCAGTTGAAGGTAAGTATTAGCTTTTTTAAATGTGGGGCATGCGTGTGGAGTGTGCATTTGGCGCCGAGCCGGTTGTTACACCAGTTGAATCGCACCCCTGGCTAAAACATACGAAGAACAGTTGCAGGAACTGGGAATGTTTACTTCAGTGAAAAGAAGGACTAGGGGTAGCAGGATAAAAGTGTTCGGATATTTGTGGGTCTGCCACAAAGAAGTGGGAGTCAAGCTATTCTCCAAAACACTTAAAAACCTAAAGTGATGGGTGTCTATAGAGATTCTCCGTCATCCAGGTCATGGTTGTGCCAAAGGGGCTTTTTTTCGACTTCCACAATGTCCAATTGCCTCTTGAAAAAAAGCACTTTGGGACTGAAGTTTTGGGAGTCCCTACAACATCTAGAGGGAAATCGTTCCACTGATCAAATGTAATGAACAGGAAATTCCTCCTTAGTTCTAGATTGCTTCGCTCCTTGATCAGTTGCCATCGATTGCTTCTTGTCCTGCCTTGAGGTGCTTTAGAGAATAAGTTGCCCCCCTTTTCTTTCTAGCAGCTCCTCAAATATTGATACTGCTATCATGTTACCCCCTAGACTTTCTCTTAATTAAACTAGACGTACTCAACTCCTGCAACCGTTCTTTATATGTTTTAGCCTCCAGTCCCCTCATCATCTTTGTTCCTCTTCTCTGCACTCTTTCTAGAATCTCAACATCTTGTTTTAGATCATGGCATCCAAAACTGGATGCAGTGTTCCAAGTGTGATCTTACCAAGGCATTATAAAATGGCCTTAACTTGTCAAGGGTTTGCTGCAGGAATGAAGAAGATCGAATAGAATAGAATTCTTTAGTGGCCAAGTGTGATTGGACACACAAGGAATTTGTCTTTGGTGCATATGCTCTTAGTGTACATAGAAAGAAAAGATACATTCGTCAAGAATCATCAGGTACAACACTTAATATGGTCATAAGGTACAAATAAGCAATCCAATCATAGTATGAAGCAATCAATATAAATTGTAAGGATACAAGCAACAAAGTTATAGTCATACAGTCATAAGTGGGAGGAGATGGATGATAGGAACAATGAGAAGATTAATAGTAACAGTAATTCAAACGTTGGACAGTGTTGAGGGAATTATTTGTTTAGCAGAGTGATGGCGTTCGGGAAAAAAAAACTGTCCTTGTGTCTAGTTGGTGTGCAGTGCTCTATAGCATCGTTTTGAGGGTAGGAGTTGAAATATTTTATGTCCAGGATGTGAGGGGGTCTGTGGATATTTTCACAGCCCTCTTTTTGACTCGTGCAGTATACAGGTCCTTGATTGAAGGCAGGTTGGTAGTAATTGTTTTTTCTGCAGTCCTAATTATCCTCTGAAGTCTGTGTCTGTCCTGTTGGGTTGCAGAACCAAACCAGACAGATATAGAGAAGCAGATGATAGACTCAATCATTCCTGTGTAGAACTGGATCAGCAGCTCCTTGGGCAGTTTGAGCTTTCTGAGTTGGCACAGAAATAACATTCCTTGTTGTGGTTTTTTGATGGCATTTTTTATGTTAAGTGTCCATTTTAGGTCTTGAGATATGATAGAACCTGGAAATTTGAAGGTCTCTACTGTCTAGCATTGTAAGAGGTGATAGTGTGGGAGGGTTTCTCCTAAAGTCTACCACCATCTCTATGGTTTTGTGGATCTCAGCATCAAGGTCTTCTAGAAATAGCTCTCTAGCCATCGTTGGTTCTTGATTAGGCACCAAGTCAGCTCAGACCTTACTAACTTTAGAATGCTTGGAACACAGATCTGTGGAAGACTTCAAGGATAAATCTTTTTTTAAAAAAAAATAATGATTTGTATTGTTTTCCACCAGTACAAATCATAATTACATTTTCAACAACATTTTGCATCGACATATAATATTGTCTTATATATCTATCATCTATTTATACATACCATCAATAATTGTTATCTTTACTTATATTTGTTAATAATATCTAACTTTATCTACTTTACATGTGTATGTATCACTCTCTTAAGAATTCTCTTGATGTAATCTTCCTTTTTTTAATCCTTATCTCTATTTTCTAACCATTTGTACCATCTATGCCAAATTGAGTAATAACCAGATTCTTCTTTTTCCTTCATTTTTAGTGTGAGCATATCCATTTCTGCTCAATCTGCTATTTTTTGTAGGACTAATTCTTCTGTTGAACCTTGGGCCCTTTGCACATTTGCGCATAGGCTATTCTGGCCACTGTTAAAATATGTAATATTATGTATTTTATCTTTTTCGGATATTGATTTTTGATTATCCCCAATAAATAGAGTTCTGGCTTGAGTTCAGTTTGATAAATCTTTTATTGGAGGTGGTACAATCAAGGAGCCATTTTTTTCCATCTCTACTGATCGTATAAGAATTGGTAGCTTTATTCTTCATATATAAATGATAGCTGAAGCCATTCATTACAACCCCACCCCACAAACATACAGGTAGTCCTAGACTTACAATCATTTGTTTAGGGACCATTTAAAGTTATAACAGCAATAAAAAAGTGACTTACAACCGTTTTTCACACTTACGACCGTTGCAGCATCCCTATGGTTGTGTAACCAAAATTCAGCAATTGACTCACATTTATGATGGTTGCAATGTCCTGGGGTCACGTGATCCCCTTTTGTGACCTTCCAAGCAAAGTCAATGGGGAAGCCAGATTCACTTAACAACTGTGTGACTTATTTAACAACAGTAGTGATTCACTTAACTGTGAGGTTGCAAAATGGGACAAAATTCACTTAACAAATGTCATACTTAGCAATGGAAATTTTGAGCTCAATTGTGATCGTAAGTCAAGGACCATCTATAGTTTGATTTTGAGTTTCTTGCTTTGACCTGTTTAGCAAACCAGTTAACATCAAGATTTGGCTTGAAACCCCCCCTCCCCCCCAAAAATGGGTCAGGTCTTTTGTATTGGGGGGTTGCTTCTTGTGTGTTTGTTTTAGCAAGGCCCTTTTCATCTAAGGAGGCCTTTTCTTAGGGACTTGATGGTTGATTTTGAATTTCCTGCCTTCTCGTAATATGGCTTAACATTATCTTTTAAGAGTTTACTTCGCATTCATTTTAGAAAAGTAATAGATCACCGCCTAGCCATTTGATTGTTATGATCTATGTAGTAATCAATATGGTTTGGGATGGAAGGACCAAAACTATCTGAATTCATCTTACAACGAAATATACTTGTTACATTTTTTGTTATTGTTGTACCACTATTCTTATGTTTGATTTTGCACAATGTAAACTTGACATGATCCGAGGTTGCTACGGTTTAGGCTGTACAGGTATATACAGAAAAACTATGAGTTTTTTCCCATGGAAAAAAAGAGAATGCTATGTACAACAATCTCTAATAAGATTCATGGGCATTCCAAATTTTTGTAATTTCAGTGTACAAATTTCTCTTAGCCTAATCAAAATGAACAAATAAAGTTATATAGTCTGTTAAAAAAAAAAAGATTTGGCTCCATTGACACATTCTCTATTTTAATTATATCTGGTCAGTCCACTCTGTGAGCGTACTATTAAGCGCTGTGTTTCCATCCTTCCTCTTTTTTGTTTCTCCAGAACAATGGACGTGTTTGTCAGTTTGAACCAAGGGCAGTCGCTCATTTCCAGCTCTTTAACCATTACGGCAACAGAATGTGTAAGTACTCAGCCAGTAAGATCCAGAAAGAAGCATAGAGATAACCTGAGAGGCTATATCTAGGCTTGCTTAATGACTGCATGCCTCACTTAAGAACGGGAGTGATTTGTTTAACAGCCATGACAAAAGGCATAAAATTGGGTGTGACTCAATTCATGGCCACCTCAGCAATGGAAATTCTGGTGGGCTGTAAGTTGAAGACTATCTGGAATTGTAGGACTTTGTGATGTACTCATGACTTCCCTACCTCAAAAGGACAAGAAAACATCCCACCCATGTTTGGCAATTCGGAGGGAATGTAGAGCATGTCGAAAAAGAGAAATTGGGACGGCAAAATGGCTTACATATTTTCACTCCTGTCTTAGAGGGAGAAGAAATTTTCAAATCATTATCTTTCCAGGAGCATATCTATCTTATTCATAGCCAAACCCTACCATAAATCTCTGCGCTGCCAATGTTTCCCAAAGGATGAAGCATATTATGAAAACAGAACAACAGAGTCAGAAGGGATCTTGGGAGGTCTTCTAGTCCAACCCACTGCTTAGGCAGGAAACCCTATGCCCGTGATGGTGAACCTATGGCATGCATGTCACAAGTGGCACGCAGAGCCATTTGTGCTGGCAGGTGAGCCGCAGGCAAACTTAACTCACTGCGCATGTGCGTGCCTCACAGCTGATATTTTTCGGTTGGTTTGAGGCCTTTTTCGGCCTCCCAGAGGCTTGGAAAAAGCCTCTTCAAGGCTTTTCAGGACGAATTATAGACCCATTTCATTACTTCTGGTATTACAGGAAGTGACGAAACAGCCCTATAATTCATCCCGAAAAGCCTTGCAGAGGCTTTTTCTAAGCCTCTGGGAGGCCGAAAAAGGCCTCAAACCAGCCGCAAAATCAGCTGTAGGACGCAGTGCAAGTAAGAGGGTGATGTGGGGGGATTGCGCGTGCATGCACAGGGGGCGTTGGCACATGAGTGCATGTGCGCTAGTGCGCATGCAATTTTTGGCACAGGAGCCCAAAAAGCCACCTCTGCCCAATACCATTTCTTCTTAAAAACCTCCAGTGTGGGAGCATTCACAACTTCTGAAGGCAAGTCGTTCCACTGATTCATTGTTCTCACAGTCAGGAAATTTCTCTTTATTTGTAGGTTAGATTTTGCCTTGATTCATTGGATCTTGCCTTGATCAGTTTCCATCCATTGCTTCCTGTTCTACCTTCAGGTGCTTTGAGGAACTAGATTGACCTTGTGACACAACCTCCTATTTGCTTTGTGCTCTTGCCAGCAAGAAACTAAGGGGAGGAGTTTGTAGGCGATATCACAATGTACATTTCATCATTTACTCTCCCCTTTCTCTCCTGTGTGTGCTTGTATGCTCACAAACTGAGTTGGGTGTCTATTTTTCCAATCTCTGATCCAAACACTGTTTGAAAGACTTCTGGGAGTGATAATGCACTCTATCTTTATTTGGTTTGCATGTATATTTTTTTAAATTAAGGATTTTGATTAGAATAATTAAAAATGAATGCAATCTAAATTTGGAGAAAGAAAAAACAATAGAGAAATAACAATAAAAGAATGATAGAATAGGATGGAGTGTAGAGTACAGTACAGTGGAGTGAAATGGAACAGAACAGAACAGAACTTTATTGTCACTTTTAATGTACACTAATTGGCATACGTTAAAATGAAATTTCAATGCATACAGCTCTCCAATGGTCACCTTCTTCTTCCTCTTCCTCTTCCTCTTCCTCCTCCTCCTCCTCCTTCCATATCCATCATCAGACATTGGCAATCATGTTGGGGATCCTATTTTTATTAACAGCCACACAAAAAAGTACTGCTGAGTTTTGTCCAAACCAGTTCCTTAGATTTTGAAGCCCTTATGTTTTTCTTCTGTCGGGACCTCAATTTGCCTCCAACAACATAACCATGACAGAAATAAATAAATACATACAAAATTATGCAGATACCCACATATATTATTATATGACACATATCAAACAAAAAGTAAAAAAGAAAAAAGAGAGAAGAAGGACTAGGATGAAGGAAAAGAAAAGAAATATCTCATGACAACTTTCAGTTTTCATTACAAGAAGAGACAAACTGTCCTTGGTCACCCAGGAAACCTCTCTCTCCCCTTTTTTTTGGCACAGGCTGCTGTTATTTACATACAAGGATTATTTGCTGGTAATACACTCAACAGCCCATAAAAGCCTCCTAAACCCACTTCCCCTGAGAGAGACTCTGTTGAAATGCATCTGTAGCCTCTTTAAAGAACAAATAGCTCTCTTTCTTTCACCTCTGGAAAATGGCCCCAGGAGATTTCTTGCAAGCAAGTTTAGAACATAATGATCATCTTCCAAAATAAGGGTTATTTTCCCTCCTTCCCTCTCTCTTTCTCATTGAAAATTAAACACACATACACAAATGAGGGGTCCTGGGTGCCCTCCGAGTTTGCTGGGGGTTTTTTGCAGACATTTTATTGCCCAAACTAAGTAACATCATCAAGGCTAGACCGATGCACTAGCATCAATGATGTTACTGTAGAAATAAATGCCAAAGTGGGTTCAGTTCCAAGTGGGGAGAAAGACACTGGAAACATGGAGGCTGCTTGGAAGGATGGTGTCAGCTTTGGAAACCATTTTAGCACCAGAAGCTTCCATCCTGCCACATTCCTGTGCCTGGGAAATTGAGAGGGGGGGATTTTGTAGAGTGTTTGTCATTAGACACGATAGCATTCTTCTTTACAGTCAAGGTCATGTTATTCCTGCACCTGGATGAAGAGTGGTTTAAGGGATGTCTCAAGTAGGAACGGATGGTGATCGGGCCCATGTAATGGAGTGATGAGTGGAAGGGATGGATTTTGTGATTTTGAATCAGGAAAACCTGGAACTCTCAGATTTGGGTTTTCCCAGATGTCCCAGTATGTCAATTCTAATAAAATGGAACTTGGAGGAAAATGCCTGTCTTGGAGTTTTGCTGTTGGAGTTTGTTTTCCTGGAACACTGACAGATGGTTTAATGGTGAAGCAGAGCCACCAAAGCAGGTGTGATTCTGGGTAGCTGACCACATGGAGTGGAGGGAGATATATATTTATACCCTCTCTTGGGCCTTGCCCTTGAGCTTCCTATTCCTGTGCAAGAAATGTATCCTATTGGTATCCAGGGAGCTATGTGGGGCTCCAGCTAACCTTGTAGGCCAGGGGTCTCCAACCTTGGCAACTTTAAGCCTGGCGGACTTCAACTCCCAGTTGAAGCTGGCTGGGGAATTCTGGGAGTTGAAGTCCGCCAGGCTTAAAGTTGCCAAGGTTGGAGACCCCTGTTGTAGGCTCTCTGTATCCCAGGTTGAAGCTTGGAGGGTGATGATATAATGAAGAGGCTTGTGCTTTGAAAGGGTGTTGGCAATTCCTATTGCGCCTTAATTAATGGCTTTGTCCTGGTTTGGATCTTGAATGAGAGCTAATCCACCCTAGAGCTGAAGGCCTTTTGTTTTACAGATAGGATGGCCTAGTCTTTCTGGGGCTATTAAGAAAGGTGGGGGCTGCTTTCCAAGAGCATGTTTCTCCTTCTCTCATCCAGGGAAATATAAGTCTGCCTTTTAAAATATTTCCTAGAATATTTCATTCTTTTAGGAGAGGGGTGGGTGCTAACTTTTTTCATTACCTAATTTGGGTAATGAAACATCTGCAAGAAAACAAGCATGCTCAGAGAGCACCAAGGACCCCTCCTGTCAACCCTGAACTACAATATTCTCCTTTATTACTAACACTTCCACAAAAGCCTCTTTTGTATTGCCTGGTGTTAGAGGTATCGGACAAAAATACAGTTTGTATTTTTGTGGAGTTTGTTTTACTTTTTGGTGGCATTTATTCGTTCTGGGTTAATGAAAGCTTTTGCCGGAAAAATATTACGATCCACCCTTGAACAACCAGTAAAAATAATAGCATGTTTGGATTTTTTTTAAAAAAGAAGCTGGAATTTAGTGTCTATACATTTGCAGCAATACAGGGCAAACTCATTTTCAGGGTTTTTGTTTTTGTTTTGCAATCTGTGTGATTCTTACAAATCTTTTCTGATTCAAAATATGAAAAAGAGCATGTGCTACTTAATAAAGCAAATCCACAGCATGCTTTTAGGTTGAACTTAACATAGGCATTAGCTATCCTGATCCTTTTATCTCATTTTCATAAACAGGAAACATATTTGCTGACTTCTGCTTGGAGAGAAAGCCACAGCTTCTCTGCAAAACATGAAATCCCAAACATTACAAAATTGCTGAAATCAAAAGTTGGCCCAGAGAGTCATAACATTCATATTGATAGGCATGCGCTGTTAATGTTCATTAAATTGCTCATTGGGTGCTTAAGAGGAAATAAAACTAAGAATCATAGAATATCAGGGTTGAAAGGGACCTTGAAGGTCTTCTAGTCCAACCCCCTGCTCAAGCAGAAGACCCTATATACCATTTCAGACAGGTGGCTGTCCAGTCTTAAAAACCTCCAGTAATGAAGCACCCACAACTTCTGAAGGCGAACTGTTCCATTGTTTAATTGGTCACATTGTTAAGAATTTTCTCCTTAGTTCTAAGTTGCTTCTCTCCTTGATTAGTTTCCACCCATTGCTTCTTGTCTGCCTCTCAAGTGCTTTGGAAAATAGCTTGACCCCCTCTTCTTTGGGGAAGCCCCTAAGATATTGGAACACTGCTATCATGTCACCCCTGGTCCTTCTTTTCATCAGATTAATTAGTCATACCCAATTCTTGCAACCATTCTTCACATGTTTTAGCTTCCAGGCTTCTAATCATCTTTGTTGTTCTTCTGCATAAATATATGAATAAAGAACCTGCTTATATATATTTTTTTTCTGAGGTTTTCGCGGGTATTTGTATGTGGATCTTTGGTTATTCAGGTTTTCTCCCATGTAAAATTGGAAGTTTCTAGGCGACATTTTGATGAAGTCTCATTCATCTTCTTCAGGCTTGTGTCTTTGGCTTTGTGATTCTCGGAGTACTTTCTGCTTTACTCCGTATTAATAGTATTTATTTATATCCCACTTCTATTATTTTTTATAAATAACTCAAGGCGGCAAACATATTTTATACTCATCCTATTTTCTGTACAACAACAACCCTCCAAGGTATGTTAGTCTGAGAGAGAATGACTGGCCTAAAGTCACCCAGCTGACTTTCATGCATAAGGCAGAACTAGAATTCACAATTTCCTAGTCTCTAGGCCGGGATGGGTAACTATGGCAACTTGATGACTTGTGGACTTCAGCTCCTCATTGGCTGGCTGATGAATTCTGGGAGTTGAAGTCCACAAGTCATCAAGGTGCCATAATTGTGCACCCCTGCTCTGGGCCAACACCTTGACTATCTGTTATTTTTAAAGTCAGCTACAAAGGTATAGATTGGGTCAGAGAGCCTGTCATATAACCAAGGAACATGCAGACACACTGAAGTCCGCCTCCTATTTTGTCTTGCTCTGATTTAGCATGATGCTGAAAGAAATCCCTGCCTTTTGGTTACTGTAAAAATGAATTAAATTATCTTTTTGTTTTTGATAGACCAATGGCATTGTGGCACTGATCATTATCCTCATTTTGTTATTCTTGCTGGGGATTGCTGCCCTGTGGTGGTTTTGGCCTCTGTGTTGCAAAGTGGTAAGTCATTTTTCCCCCCTCTATGGCCGGCTGGGGAATTCTGGGAGTAGTCGTGGTAGGCTACCGGTTGAGTGAACTGGTAGTAAAAATCACTACCAGTTTGGCCCAACCAGCAGTAAAAAAAAAGCCTCTGATCAGCTGAGAGGAGGGAAATAAAGTCTCAGACAATCAACTGAGAGGATAAAAGACTGAAAAGTGCATGGGAGGTGGGGAGGGTTAGTTTTTTGTCTCTTCACCCTCTCAGCTGATTGGCTTGTTAGTTGCACGTGCATTAGGGGCGCATGTACACGCACGTGCAAACCGGTAGTGACTAAGGTAGGAACCCACGACTGTCTGGGAATTGAAATCCAGGCATCTTCAAGTGGCCAAGGTTGAGAAGCATGGATCCTGTAGTCTTTGCTCCGTTTTGGGTGAGCAGCACAGCCAATGTAGTCTTATCGATTTGCTCATAATCAGATTGAGAAAGTGGAAAACTCCAACGGGACTGACCGAGGCATCTTTTCTTGCAAATTGAATGCGAATATAAATATTAGGTTGGAATTACTCAGTGCTTGCTGCTAGTGCCTCAACTGCAAACTCATCAACAAGACCTATTAATTGGTTGACTTCTGGAGTTTATATTCCTCCACTCCTCCCACCCTTCAGGGCTTATTAGCATTCCCTTGAATTCATTGCCAAACTAATTTAAAAATGTAAACATGGAACTGATGTTAATATCTGGATAAATCCCCCTTTACTTTTAAAAGCCCGTTATTAACCTTAAGAGGGTGCTATGAGAAAACAGCGCTGAGTTCTAAAATCCCAACTTTATCTCCAAGCATAGCCTTTGAGATAGCTATAGTTAACCCAATATAAGGCACCACTGTTTTATTGCAGTGATAGTAGGTATCCTGGTTACAGGTTGTCCTTGACTTACAACTCTTTGTTTAATGACCGTTCAGAGTCATGACAGCCTAGAAAAAAGGGACCAATGACTGTTTTTCACAACCGTTGCAGAATCCCCATGGTCACATGATTAGAATTCGGATGCTTGGCAACTGGCTCCTATTTATGACAGTTGCGGCATCCCGGAATCATGGGATCTCCTTTTTTTGTGGCAAAATCAAGGAGGAAGCCAGATTCACTTAACAGCCATGAACAACTGTAGTGATTCACTTAACAACCATGCCAAGAAAGGTTGCAAAATGGGGCAAAATTAACTTAACAACTGCCTTGTTTACCAGTGGACAGTGTGGTCCTACTTATTGACTCGACGAAAGTATCTTTTCTTTTATGTACACTGAGAGCTTATGTTCCAAAGACAAGTTCCTTATGTACCCAATCACACTTGGCCAATAAAGAATTCTCTTCTTCTCTTCTCTTCTCTTCTCTTCTCTTCTCTTCTCTTCTCTTCTCTTCTCTTCTCTTCTCTTCTCTTCTCTTCTCTTCTCTCCCCTTCCCTTCCCTTCCCTTCCCTTCCATTCTATTCCCTCTCCTCTCCTATATTCTATATTCCATTCTATATTCTATATCCTATCCTTATAAAGTGGTATATAAGTCTAAGTGCTATTACTATTATTCTATATTCCATTCCATTCCATTCCATTCCATTCCACTCCACTCCACTCCACTCCACTCCACTCCACTCCACTCCATGTCTTCTCTTCTCTTCTCTTGTCTTCTCTTCTCTTCTCTTCTCTTCTCTTCTCTTCTCTTCTCTTCTCTTCTCTTCTCTTCTCTTCTCTTCCCTTCCCTTCCCTTCCCTTCCCTTCCCTTCCCTTCCCTTCCATTCTATTCCCTCTCCTCTCCTATATTCTATATTCCATTCTATATTCTATATCCTATCCTTATAAAGTGGTATATAAGTCTAAGTGCTATTACTATTATTCTATATTCCATTCCATTCCATTCCATTCCACTCCACTCCACTCCACTCCACTCCATGTCTTCTCTTCTCTTCTCTTCTCTTCTCTTCTCTTCTCTTCTCTTCTCTTCTCTTCTCTTCTCTTCTCTTCTCTTCTCTTCCCTTCCCTTCCCTTCCCTTCCCTTCCCTTCCCTTCCATTCTATTTCCTCTCCTCTCCTATATTCTATACTCCATTCCATTCTATATTCTATCCTATCCTATCCTTATTTTATATTCCATTCCATCCTATTCTATTCCCTCTCCTCTCCTCTCCTATATTCTATATTCCATTCTATATTCTATATCTTATCCTTATAAAGTGGTATATAAGTCTAAGTGCTATTACTATTATTCTATATTCCATTCCATTCCACTCCACTCCACTCCACTCCACTCCATGTCTTCTCTTCTCTTCTCTTCTCTTCTCTTCTCTTCTCTTCTCTTCTCTTCTCTTCTCTTCTCTTCTCTTCTCTTCTCTTCCCTTCCCTTCCCTTCCCTTCTCTTCTCTCCTTTCCTCTCCTCTCCTCTCTTCTCCTCTCCTCTCCTATTCTATTCTATTCTATTCTATTCTATTCTATTCTATTCTACTCTACTCTGCTCTACTCTATTCTTTTCTATTCTCTCCTAGTCTAGTCTATTCTTTTCTTTTCTATTCTCTCCTAGTCTATTTTTTCCTTTCTATTCTCTCCTATTCTCTCCTATTCTCTTCTCTTCTCTTCTCTTCTCTTCTCTTCTCTTCTCTTCTCTTCTCTTCTCTTCTCTTCTAGTCTACTCTATTCTTTTCTATTCTCTCCTAGTCTAGTCTATTCTTTTTCTTTTCTATTCTCTCCTAGTCTATTTTCTCCTATTCTCTTCTCTCCTATTCTCTCCTATTCTCTCCTATTCTATTCTCTTATTCTATTCTCTCCTATTCTCTTCTATAGTCTATTTTTTCTATTCTTTCCTAGTCTATTTTTTTCCTTTCTATTCTCTCCTATTCTATTCTATTCTCTTATTCTATTCTCTCCTATTCTCTCTTCTCTTCTCTTCTCTTCTCTTCTCTTCTCTTCTCTTCTCTTCTCTTCTCCTCTCCTCTACTCTACTCTACTCTACTCTACTCTACTCTACTCTACTCTACTCTACTCTACTCTACTCTACTCTACTCTACTCTTTTCTATTCTCTCCTAGTCTATTCCTTTCTTTTCTATTCTATTCTTTTCTCTTCTCTTCTCTTCTCTTCTATTATTCTAACTTTGATTCCCGCAGGGTTTTTCCCTCCCCCATATTTCGGTCTGCAGAACAGCATAAGCCAGCCTTCTTTTTCAACAACTGGCATCATGGCAGTTAAAAGCCCCAATTTTTACCATCTTTGTTAAGCTTGCTCCCGCCTGGGTGAATATTGCAGACGGGAACTGAACAAAATTGCACTGAAGGAAGGAATTTCCCTTCTTCCTCCCTCCTGACCATTCAGTCTTCCTTGTTGGCATCTAGAGTGTGCTCAATGATTTGGGGCACCCTGTTTTAATTGTTGGCAGGAGTCGGTTGGTGATTTTTTTAATTAATTAATTAATTAATTCTTGACTTGATCTGCAGTCTGTGCACATTGGCAGGTTGCGGAGTGGCCTTTCCCTTTCCTTTCTCCTTTGTCAAAAAGAGTTGGCTGTTGACAGTGTGTTAGCTGCTTCATGAACGTTGGCGAACATCTGACTGAATCAAGCTGGCTTTGGGCTCTGGCACTGATATTTTGTAATGCCCGCCCACTTTTGAGCATTGAAGATGTGTTAAGGGACAGTTGCCTGAAGCTACCAATATATTTAAGATATTGGAAAATAAAAACGAACTCAATATCTTTACCTATCTCTCTGCCTGCCTAACTACCTACCTACTTATGTATCTCTCCTTTTGTCCATTCGTCTATTTAATTATCTATTAAATGGAAGCAAACCGGCTGGGTTCTAAAACGAAGCCTTTAATTCCCTCCTCCCTCCTGTTTGGCTAAATAAACACCCCGGCAGCCTGTTTCTTGACAATGATAATAATACCAAACGCTAAAAAATTGGAGAAGACTCAAACTTTGCATATGGTAAACAAAATGGAGATTTAGTCTCCTGGGCTCTTGAGATGGGTGTTTAAGGAATGTGAATGAAATAGAAATAGTTGACATCTTGGCAATATTATGTCTTTTAACATGTGCAAGTTCTCAGGAATGGAGGCGTTACAGACGCTCTTCCCTTCCCTTCCTGCCCATCCCCCCTCCCTCCGGAAAATAAGGATGGCTTCCTGAGTTGGGTTTTGAAAGAAATGATAGATTTAAAGTAATTTAAGGCCCCCTCCCTGCTTTCAGGAGGAGTCCAGCCAACTGTTACATAAAGTTGATTTAATTAAAAGTACTTTGGCAGGGTGAGGTCTTAGCTATGCTTGTTTCTTTTGGGCAAGTATTAAGTGTAGTGCCCAATGTGGAAAAAAAAAGAAAATTCTATTACTGTAGTTTATATAGATTAAGCCCGATCCGTATTGCCCATTAAAAATTGATTAGCCCAGGGCTGTGATGGCACAAAAGCAACAAAGTCACAAAAGTAGGTAAAGTACCTTTAATTCCTCCAACTTGGTCCCCAATATCCAGTTATCATCATCTGGAGAGAAAAAACTCTCCCAAGAACAGTTTTTAAAAGGAAGAAATTGAGTCTGAATCAAAAGTACATATAAATTATAAATAAAAGCCAACACAAACCACGCTGCAGCAATTAACGAGACAGGGCAGGATAAGGAATTGCAGAACTCAAAAGATAGAATAGAATAGAATTCTTTATTGGCCAAGTGTGATTGGACACACAAGGAATTTGTCTTGGTGCAAATACTCTCAGTGTATATAAAAGAAAAGATACATTCATCAAGAGTCAAGAATCATCAGGTACCACACTTAATGATAGTCATAGGGTACAATAAGCAATCAAATCATACTAGGAAACAGTCTATATAAATCGTAAGGATACAAGTGACAAAGTTATAATGAAACACATACAGTTGGGAGGACACCAGAACCCAGATAGGACTTGAGAAACAAAGATAATGTACACTTTGCTTCCAGAAAGGTGCTGTGCGCAAACACCTTCTTTATCTTGTTTTCCCAGCTGCAGCTAATGAAGGGAATCAGGGCCTTTTTCTCCCCCGTAACCCACATTGTTCCCTTATCCGTTCCTCCCTGCGTGCCCTAGGATGCAGAGGGAGTTGGCCTGGTTCTTCCTCTGAATGCCCAGCCGGACTGTGCCCTTCCCCAGTTTCCTCCCCAGCCACCAGAGACACACTCACACTCCCTGTCAGCTGTTCGACCTCCCCCTCGGAATCAGATTCCAACAGGGGCATGACAAGGGCCCTGCAATAAAGAAAATCTTGAGATTTACTACAATTAACATTTACAGAAAAGAAACTTGACTCCCAATTGGAAATTTGACCTCTTCATCTGGAAGACACCATTATAGATAGCGCTAGACTGACAACCATTCGTTTAATGACCGTTCGAAGTTAAGAGTGGCCCTGAAAAAAGTGACTTAGGACCATTTTTCACACGGCCATTACCGCACCCCAAAGGTCACGTGGTCATAGTTCAGCCACCTGGTGACTGCCTGTGTTTGCAGCCCATGGGTGATGACCGCATTCTTTTTAAATAAAACAAGTTAAGAGCTAAACTCATTAGCAATTTGAGATTTGATTAGCTGTATCTCTGCAGTCTTCTGAAAAGCTTTAAAAAGCTGGATGTGCTCCCAGGGAGGAAATCATTAGATTAACTGAAGCCTTTGTGGTGTTCATAGTTTATTCGGGGATTATTTAATTCCCCCCCCCGAACATTTTTTTAATTGATTTTTTTAATTGATTATATTTCTTAATAAACATCGTGTTGTCTGGTTATTTAATTTGCTTGACAATTCTGATTCTACAGCATTCTTAATTCTCACCCCTTTTTTCCAACCACTGTTAAAATAGATTCCATGTTTGATAGTATTCTGTGTCTTCTTTCTGCTTTTTCAAAGTCAATCTTTCCATTTCTGCACAGTCTGGTATCTTGTTAATTATTTCTTCATCTCGCGGTGTTTCTTTGTTTTTCCAATATTGGGCGAATGTAATCCTCGCTGCAGTTACAGCATGTCATATTAAATACATTTTTTTCTTATCTCATTTTTTTTTTGTATTATACCTAATAAAAACAGTTCAGGTTTAACATCTACATGATTCATGGGTTGTTGTTGTTTTTTAATTGATGGTCATTATAGATTTTATGTCGTGGTTGTTTTCTGTTGGGGTTTTATCTGTCCAGAGTCACTGGTGAGACACGAATCAAATTAAAGATAACTAAGCATCTTTAACAATCATTCCAACAGTTGTTTTGCCAATCCATAACAGTCATGGGGATGAGATTTTTGTTATCTCAACCATGGCTAGCTGGTTATCGAGATAACTAACGGAGAAGTATCACAATCAGAATGACTTGCTATAGTGTGCTTTTAATGAATCTCTGCCATTATGTCCTTTATCATCTAATTTGCCCCCTTTCATCCAAAGGTTATTAAGGATCCACCTCGACCTCAGCCTCCAGTGCCAATAGAGGTAAGCTTCCAACCTTTTCCAATGGCTTGCTGTTTACAAAACGAGATCACCATGTTGCCAATGACTTAGAACCAGTGGTGGGTTTCCAAATTTTTCTCTACTGGTTCCGAGAGCGCGCTTCACTTTACGCGCGCACACAGGGCTCAAGGACCACCCTCTGTGTCAATGCGGGTGAGCTGTGCTATTTTTTACCTCAGCTGAGGCGCGGCAATCCACTCTGCCGCGTGAATCATCTGAGGTAAAAAACAAGGGACTATAGGAATGGTAATGGCAGGGGTGGGGATGGGGATGGGGAAGCCAGAGGTGGTATTTATTTTCTGGTTGTCTGAACGAGTCAAAATTTATGCTACCAGTACACCAGAACCGGTCCAAACTGGCTGAATCCCACTTCTGCTGAGAACTGCAAGTTAAGGTTGACACCATTTGATTTATTTATCTCATGAAGGATCCCTTTGCTTCTTCCGTAGCTGGCCATATAAATAGAAGATATATTTAAAGATGCATAGGATGGAACATTAGAAGGAGGAAACCAGAAATAACTTGAAAATTTTCAAACAATCATTTTGATTTGTTTTTCCTTATCTCTGGACCAGAGTATTAAGTGATTTTTTTTTTCCATATTAGAAAAGGAAGGCTGATCAGATTAGATTAACAGAGTTGGAAGGGACCTTGTAGGTCATCTAGCCCAAACCCCTGCCGAAGCAGGAGACCCTACCCCATTTCTGACAAATGGCAGTCCAGTCTCTTCTTGAAAGCTTCCAGGGATGAAGCTCCCACAACTTCTGAAGGCAGCATCTGTTCCATGGGTTGATTGTTCTCACTGTCAGAAAATGTATCCTTATTTCCAGGTTGGATCTCTCCTTGTTCAGTTTTCATCCATTGTGCCTTCTCTGGCCTTCAGATGCCTTGGAGAATAAGTGGGCCCCCTCCTCTCTGTGGCAGTCCCTCAAATATTGGAACACTGCTATCACGTCTCCCTTGGTCCTAGGTGTGATCAATCCTGGGTGTGATTGATAGTTGCAGTCTGCTGTTCACCACAGTGTATATATTTGCCTTTAGAGGATGTCTGAAGTTCATGTTTAACACAGGTCAGGCAATTGTGGGTCCAAAAACAGAATCCTTTGACCATATGACAGGGTGAACTCCTGTCCTGCCTCAGCTCCTGCCTACCTAGCAGTTTGGAAGCATGTAAATGCAAGTAGATAAATAGGTACCACTTTGGTGAGAAGATAACAGCGTTCTGTGCACCTTTGGTGGATAGTCATGCTGGCCCCATGACCATGGAAGTGTCTTCAGGTAATGCTGGCTCTCTCAACTAAGAAATGGGGATGAGCAGCGCCCCCTAGAGTTGGATACAGCTAGACAGGGGAAAACTGTTATCTTTTTGGACGTCTTGTGCCCACACTAAACCTTGCTGGGAATTTTTTCTCATGAGACGGGAATTCTGTAAACATATTGAGGCTAACTCTTTAAAGAAATTATTTGTTCTCTTTTGTTATAGTGAGAAACTGCAGTAGTAAACTCCTGGCCAAACATGAGAACACATACATGTGCAGGAACATTTATGCACACACACATACACACACACGTATTCACAGAGGCAGATCCAGATAATGAGACAGCTTCTCCACTCTCTACAGCAGTGTCTCAATATTAGGAAACTGTACTGTATCAGTGTGAAGGTTAAATGGAGGCTTAAGCCTTAGAATTTAGAATATGGAAGATGGTTTCAAAGCTTGCTAATTACTGCATTTTGTTTCATGACCTAATTTTACTTGCTTGGAATACTTCAGAAGGGTGTTTTTATGTTTTCACTATAGAAGAAAGAAATATTCTTTCTGGTTCTAAAGGAACTTTGTCTCATTAATTTTCCTCAGTATAGTCCTTAATTATTCCATAGACAGATGCAAGTGGAAGCAAAGCCCATTATATCCCATAGTAAGCTTCTAGTAGGAAAGAAACAGCCTCTTGTGTGACTTACTTATGAGCTACTCAGGAGCTACCCTGCCTTTCAGTAATCAGTTCAACTGGCAACAGGAAAGAGGGGTTTGGTTAGACTTATTAAGCTGACAGGGTTAGGACCTTCAGTGAAATATACTTTAACAGATGAAAGAAATTCTGGAGAAAGAAGTATCTGTTGCCTCCCAGAATCTGGTAAATTAAAAAAATACATCTGTCTGTCTGTCTGTCTATGTATCTATCTATCATCTAATCTCTACCAACTATCTTTCTCTCTGTCCCTCTGTTTTGTTATCTATCTATCTATCTTATCTATCTGTCTGTCTGTCTGTCTGTCTGTCTGTCTGTCTGTCTGTCTGTCTGTCTATCTATCTATCTATCTATCTATCTATCTATCTATCTATCTATCTATCTATCTATCTTATCTGTCATCTAATTTTCTATGTAATCTATCTATCATGTCTATCTCTAATCTCTTTCTATCTATCTATCTATCTATCTATCTATCTATCTATCTATCTATCTATCTATCTATCTATCCTCCCTTTCATCTCTCTCTCTCTCTTCTATCATATCTATCTGTCTGTCTTCTATTATCTATCTATCTATCTATCTATCTATCTATCTATCTATCTATCTATCTATCTATCCATCCATCCATCCATCCATCCATCCATCCATCCATCCATCCATCTATTTATCATCTATCTACCTTATCTATTTGTAAAATTTATTAGCTGCCCTAATAAATTCTGGGCAGTTTACAATCTTCAAAAGGTAAAAACTATACAAAAGTCTAAATAAAAGACCTAAATAAAATACCGTAAAGATCCAATTACTGAGCCCCAATTAAAAGATGGGGGGGGGGGGAGGGAGTAGACTGAGAAGAAGGGGAGGTGGGATCTGCTATTAATCCGTCCATCACTCCCCATGTGAACCCCGCTCATCGGAGCTCCATGCCAACTGGTAGAGCCAAATCTTGCAGAAGATCAGGAGGGTGGGAGCCCACTTTCCTGGGGTGGGGTGGAGATGGGAAGATGTTCTGAAAGACAGGCCCAAGGGCAGAGAAGATTCTTCTTCTGCACCCTGCCAACCAGAATACCCTGGCCGATGGAGCCCACAGCATGCCTCCCTCCTACATCACTGCAGGCAAGAATTTGTCCGTGGCATAATTTAACTGGGTTGTACGATGATGTCATCCTGATGACATCATTTGCACCATGACATCATCGTGCCAGTGGAGTGTATTCCCAGTGGAGTTTAGTTTGTTGCATGTGAAGCCTGTTTCCTGAAGGTCCAGAAAAATCAATGTTTCACCGCCTACACATACAACACACACACGCACACACACACACACACACACACACAAAGACAGACACAGGGTTTATCAAATAGAACACTGAAGGAAAAATACAGATGTTCAGAGTCTGTATTTTAGCCACAGGTGGGGTGGGTAAGAATGAAACAGAATGGTATTTTCTGCTTTCTAAGCCCTAATGTTTATTAGCTCTAT
Source organism: Hydrophis major (assembly GCA_033807585.1). Classification (NCBI taxonomy): domain Eukaryota; kingdom Metazoa; phylum Chordata; class Lepidosauria; order Squamata; family Elapidae; genus Hydrophis; species Hydrophis major. The sequence continues at coordinate 12,591,057 of CM066333.1, read as the reverse complement.
CCTTCTGGTTTTTCTTTCTTTCTTTCGCACCCTGATTATATTGAACCCCTGATTCCTTGGGAGGCTTCATAAAATCGTGTAATCATATCCATCAACTTTAGCTGGATATCCAAATGGGTTAGCTATCAGTAAAAGGGCAGGGGAGTTAGTTAAGGCACCACATTCCCTTTTATAGGGCACACTATGTTAAGCTAGATTGGTTATCCCCCAAAGTGCACGAGCGAAGAGTTGCTGTGTGGCAACTCAACAGGAATTGGATTGTAATAAGCACTTCAAAATACATTCCGCTGCAAATTGATTTTCCTTGTGCATAACCAGAATGCTCAGTTTATGCGCTCTGTGGATGAGGATGCCAGCAAGCGTGTGTGTAAAATTTGCAGAATATCTTACTCCACCCAACAGTATTGTAAATGTGGTAATAATCTTCGGATCAGGCTGCATTAAACTCCTTGCGCATCTGTATTTTTTCCTTCGGTGCTCTACTTGATAAACTCCCAGTTAGTTCAGCGTTTTGTTTTTGGACGTTCAAACCAATAGTGGTATTCTATCAGTTCGGCCCGGTTCACACAAACCGGTAGTAAAAAATGTTACTGTTCTGCCGAACTGGTATTTCTTTCTTTCTTTTCCTCCCAATGATCAGCTGCAAAAAAGAAGAAGCCACGCCTACCCAGTCACATGGCCATGCCCACCTAGCCACGCCCACAGAACCGGTAGTAAAAATATTTGCATCCTACCCCTGGTCCAGGCGTCCTAAAAGGGATGTTAAGACACCCTTGCACTTCAGGGTGATCCTATAAGAATTAGTGGTAATTCCTTCTTCCTCGGAAATGCAGAGAATCAAACCTCTGTGCTTCTTCAGAGGAAATTATAGCTGCCATCAACCAAGGTAAACCTGGGTTATTTTCCTGATAGGTTGATGCTGCAGCTGCAATCGTAGAATGACTGCTGACCATATTGGCAGGGGAAAATGGGAGCTGTAGTGCCTTTGGGACAAGGCTGCAATAGGGAGTGCTTGAATACGTATCCCAGTTCTTTTCCCAAGTACATTTTCTTTTGAAATCAGCTGGATATCCAAACAAGGATTGGAAAAGAAGTTGGCTTGCTGGGAGCTCTTCATTTCAAGCAAGGAGGGTCAGAAGATCAGCAGGTCTCCCCCCTCTTTCTCGCCACCCCAGAGGAGACAGGGGTGACTATTGGATTGCAATTTGTCCATCTCAGCATGCTCAGATTTGAATTGATAGAAGAGAATATTTGCAGCTCAGGATTGAATTGTGGGATCTTGGGTGCTCTCTGAGCTTGGTGGTCCTCTTGCAGATGTTTCATTACCAAACTAGGTAACATCATCAATGCTGATAATGTTACTTAGTTTGGGTAATGAAGCACCTACAAGAAAACCACCAGGTTCAGAGAGCACCCAGGACCCTACAGGTATGAATAGGCTCCGTGATGCATGCATAAACTGAAACATGAAGCATAGTTTGCTGGGATTGCATCCTGAAAGGCTGGATCAGAAGAATAGGCAGTAGGTACGTCTATCCACAGTAAGCAGATATTGCATGTTTTAGGGCATGAAGAAGCTTTAATTTTGCATCACTTGCTAGGAAGTATTTATTTATTATTACTTATTGTAATTTGATTGCTGTCCCATTTTGCGATATTACTTCGGAAAAAGTTGTTTGTCTCCCAATGATATCTGTGGGGAGGAGGGCCAGTTTGGTCTACTGGTTTAGGCACCAGGCCAGAAAGCAGGAGATCATGGGTTCAGGTTCTGCCTTAACCATGAAAGCCAACTGGTTGACTTTGGGCTGATCACCATGAGATGCTGAGTTCTAGTCCCACCTTAGCCATGAAAACCAATTGGTTGACTTTGGGCCAATCACTTGGAGATGGTGAGTTCTAGTCCTGTCTTAACCATGAAAGCCAACTGATTGACTTTGGGCCAGTCACTAGGAGATGATCACCAGGAGTTCTGATCCCTCCTTAGCCATGAAAACTAATTGGTTGACTTTGGGCCAATCACCTGGAGATGGTGAGTTCTAGCCCTGTCTTAACCATGAAAGCCAACTGATTGACTTTGGGCCAATCACCAGGAGATGATCACCAGGAGTTCTGATCCCTCCTTAGCCATGAAAACCAATTGGTTGATTTTGGACCAATCACCAGGAGATGGTGAGTTCTAGCCCTTCCTTAGCCATGAAAGCCAACTGGTTGACTTTGGGCCAATCACCAGGAGATGATCACTAGGAGTTCTGATCCCTCCTTAGCCATGAAAACCAATTGGTTGATTTTGGGCCAATCACCAGGAGATGGTGAGTTCTAGCCCTTCCTTAGCCATGAAAGCCAACTGGTTGACTTTGGGCCAATCACCAGGAAATGGTGAGTTCTGGTTCCTCCTTAGCCATGAATGCCAACTGATTGACTTTGGGCCAATCACCAGGAGAGAGTGAGTTCTGGTCCCTCCTTAACTATAAAAGCCAACTGGTTGACTTTGGGCCAATCATTCTCTCTCATCCCAACCATCCCAACCTTGTTTTGGGGAAAAGAGGAAGAAGAAGGTTTGTTGGATAGGTTTGCCCGCTTGAGTTATTTGTAAAAATAATACAGGGGGAAAAACACATAAAGAAATTAGAGAAGGTCAGATTGATGGAAGCAGTGTTACACCCTTACAAGCCTTCCCTCTGTTGTGCATGCATTGTACATCAAACAAACGCTCCAAGAGGTGAAGTTTGTGTTTCAGGCTATTGCATTTACCATTTTGACAAAAGGGGGGGGGGCAGTGCCTGCAGCTGCATCACTGGTGTCACTTAGTGCAGTGGTCGCTAACCAGTGGGCCGGGGACCACTGGTAGTCCACGAGAAAATTTTGGTGGTCCGCAGAGAAATGTCACCCCCCCCAAAGCACCTTCCAAAGCAATTAATCTAAGCTGGGTGGGAACACAAGGCTTGCCGCCCACATGGCCCGTAGGAACACAAGGCTTGCATCACTTGCATTGCAAACAACACAAGGTAGTGAGGGGAGGGGGGAAAGGGCGGAGGGGGAGAACTTGCCCCACGTGCCCCATGCACCTTACCTGGCCACCGGCTGCTTTTTTCTGCTTCTTTCTTCTGCTTTTGGCATGCAAGGAATGCAGCAAAAGTCTTTCTTTCTCTCCTCCAAACTCCGCCAGAAATGAGTGTTTGGGACCTTGCAATGCATCCTGCTCCAAGAGTCTGCACTGGCACAACAATTCTCACAAAGACTTATTTCTGGCAGAGTTTGGGAGAGAGAAAGACTTCTGCTGCTTCTGCTGCTTTCCTTGCATGAAGCCAAAAGTCTCTCTCTCTCTCTCTCACCCCCCCCCCAAAAAACCCAAGAACGGAACTGGAGACAGTATTCTGCGATCCCAAATAAAGAATGATCGATTGGTAGAAAAACAGGGTGGGGAACTTTCCTGCAGACTTTTTGGGGGATTTTCCCAAGGTCTCTGGTCCATGGGATTTAAAATTATGCGTTTGATGGTCCCTGAGGTCCAAGAAGTTGGCAATCCCTGATCTAGTGCATTCCCAATGAATTATAAGGCATGCCTTTAATTTTTTAAATGTGCATTATTTGAAACAAACTACCCTTCTTTTTTGAATAAAGAAGTTTCACATTCTGGGAAGAAGGCGTTAGCAAACAGCTTTCCGTGATTGATGAGAAAACTACAGAGATAGATCTGTGTAGTCACCAGTCCCTTCAGTTCAACACAAGGAGTCTTTATCAATTTTATTTTTTAAAAAATTCAATATTCAGTAGGTTCACGAGAGCATTCAAACCAGCTTTTTATAACCCGTTGCACTCTTGATATGTTGGACTGCAAATCCCAAAGTTCCTAGCAAGAACGGCCATATGGGCTGTGAATTTTGGAAGTTGAAGTCCCTCAAATTTAGAAGGGTAGCAGATTGTGGAAACTTTGTTGGTCCGTAATTCGTTTAGCTTCTGACACAGATTCTGGTGTATTTACAGTAGAGTTTCATGCCTTCGTTTGATGGAAAAGTTTTAAACGATGAAAATTTGTTATCGGCTATATTTAAGCTGTGCTAAACATGTTGAAAATTTTTATTCGATTAGTTTGGGGGAACGGTTTAATCTGAAAACCTCTTACAACAAGAAAAATAAAATTAAAAGAATAAAGCAACACGTTTTATCTTCTTTTTAGCTTGCAGCAGAACTAATATTTTATGCCATTCAAAATATATGACTGCTATGTAGGAAGCCCCTTAATAACCATTAATTTGACATTTATATTTTATGTTAGAAGTATAGCCTGTTGTCCTTTAATACAGTCAGTCCTCCACTTACAATAGTGACCGAAGTTACAACGGAACTGAAAAAAATGGCATGACCATTTTTTCACACTTACAACCCTTGTAGCATCCTCATGGTCACATAATTCGGATGCTTGACCACTGGATCATACTTTTGACAGTGATCCTCTTTTACGACCTCCTGATAAACAAAGCCAATGGGGAAGCCATATTCACTTAATAACCGTGTTGTTAATTTAACAACTACAACAATTCCCTTAACTGCTGTGGCAAGGAAAGTCGTAAAATGGGGCAAAATTTGCTTAAGAAATGTCTCACTTTGCAACATAAATTCTTTGCTCAATTATGGCCGAAAGGCAAGGACTACCTATGTTTTCCTTGGGTTCTCACTGTTTTGCATCACCCCGTTGTTAGGAAAAAGTAGCCTTTGAGTAAGCTGGTTTTAGATAGTTATGATAGTTATGATTAGGGGACTGGAGACTAAAACATGATGAATGGTTGCAGGAACTGGGCCTGGCTAGTCTAGTGAAGAGAAGGACCAGGGGAGACAGAATAACAGCCTTCCAATATTTGAGGGGTTGCCACAGAGAGGAGAGGGTCAAGCTATTTTCTAAGATACCCGAAGGCCAGACAGGGAATAATGGATGAAAACTGATCCAGGAGAGATTCAACCTGGAAATAAGGAGAAATTTTCTGACAGTGAGAACAATCAACCCATGGAACAGAAGTTCCCCTCAGAAGTTGTGGAAGTGCCATCACTTGAGACCTTCAAGAAGAAGAAGAAAACGTTGTTATTTTTCAAAAAAAACTAAATTAATTCCCATACATACACACACACACACACACTCCCCAAAATAAAATGTTTTTCGTTTTTCCTCAGGAGGAAGAAGACCCTTTGCCTTCCAAAAAATGGCCGACGGTGGATGCTTCCTACTATGGTGGAAGAGGAGTGGGTGGGATTAAAAGAATGGAGGTCAGTAGCGTGGAATTGAATACTGCGATACGAGATGTGGCATCTCGTATGAGTTGAGGGGAGGGAGACAGCTTCCCGTTTCGGAAGGGACATGCTGACAAGCGACCCTGGTGCTGTATTGCCGGATATGAAGCTCAGCCAGAGCCACTGGGCTTCTGATTTGATGGGGCAGCAGCTGAACCTTCTGAATAGCAAGGTTCGTTTGGTAATGACTGCAAAACATTGCGCGGCTTCCATGGAACCCGATGGGTTTGGAAGGATGTAAAATGTCAAGAGATGGAGCAAACTCTTTGGGAGCTGTTGTATTATTGATTAATGACATAGTTTTATGATTATGAAATCCACAGCCTTGAGGACTTTTGCTAGAAAGCAGCTGTGACTTTGGGTTCTCCTCCAGGAATTGAAGGTGGAGTAGCAATTATCGCACTGCCTGCCTGCAAAGCACGATGACCTCATTAGAGCCACTGGGTGGTCCATTGTTGGTGTTTTTTTTTCCACTGATGTGAGAATCGGTCCTTACCTGCTCTCTACAGCAACTCTATGGTTGCTGTGCTCGGATGATTCTAATAGTATGAATAAGTAATGATGGCTAACATTATTACTATTGTTCTAAGACATGGGTTGGCTCAGGAATTCTGGGAGCTGAAATCATATTTCCCCACCTCTGTTCTAAGATGACTTCAGCATTGCTGCTTCTTTTATAAGTTTCATTTCAGAATCGAAAAGTGCCATTTTGAGGGTCAGGAGACATAGTTTGAAGAAAAGTGGATGAAGAGATCAATGCTCTTCTTTTCCATAACTGAGTAACCCCTCTTTTATGACCCCATAATCCCTTAATTCAGGGGAGAGTTGAGGGACAGGATGGAGTTTAGCATTTATTGACTGGATGCCTTTCCTATGTGGAGTTCACAGCAGATTTTTTTTTTCCTAAATGCCCCAGGGGAAAAGCTACTTAAGGATTGAACTCTCAAACCTTCTGAGTGGCAGGCGAACATCTTCATCACTAGGCCACCACGCTCATACTCATACTGAATGAGTGTTGTTGGTTGATGTATAAAAGAGCACAGAAAAGACTGTGGTTCTCCATTCAGTCCATTAGCAATATGCAATAGGTAAATTTTATCTTTAACTTTAAAAAAGTTAATGGGAGACAGATCAAAGAGAGAACTAAGCAACACAATTGGAATCATGCCTTTCAAATATGAGTTGCTGTGGATTCTCATTGAGTTATTGCTTTTGTGCCTCATTTATTGATCAAAGCTATTGATGTTATTGATCATTTGTAGAAACTGGATATAGTGACTAGATGAACTTTTGGTTATTCCAGCTTTTCTTAGCATTAAATAGTATCTATAGTAGATTAGAAGTCACTCTTCCTGTGACTTTACTGAAATCAGCTCTTATCAAGGTATTGATCAAGATCCTGCTAAGCTTTGATATCAGTTTGGCACATTGGTTTTTTTAAAATGGGAATTGAACTATAAGGATGTCCTTGTAGGTCCCCCCTCCCCCGATAGAACAATTTTGACTATCCTAGGAAGAACCAATTCCATCATTTCATTAGGGTCCTGAATAACAGAGACTTATTTCGAGCTTTGAATTGCAAAGAAACAATAAGGCTTTTCAAATCGATTTTAGTTACTTTTGGAGACAATATATATATATATAGCACCGTATGAGTATTCTCACTGTGTGCCAGCCAAGTGATTTCATAAGGGTGATATTTGTACTGGAAACGCAGCTGGAATAGTTTTGAAATGATTCAGTATGCCTAAGTTCATGTAGCAGGCAGAGATAGGCAAGCCATTATTTCTTAGCTTTGGCTTCAACAATGTAGGATAGTATGATGACAGTCAAATTGGGTTAGGTGAGGATCATGAAAGGATGGTTAAATCCCAAAATAACCCTGGGACCCTCAGAATTTGAAAAGAAAAGAATAGAATTCTTTATTCTTTATTGGCCAAGTGTGATTGGACGCATAAGGAATTTGTCTTGGTGCAAATGCTCTCATTGTACATAACAGAAAAGATACATTCGTCAAGAGTCAAGAATCATCAGGTACAACACTTAATAAAAGTCATAGGGTACAATAAACAATCAAATCATACTAGGAAACAGTCAATATAAATCGTAAGGATACAAGCGACAATGGATTGTCAGTCATAAAGTCATAAGGGGATGGGCGATATGGAGTGATGAGAAGGTTAATAGTAATAGTAGTGCAGACTTTGTAATAATTGAACAGTGTTGGGGGGATTATTTGTTTAGCAGAGTGATGGCTTTCGGGAAAAAACTGTCCTTATATCTAGTTGTTCTGGTGTGCAGTGCTCTATAGCATCATTTTGAGGGTAGGAGTTGAAACAGTTTATGTGTGGGATGTGAGGGGTCTGTAACATCAGACCAACAGTCAAGAAGTAAACAATATCCCAATTAAGGAACTGTCAAAAAAGCTAACAGTAAACAGCCCAGCCAAGAAACCTACAAGGCCACTCCCTCCAACATTGACAGAGCAAGCCAATATAAACTGAGAGCAAACCCCACACCCTACTAGCACTGATGATGTTACCTAATTTGATAATGATATGTCTGCAACAAAACCACCAATCTCTGAGAGCACCAAAGACCCCTCCTTTCAACCTTGAATTACAAATGTTCTTTATTGGTATATTGACTCTGAATGACAAGAAGGGGCCAGTTTCTTGGGTTCAAGTCCATGGCCAGTCTGATGCGGAGATTTGTTTTGTTTAGGTTCGTTGGGGTGACAAAGGGTCAACTGAGGAAGGAGCCCGGCTAGAGAAAGCAAAAAACGCAGTGGTGAAACTCCCCGAGGAAGGAGATGAGCCAGTTCTAAATAGATCACCAAGACCAAGGCCTACCTCGTTGCCCTCCCAGGAAAAATGGTACACACCCATCAAGGTACTTGGTGAATCCTTTATTATCACTGAATATCAAGTTTGCGTTGTATTTGTTTCATTCATTCGTTCGTTCGTTCGTTCATTCATTCATTCATTCTGTGATGACGCGTGGCGTGGCATAAAAGCAACACAGTCAGATAAGCAATAAGAGTCCCTTTATTATCTCCAATTTTGCCCCCAATGTCCAAATTACCTTCTGGCTGGAGAAAAACCTATCCCAAGAACAGCCTTTGACTGCAGATAATTAAGTCCAAAACATGAGCAACACAAACTGTAACTTAAAGTCCAAACAAACCAAACTGAAGTAATTAGTTTGGCAGGGCAGAAGCAAGAATTTCAGGCTTGAAGGCACGGCAAAACTCACCCAGTTGGGAAGATGCTAGGAACACAGATAAGCCACAACAACACAGGATAAAATAATTTTTGCTCCCAACAGTCTGCCGTAGTCAGTCTGCCTTTCTTATCAACTGTCTTCCCAGCTGTGGCTAACGAAGGAAATCAGGGCCTTTTCCTCCCCCATAAGCCATGCAACTCACGTTGCTCCCTTCTCCGTTTCTCCCTGCATGCCCTAGGATGAAGAGGGAGTGGGCCTGAATCTTCCTTTGAACTCCCCCTCCCTTGTTCTACCTCTTCCCTGCTCTGCCCAGCCAGATTTTGCCCTTCCCCAGCCTCCTCCACAGCCAATGATGCCACACTCCCACTCCCTGTCAGCTGTTCATCTTCCTCCTTGATTTAGACTTTGACAGGGGCATGACACATTCCATGTCTGTGGCCTCCCATCTCAGTCAATTATTCCGTGTGGCTCACAGTTCAGAAATATACACAGTTCAGAAATATATAACAATTAAAACACAAGCAGAGGAGAGGAGTTTCGGTTTCGGTTTCACAGCAGCAAGCAGCTTTAGTACAGAACAGTTGAGCTAAACCACACCCATGCTCCTTGCTGTCTCCTTGTTCACACAGCAAATACTGTGTCAGTTTCCATGTTTCAGTTTCCAAACAGCCCTCAACTCTCTCACACACAGATAGGATGCTATCCAGATGAATACTGATAGATGCTGGTTGGCAGAGGCAGAATTTCTCCCCCCCCCCTCATTTTCCTCCCCAAAAACTAAGCCAGACCACATAGTTCCGTAGTGAAGCACGGTTATCGAGCTAGTTAAAAATAACCCTGTTTGTATTTTACTGGATTTTTAAACTATTTCTTGCCATTTATATCCAAGGAAACTTCTCATCATCCAACGATTGCCTGTTTTCATTCGCAAATAGTTTTACTTATATGAAGATATTATACAGCCTTTAATCCAGACTGAAAGATATTAAGTGGAAATCCTGAATGCAGGTAGTCCTCCACTTATGACAGTTTGCTTAATGACCACTGAAGGTTACAATGGCACCGAAAAAAGCGACTTGTGACCATTTTTCACTCGTGATTTACATTCAGATGTTCTTCAGCTGATTCACATTGATGACGGTTGCAGAGTCCCAGGGGTCATGGGATTACCTGTTGCAACTTCCTAACATGCAAAGTCATTGGGGAAACTAAATTCACTTAACAGCGGACATTACTCATTTAATAAATTGCAATGGTTTGCTTAACAAATGTGGCAAGGAAAGTCACAAAACTCATTTAACAAATTTCTCACTTAAACGACATACGTTTAGGCTCAATTGTGGTCGTAAGTTGAGGGCTACCTGTATACATATTTGAAAGCATGCCCCTTAGAGTATGTGATGACCTAGGGTGGGATACAAAACAAACACAGTCACAGAAAACAGGTGAAGCCCCTTTTATTCCTTCACTTTGCTTCCAAGCTCCAAGTATTCTTGACGGAAGACAAAAAACTCCCACACAAACAGTTACAAGAAGAAGGAAAAAAGCAACACAAACCAGGCAAGATCAGGGTTGGAGGACATCCACAGATAACACACACTGGGAAGGTCGCCAAACTCAGAGAGGAACCATAAACTAGAGATATTTACACACTTTGTTTCCAGCGTTTGCCTGTACGCATGTCGTCCTCTTATTCAGTTGTCACAGCTGCAGCCCATGAAGAGGATCAAAGCCCTCTCCTCCCAAGTAGACCACGTCTCCCCCTTATCATCTCCTCCCTGTGTGCCCTAGGATGGAGAGGGGATGGGCCTGGGTCCTCCTCTGACTGCTCAACCGGCCTCTGCCCTTCCCCAAGCCTCCTCTACAACATCCAGAGAACACCCTTCCACTCCCTGTTGGCTTCTCCTTCAGAGTCAGTCTCCACCAGGGGCATGACAGAGTCAAGTATTTTGAGTAAATGAGTTCAGGAAGAGCTTAGTCTGTATGTTTTGTATGCCCAGAATTAGGAATTTCCAATTCATTTAACACACCGTTAGGAAGTACTTACTCATGCATCACTGGCTCAACGTCTTCCTATTAAAGAGAATTTATACCTAATAGCATCCCGTTTAAAGAGCGGTTGTTGTCCTGTGGTGTCATTTGGCTGGAGAGGATGCCTGAGACACATTCAGGTCGGGTTAATGGGTTTGGAGAAATGGTTCTCACCTCTGCCAAATCACCACAAGTCTTCCTGGGCTTCTCTTTACAGGGTCGGCTTGATGCCCTTTGGGCATTGCTAAGGCGGCAGTACGACCGAGTGTCTTTGATGCGACCGCAGGAAGGAGATGAGGTTGGTGAAGCTTCCTTTAGCACATTGAAGGATGTGCACGACAGCCTCTTTAGCTTCCTGGGAGCGTTTAAGAGGCTTAGTGCAAGGGAAGAAATTTCTAATGGTATAAGAGTTGTATTTATGTACAGATCTTCTCTCCCATGTAGTATGTCTGTGTTATTATTATTATCCTTCTCATCTTTTCTACTACCTTCTCCTGTTGGGACCTGTTGATTATATTACCTTGTTGTTTATATGTATACTTGTTTGTATGTGGATGTTGTTTGTATGTTTGTATGTACACTGATTATATTACCGTGTTGTTTGTATTTATGCTGAGAGCTTATGCACTGGAGACAAACTCCTTGTGAGTCCAATGACACTTGGACAGTAAAGCTATTCTGTCCTGTCCTGTTCTACCCTACCCTGCCCTCTACCCTACCCTACCCTACCTTACCCTACTCCATTCCATTCCATATATTCTATTCTATTCCATTCCATTCCATTCCATTCTATTCTATTCTATTCTCTAGTATTAATATTATACCATGAATATGTTGCATGATGTGAAAACTCTTTTTTTTTTGGTGGAACATTCACACATTTGAGAATCTAACTAGAGCTCCAAATTAGATAGGATGGCTTTCCCCTTCTTCTGCATAGCACACATTATTCAGTTGAGTACTTCCTGTTGTTTTATTACTTGATTGCTTATCTGTTGGCCTTGTCGATCACTGCAATGGCAAACAGCTCTGATCAGGCATGACGAAAATGGCATTAACAGTGTAATGTGTTTGGAAAGCAAGAGATTGGGAATAGGAAATGTAAGATGCTATCTGGTGAAGAGAAGGAATAGGTATCTATATCTGTGGTGTAAATTATAAACTAGCCTTAGTTTTGTTCCTATAACATCCAATGCTATCATTTAAGCTTCCTCTTCTGCCCGATGCTTCAAGCATCAGTGGTAGTTTATTGTATAGTGCAGGGGCTTCCAAACTTGGCAACTTTAAGACTTGTGCATTTCAACTCCCAGAATTCCTCATGGGTGACTGAGGAATTCTGGGAGATGAAGTCTGCAAGTCTTAAAGTTGCCATGGTTGGACACCCCTGACCTAGTGCTTTGAAATCTAGGAAGTATCCTCTGGGTTCTAGCTTGAGCTACAAATATTCTATTCTATTGGAACTTTGTATGACAACCTTTTTCAACCTCGTGCACTTTAGCTACTTTGAGTTTGCAACCTTTAGAGTTTCTGATTAGCAAGAATACCATGAGTTGCCATTCAAACACATCTGAAGGATTGCTTAGTTGTGGGCAAGCTAGTGTGTAGACTTTAAAATGGAGATTTGTTCTTGGAGTTTTAATTTTGTCTTCTTTGAGGATCGTGAGACAGACTTCCTAGATTGTGTACCATGAGCAGTCAGGGATGAAATTTGTCAATAATGTTGGCATTATTAGGAAAGGATTATCAGCGATTTTAACTTCCTTGCACACAAACTTTCACAAGGTAGGTTAAAAAGCCTGCAATGGTGAATGATAGGCGTCAGAAAGTTAGCCCAGCTTTCAAAAAATCTTTAAGGAAGGATTCATCAAGATTTCAGTGTTCAGTAACACTGCTTTTGAAATTGAACAAGTTAAAGGCAAGACTGGGATATCATTCAAATCCTTCGAGCATCTTTCATTCATGCCTTCAGAGACAGGTGGTAGAATTGCACATTAACTGGGCAATTTTCTCAGCAAGAAGCTCTGTAGAAACCCATTACTTTCAAGTAAACCTGCTAAAAATGAATCTGTTAAATAGTTCAGAGATGCCCGCTTCTGGGGGAGAAATGTTTTCATCAGTTGATTTCTCCTTAAATAACTGGAGATTATATATCATAACATGTATGATTTTGTAGTTCTTTCCCGTATGTCCTGATCCGTACCGATAAAGAATGACCACTGAACTGTAGGTGAGTTATTACATGTACTTTGGCAATTCTGGAGCCCCTAAAAAAAGAAATTGAGAAATAAAAAGAGAAATGCCCCTAATTAAAGAAAACAAACACACAAAAAATAATCACCCTGAGCTTTACTTCATCTGCAGATTAGTAAAAATTTAGAATTGTTTCTAATTCTAATTCAATTTTAAATATTGTCAATTGATCGTCTGTACCTGGATTCCATGTCACAAGAATGGACACATTTTTGGGTATATTCTGCGAAATACTAACATGGTAAGAGGTAGGATAGAAGCCTAACAAACGTAAATAAAATTCATTTCTTAAAACCTTTGTGGAGGGAAAATGAGGGCTTTAGTCACCTGTAAAATAAAGAACAGCCAATGTTTAATATGGTTAGAAAAATCAAACATTAAATAATGTTTGGAATAATCAAAAAAGAAAAGGTGGGAAGCCGTAGAAATACGTTAGCTCAGAGGGCAAAAAAACTCCATCCTTGAGCATAATGCCAGCCAATCTAAGATAAAAGGAATAACTGAGTTGGAAGGGACCTTGGAGGTCTTCTAGTCCAACCCCCCACTAAGGCAGGAAACCCTATACCATTTCAGACAAATGGCTGTCCAATCTCTTCTTAAAAACCTCCAGTGTTGGAGCATTTACAACTTCTGGAGGCAAGTTGTTTTACTGATTAATTGTTCTAACAGTCAGGGAATTTCTCCTTAGTTCTAAGTTGCTTCTTTCCTTTGGTTAGTTTCCATCCATTGGTTCTTGCTCTGCCTTCAGGTGCTTTGGAGAACAGCTTGACTCCCTCTTCTTTGTGGCAGCCCCTGAGATACTGGAACACTGCTATCCTGTCACCCCTAGTCCTTCTTTTCATCAGGCTAGACATACCCAGTTCCAGCAAGCATTCTTTGTATGTTTTAGCCTCCAGTCTCCTAAGCATCAGCCCTCCCAAACTCCTTCTTCATTTCACTGGTAAACATTTAGTGGGGGGAAAGAGGGGGGGAAAAAAACCCTTTTCAGGGAGTTGCAGGAAATTGGCTGTTGGCTAGCTAGGAAGTCAAATATTATCATCGAGTGGGGATTTTCAATGTTGTAAAAACATAGTTCCTGTTTGGGGAAAAGCCCTGTTTTATATACCCAGAAGGAAAATTTATTTGTGTATTCATAAGTTCCTCAGTACGGACTCATCTTCAGAGCCTCGTGTGATTATAAACCAGGGAATGGAGCCTTCTTCCCTTCCCAGCAACGCAACCAAAACGCGTTCTGACATCCATCTTTGCTCTTGTCCCATTAGAATTCCGGATCTCCATTGAAGTTGAAGCATGAAGATTCATTGGAGGAGAAAAAAAAACCCTTCTCCCCTCCCCCTTTCCCTACCCTTCCATTCTTTTCTTACAAATGCCAGCTATTTGGGGGGGGGGGCGCTTGGTTGGAGAGCTGCCTTCCATTGATCAGAAAAAGCCTTTGAATTGCTGATGATGACGGAACCCCTCTGAGTCATAAATTTTTCAGCCGGCACTTGGTGAGGTGAGAGTGGCTTGTACAGGTGTGAGTTAGCAGGTTGTCCCCAACATCTGTTCCAGGCAGAGGCTCAGGTCTGCACCTGCCTGCAGGGAGGCCTCTGGGTTGTCAGCAGATGTAGTTAAGGAGGAAGAATAGGGTTGTTTGGTCTCACATTTGCTGCCTGAGGCGGGGCTGAAACAAGAAAGGTAGACTGGAGATGGACACAGCTGTGCTCCCAAACTTGCCCGAGGCACAAATAGAACAAACCCTAATGTAGTTTGACTCCGTCATGGCGGGGAGAGAAGCAGAGAAAGCCACTGCAGAGAAATGCGAGGCGGTAACATCTGCCACCAAATTTCCAGGGAGAAATGGAGGATGGAGAGTGGGGACCCAATCTCCCCCCCCTCTTCCTCCTCCTCTTCCTCCTCTTCCTCCTCCTCCTCCTGCTCGAGCTTAGCTCACATGATTTTGAAGACCTTCCTTCAAACATCTGGAGGTCATCTGCAGAAACTTTTGCCTTTTCACAGCCTGCTTTGTTTGACCTGGGTGTTGATTTGAACAGAGTTAAGTTTGTTTTTGGATTGACCAAGAAGATAATTTATAAGTGATACTCCACCAGGGAGACCCTGGCTGTTTGTTTGCTTCAAGTCAAGGAGAGAAGAAAGGGTGGGATGCTTTTGAAGTTATTTTGTTGGGAATAAAATAAAAATAAAACAGGAGCCAATTCTGTTGGAAAACTCCTTGAATTTAATGGAGGTTTCTGTTCACCTTCCGACTACTGCAGTGGTTTGGGTTTTTTTTTTTTTTTAAAGCATTGTTGCAACGACATCTTGTCATGCTGTTACAAAAGATGATGTCGGCAGTTCTTTTCTGCCTCTTCCTCAAGTGGGTTGCAGGCAACCGTAGACAGAAACTTGGCATGAAGTTCAGTGTGAGCATGAGGTTTCTTTTGCTGCTAATCTGAGCTGGCTCATGCACGTTGATTTATGAGATCAGGATTGACACACAGACACCTAAATTACCCACTTTACTTTTTTGGGTGGGTGGGGGGAGGGGAAACAACAATTCACTTCGTTAGTTCTTCTTTGTGGGATTTGCTGGGGTTGAAAACTTTACTGCCACATTTATCTGTGTATTTGTACATGAGTGCATTCAAGCATGCATTTTGGGAGATTCAACTATGAAAGCTTGGTATCACCTGCTGAAGACGTTTCTTTTTTTTTTTTTTAAAACAAATTTTATTAATTTTTTACAGAAAACACAATACACAAACATACAAAACACAAAACATAAACAAAACTAAAAGATCTTTTCTGAAGTTTGTCTGATCCCGGGTTAAAACTCTTCACACAGACACAAATTCAAACATCATATTCACTTTGTATATCCTTCCATATCTTATTATCATTTTCATTTTTTTATATATATATATAATCCATTTTTATCAATTTTATAAAAACAATGCACAAAAAATCAAGGCATAACAGCTTATAAATTCTTTTCTAGGAAAAAATAATAATAAAAAACCAATAGAACATAACAATTCCAAATTATAGTATCAATACTTTATCTATTTAACTTCATATCTTATCCCTACTTCTCCTTTTCATCCAAATTATTTCTTGTTAATTAAAATTTTATTGCCTTTTATCAATATACAAAATCCAAAAAAAAAAACCCATAACAAAACCTTTATATATCCTTTCATATCTTATTACCATTTTCAATAACATTCTTTGTCTGTTCTATTTCCAACTATCCATTCATCTTTTTTCTTTTACTATACTTCTCCTATACACCAATTGGAGTAACGTCTATAACTCATTACCCTAGCTTAAAAGTACTTCATATAACAATTTTTGGGATTCTGTTTAATAGGTTCGAAAATTACACAATGAATTTTATACTCTAAATACACATATAAAAACCACAATCTTATGTACCCTCCAGAATCCCTCTTTTATCCTAAATTAAATTCACCCATTGTCTCTAAATAAACTTTTTTTCTTTAGATCTTGCTTCCCCCCATTAAGGCTTCTCCTCCCCCCCTTTCTCTCTTGCTTATTCTTCTCCTTGCCCTTTTTACCCCTTTGTTTTTCCTCCTCCCTTTTCTTACTCCTTTTCCTTTGCTTTCTAACCTTGCCTCCACCTTTTCGCTCATTTTTCTCTTCTTTGGTTGTTTTTATAATTCTTAAAATCCCCTTTTTCTTATCCTTTTTCTCCTCCTCTCCGGAAAGGACCCATTGTTCATCAAAGATGGCTTCTTCTTCCTCTTCTTCCTTGTCCCAGTCCTTCTGCTGCGTAATCAACTTTTCATAAGTACATAACGCCATTTCTAAAAATTGAAACAAAGCGCCCAAAGTATCTTCCTTTTTATATTTTTGATATTCAGCTTTAGTTCATCCACACCTGCTGAAGACGTTTCTTGAGTCCAACAGTGTACAAGGCTGTGCTTGTAAAGAATCGATCCATATTCTACAACCTATTTTCTACCCTACCCTATTTTCCAGCATTTAACAAAAGTCCATCGGTTCTTGTTTCAAGGCTGGTACCTCCAGGTTGGTAAAATAAATACCAGGCTCAATCTTACTTTTTTATTTATTTTTATTTAATGAATTAAACTGCTATATAGCATCCTTGTAAAATTGAGGGGTTGACACAAAGAAGGGGTGGGGGGTTAGTCTGTTCTCCAAAGCACTCAAAGGCAGGACAAGAAGCAATGGGTGGAAACTAATCCAGGAGAGAAGCAACTTACAACTAGGGATAAACTTCCTGACAGTTAGAACAATTAATCAGTGGAACAACCTGCGTCCAGAAGTTGTGGGTCTCCAACACTGGAGGTTTTTAAGAAGAGATGGGACAACCATTTGTCTGAAATGGTATAGAGTTTCCTGGTTGAGCAGGGAGTTGGACTAGAAGACCTCCAAGGTCCCTTCTAACTCTGTTATTCTGAATGGGCCAGTCATGTTTTCAGTATGCTTTTACTATAAATTTCCATCCATTCATTCCTGTCACTTAACAAAGTAATTTTTTTCCCGGAATGAACTTGTGTTCATTCAAAATGTTCCACCATTTCCCCACAAAACTTATCCCTGCTTCTTTCAATATTCCTATTATCAGCAGTCCCACCAAAGTGGGCATCCCACTATAATCCACCCTTGGATTCATTATTTTATATGCACCGCAGTAATATAGATGACTTTAACTCATACATTCTGATGCATATTTTAATACGCCCTCTAGAATCCTTCAGTTCGATGCATATATTTATCAAACCCACAAATCTCTCCCCTTCATTTCAGATCGATTAATTCTTCCCCTAAATCTTCGTTTCACTACCGTGTAGTGCTTCTGTTTTTCTTCCTTTTATGTGTTCATTTCAATATTAATTTGCTAATAAAAGAAGTAGGTTCTTCCTGTTTAACACACACTCCTTTTTACATTCCAGTCTTGCTTACAACATGGTTATCAAGCTAGGGAGTACATGTATTAATGTCCGTTGTGACTTTACTCAACCAAGGTGTTCACATAACATTTTTAATAAGATGAAGCAGACTAGACTTCTCATCTTAGTCTTACCTAAGTCACAGACAGAATTCTCTACTAATACTGATCAGTCTTGAAGCATTGTGGTTTGAATGTCACAAGGTCCCCCCCCTTTTTTTTTTAAACCTTAATCATGTTTGTGAGCCATGGTGGTGCAGTGGTCAGAGTACAGTACTTCAGGCTACTTCTGCTGACTGCCAGATGCCTGCAATTTGGCAGTTCGAATCTCACCAGGCTCAAGGTTGACTCAGCCTTCCCTCCTTCTGAGGTGGGTAAAATGAGGACCCAGATTGTTGGTGGCGACAGGCTGACTCTATAAACTGCTTAGAGAAAGCTAGAAAGCACTTTGAAGCGGTATCTAAGTCTAAGTGCTACTGCTATTTCTACAGCCATGTTTTTTCAACCTTGATAACTTCCCCACCAAGCCTGGCTGGTGGGTTTCTAGGAGATGAAGCTCGCACATCTTCAGGTTGCCAACTCTGAGAAACACCAATCTATAGTCCAACAAACCAGCTCCCCAAACACAACAAAACCTCTGAAGCGAACTTAAAGATTTCTTTATTAGGAGTGCCAGCAGCCCCAGCAAAACATTTGTCTCTCAACACAAGCTAACAAGTCTATCCGGCTGGGAAATGAATAGTTGTCTAACACACTTATTCATCTCTTCCCCCTGCCTTTTATCCCCAGAGCTAGAGTGGAGCATTGCTAGCAATGGTGGCCCTTCCTTCCCAAGGACCGGCCCACAGATTTCCACTGCTCTCCTCTCCTCTCCTCTGCCTTCTGTGCATCTGCACTTCAGGTAATGGACCCAGCTATTCCTCTTCTTCCTCATCTTCTTCCTGGGGGCTGTTGACTCTCCATCTGAGGGTGGATGGATGGCCCAGGCTCTGCCTCTGTCTCTCTCTGACAGCTCCATTCCATCTTCCCCCTCAGAGCTCTCAGATTGCCTTAATGCTGACCCTGACTCAGGGGTGGGATTCTACCAGTTCGCACCTATTCGTTAGAACTGGTTGTTAACATTCTAAGCAGTTCGGAGAACCGGTTGTTGGAAGAAATTATTGGCCTAATCCTGTAAGGAAGGCAGGAAGGAAACATTCTGGTGTTGTTTGCAGAAACTGCCTCTCCGTTAACCCTGATTACATTCTTGGCAGGACTAGACTTCCTGTCTCAGGAACTTCTCTGGAATTCCCCCCCCCCCCTTTGCTGCTACTTTGCTTGTGTGGAGTGACCATTCAAAGTTACAATGGCACTGAAAAAAGTGACATGACCATTTTTCACACTTACGACTGTTGCAGCATCCCCACAGTCATGAGAGGCCAGGTGAGGAGATGCGGGCCTTGATGTGAGTGATATTGAGTTGGCCACACCCAGCCAATAACATGACCACCAAGCCATGTCACCCAGTCACATGACCACCAAGCCACACCCACCACTTAAGCCATGCCCACAGAACCAGTTGTTAAACATTTGAATCCCACCCCTGCCCTGACTCCCACGCCTCCTCCTCCTTTGATTCAGCTGCTGGAGGGGCCACAACAATACACTTAGAATATAAGTAAGGAATGTACAGTTAGACTATACACTTAAACTCATTTGCTTAGTGACCATTTGAGGTTGCAACAGCACTGGAAAAAGTGACTTAAGACTGGTTTTCACACTTACAGCATCCCCATGGTCATGTGATCAAAATTCAGACGCTTGGCAACTGACTCATATTTATGATGGTGGCGGTGTCCCAGGCGTTGTGTGATCCCCTTTCACGACCTTCCAACAAGCCCAGTCAATGGAGAAACCAGACTCATTTCCCAGCCATGTTACTAACTTAACAACTACAGTGATTCACTTTGTAACGGTGGCAGTAAAAGGTTGTAACACTCATTTTTCACTTAATGAGCAGAAATGTTGGACTCAGTTGTGGTCGTAAGTTGAGGACTGCCAGTAATCTTGCCAGCCTCACTCCAGAGCGACCTCTACTTCCATATTTGATGTGGCTGTGCCTCTTCCTCTCTCTCATTCTCTCTCTCATTTTCTGTCTCTTTCTCTCTCTCTTTCTCTCATTTTCTCTCTCTCTGTCTCTTATGTTCCAGCAGAGTGTTCCACTGGAAGGCAGATGGGAACCGAACATTCATATTTAATTGCAATGTTGCTCTTGGGATAGGAGATGACTTTGATCAGACATGGTATTCAGCAGGCTCTGACCAGTTCTGGAGAACTGGTAGTGGAAGTTTTGAGAATTTTGGAAACCAGCAAATACCACCTCTGACTGGCCCCGCCCCTGTCTGTTCTCTGTGTCCCGAGTCCCAGCTGATCTGCTGGGTCTTCTTTTGTTGCCCTACACAGGAGAACAGAGCTGGAAAGCAGGTTAATGGGGTGGGGAGAGAATGGAGATTTTACAGTATATCCTTCCCCTGCCACACCCACCAAGCCACGGCCACAGAACTGGTAGTAAAAAAAATTTAAATCCCACCACTGACTTCGATGTGTAACCACGCTCCGTCGTAAAATGCAAAACTTCCTGATTCCACCACCACGGTGATTGTGACCTGGAGTATTGCGAGTTGACGTGGTTTATGCTAATGCCGAAGATCTCATTAGTCCGGTTTACAGAAGGTCTTGCTAGCCTTCCAGAAACAGCATGTAGGAACCTGACAGTTTAATTCAACTGCTCCCCTCCAGAGGAGTCGTGACAGCTTTAACTGTCTTGGGCACCCAGATTTATGAAGTAGACTTACGCTTTTAACCAGATTAGTTCCTTTTCCATTAACTCCAGAAAAATAGGGCAGCTGTCCGAAGGGCCGGTTGTAAATTTGATATTATCTGCCGTGTTAATCTCTAAGCTTTTCAGATGAAGAAGGGAGCAGATAACAGGATTAAAGTTTCACATCCTGGGGTTTTGCACAGTCTGAGATGGAGCCGGAGCAATTTTAGGGAGGAGAAAGGAGGGCAGGCATGCGGAAAATGGAGAGCGATCTCTGTCATTAATCTTAATTGATTGCCAAGACGTTTTAATCTGGGTTATTAATTAGGAAAGTCCTTAATGCGCTGTCTGTATAGAAGCATCAGATGCTCTTTTATGAATTATGATGTGTTTGTGTAGATATAGGATTTATTGACAATGTATTAAAAGCCCTGTCTGAATGAGGATTTTTGTTGATTAAAGACCGAGGCACATAACACTTGGACATGGGAATAATTAATGTTGGGGGGAAAAAAAGAAGGGTAGATACTGACATTCGCATGTGAATACACAGCGTTACAAGTGAATTCCACAAATGTTCTGAAAATAAGTATGTTTCCACCTGTGTTTTAGAAATAACTCTTAGAGATACGTTGTGATGACCCAGAGTGTTACACAAATGTAACAAAATCCAAAACGTAAATAAATGTCCTTTAATGGCTCCAATTTGGCCTCACTGTTCAATTATACTCAGTTGGAGATAAAACTTAATCAAAAATAGTCTTCAAAATAAAGCAATACAGTCCGAATTTAATGAGCAGATAGAGGTGAAATAAAAAACCAAACAAACTACAATGATGAAATTTCTACAACGGAACAGGAGAAGTATTTACCAAATTCAAAGAGATAACAAGGCAGTCTGTTGGAAGGACACCAACTAAGATAACTTCAGACCAAAATAAAACATGCTTTGTTTCCAACGTTTGCCAGTACGCAGGTCCAAACTTATTCAGTTGTCACACCTGCAGCACATGAAGGCCCTCAAGGCCCTCTCCTCTAGAGGAGACCACATCTCTCCCTGCGTGCCCTAGGATGGAGAGGAGATGGGCCTGGGTCCTCCTCTGACTGCCCAGCGGCCTCTGCCCTTCCCCAGCCTTCTCCACAACCTCCAGAGCCACACTTCCACTCCCTGTCGGCTGTTCTCCTCTCCCTCAGAGTCAGTCTCCACCAGGGGCATGACATACGTTAGTTCTGTTCTGATCAGTTATAAAAAAAATCTATAATCCTGAAAGCAAGTAGCCCTCAATTTACGATCACAGATGAGCCCTGAATTTATGTTGCTCAGTGAGACACGTGTTAAGTCAGTCTGACCCTATTTTATGACTTTTATTGCCACAGTCGTAAAGTGAATCATTGCAGTTGCTAAGTGTGCAACACAGTTGTTAAGTGAATCTGCTTTAGAGGCAGCAAAAGATGATCCCATGATCCCATGACACTGCAACTGTCATAAATATGAGTCAGTTGCCAAACTCCTAATAACACAACTTGGCTCAACTATCAACATAGACAATGCTGCAGATTGCATAACATCTTGGATTTGAGATCAGGCACATCAGTTTTGGTATTTCAGAATATGCTGTTGTGTAGTGCTGGTGTAGAGATTTTTATCCAGAACCAGGCCTGTGTAAAGCCTGTGTAGAGTCATTTTCTTTAACTGTAAAGTAAATACATTCTCTGTCAATGATGTTAGAGAGATTACATGGATACATTCATTATTTTATTAAGAACAGTCTTGTAAAGAACTTGTTTGACTGTTATTAACAGCAGTTCTCTTTATTTATTGGTAAATTTGTTATTTGGATATCCTAACTGAGTAGAAGGATAGATGGATTCAGGAAAACCTGAGGTAAATTCAGGCAGTTGTTTCTGATGCCTGAGAACCATAACTATAACCACAAACGCTTTGGATTTTGTATAATCAAATGAATCTCTTTGAGGAAGATGTTTCATTTCTCATCCAAGAAGCTTCTTCAGTTCTGACTTTGCTTCTTGGATTAATACAGATTAACAGAGTTGGAAGGGACCTTGTAGGTCATCTAGTCCACCACCACCCCGCCCAAGCAGGAGACCCTCCACCATTTCTGACAGATGGGAGTCCAGTCTCTTCTCGAAAGGATGAAGCTCCCACAACTTCCAAGGGCAAACTGTTCCTTTGGTTGATTGTTCTCCCTGTCAGAAAGTTTCTTCTTATTTCTAGGCTGAATTTCTCCTTGATCCGTTTCCATCCATGATTCCTTGTCTGGCCTTCAGGTGCTTTGGAAAATAGCTTGACCCCTTCCTCCTCTCTGCGGCAGCCCCTCAAATATTGGAAGACTGCTATCATGTCTCCCCTGGTCCTTCTCTTCACTAGACTAGCCAGGCCCAGTTCCTAAATTAGAAATGAAACACCTTCCTCAAGGAAAATAAAAAAACACATAGTCCAATTACCTTTTGAAAAAGCACCTCTGAGACATTTTGGCTCAAGAAATGCCAAGAGAAATTCATCTGCACACCAGCCAAAAGGAGGTAGTTGGCTTCAAGTAGGTACTTAATCCAATTTTACTTCTTCTCATTCTTTTATGGTGCTCCTATAACTCTTCGTGATTTTATTAATTTCACAATTAATTTTTGCGTGCTCATGGCCCATATTAATGAAGTACGGTTTCATTAAGTTTCTAAAAGTTGGGAGAGGAGGGAGGAAACAGTAAGGAACTGAGTTATTAACATTTTGAATTTACTCTGGGTGTGCTCGTTAAGATTTTTCTCTAATCGCAAAAATCCGTCTTCTTCATTGTTACCTCTGCCCTCTGTTTATTTTTATTTATTTTTGGCCCCTAGAAGAGATGAGTACCTGAGTACCTGCTTCTGAAAATTTCCTTTTTTGTTTTTGTAGATACAAATATATCATAGCCCACCCTCCCTCTCTCTCTCGCTCCCCCTCCCTCTCTCCATGATGTGTTTTAATAACGTGTGAAGATGGGTAGCCACAAACAGACATGACCCGTGGGCCTTACAGGTCAAGGGTTGGTACATTAGAACAGGGGTCCCCAACCACCGGGCCTCAGCCCATTACCAGGCCTTGAACCTTTTGGAATTGAGCCACGGAAGTGGTAGGTGAGTCTGTGTGTGCATCCCCATTCACACAAGCAGTGACGAGTGTGTTTGCGTGTAAGCTCCATTTGTGTGAGTGGTGGTTGCACTTTGCCTGCCACGTGCACAAATGGAACTGCACCCATAGGTTTGTCAGCCATACATGGAACCATCTCCCTTCCCTCCCACCTCGCTGGTCCACAAAGCTGAATAAAGCATAGTATAGAGTAGTGTAGAGTAGTACACAGTAGAGTAGAGTAGAGTAGAGTAGAGTAGAACAGGAATAGAACAGAGGAGGGGAGGAGAGGAGAATAACAGAGTTGGAAGGGACCTTGAAGGTCTTCTAGTCCAACCCCTTGCTCAAGCAAAAGACCCTATGCCATACAAATGGCTGTCCAATCTCTTCTTTAAAAACACCAGTGTTGGATCACCCACAACTTCTGGAGGGAAGTGATTAGTTGTGCTCACTGTCAGGAAATTTCTCCTTAGTTCTAAGTTGCTTCTCTCCTTGATTAGTTTCCACCCATTGCTTCTTGTCCTGCCTTTGGGTACCTTAGAGAATAGCTTGACTCCCTCTTCTTTGGGGCAGCCCCTCAGATATCGGAACACTACTATAAGGCTGGGAAGTTGTCCATTAAAAACTGCTTCATAGAAAGGGTGGTTTTTTTGCCCACTTAGCAGCCTGTTGGCCACTCGGATGGATGGAAACTCTCCAAAGTTTCCTGTAAAGGTCTGTCATGTCACCTGCTCTCTGACCTTTTGAATCGGAGGTGATGGCAATTAAACCTGGACCTTGTTGGCATGGGAGCGTGTGCTCCGCCATCGAGCGATTGGAAAGAAGGCCTCTTCAAGCCCAGATTCACTTACCAGTTCTGGTTCTCAATCAGCCACGTGCTCCATCAAGCAAAGAGCTCACCTGATCAGTGAAAAAAAGGCCCCCGCTAAGCGCATCTTATATTCTTTGTTCTTTAACACACGTAGTTGCGTCCATGATAGAAACCTTTTCCCATTATGGGCTGCTAGCATGCGTCAGATTGCTTTATAAAATACTACGAGCCTTTCTCCGGGGGGTGGGGTGGAGTGAAAGCAGCCTCTGAATCAATGTCAGGTATTGAGTGCTGGCTTGTGCCTTGTGAAGTTAGAGAAGGTCGACTCCTGCTGAATCATCTTTTATTAAGACAGGACTTGGAAAATGGCATTTATGTGTGCTACGTAGTTCCTGCTCCCCCCCCTCTCTTTCTCACACACACACATAACCATCAGTGTGCAAAGCATTGTTAAGTTCACAACACGGTTGTTATGTGAATCTGGCTTCCCCATGGGCTTTGCTTGTCAGAAGGTCACAAAAGGGGATCAGATAACAGATAATCAGAGTTGGAAGGGACCTTGTAGGTCATCTAGTCCTACCCGCCACTCAAGCGAAATACCCTACACCATTTTTGATAAATGGCAGCCCAATCTCTTCTTGAAAGCCTCCAGTGATGGCGCTCCCACAACAATCGAGGGCAAGCTGGTCCATGGGTTGATTGTTCTCCCTGTCAGAAAGTTTCTCCTTATTTCCAGGTTAAATCTCTCTTTTTCAGTTTCTATCCATTATTCCTTGTCTGGCCTAAAGGCGCTTTAGAAAATAGCTTGACCCCTTCCTCCTATCTGTGGCAGTCCCTCAAATATTGGAAGACCGCTATCATGTCTCCCCTGGTCCTTCTCTTCACTAGACTAGCCAAGCCCATTTCCTGCAACCGTTCGTTGTATGTTTTAGCCTCCTTAATCATCCTGGTTGCTCTTCTCTGCACTTTTTTCCCTAGAGTCTCAACATCTTTTTTATAATGTGGTGATCAAAACTGGATGCAGTACTCTAGCTGTGGTCTTACTAAGACTTTATAGAGTGGTATTAGTACCTCCCTTGAACTTGGTTGTATCCTTCTGTTTATACAACTTAGGATTGCATTAGGATCGCGTGACCCCGGGACACCGCAACCGTCATAAATATGACTCAGTTGCCAAGCACCTGAAACTTGATCAGCTGACCCTTGGGGATGCCACAACAGTCATTGGTGTGAAAAAATGGTTCACAAGTCACTTTTTTCAGTGCCATTGTAACTTTGAGCAGTCCCAGAATGAACCATTGTAAGTCGAGGACTGCTGTATGAAGAGCGGGCGGGGAGAGAAAGATCCAGATTTTGCAAGTGATCTCATCTCTGTCTTGCACCCAGTTGCCTGGTTGCAAAGTGCCAGACAAGAAGACCAACATGATTGACTGGCAAAATGAAGCTCAGTTTAGGAGCCGGTGCCAAAACAAACAATAGGATGTTACACAATTCGGAGCCCAAGCTGATCGCCGATGTTAGAAAGACCAAGCAGCACGAGAGAAGCTGTAATTCATTACCGCAAAGCAGAACAAAAATTCTGAGACATGACTAAAGCTGTGTCAGTTCTCCCAACCAATGAAATAATAAACTTTTCTGCTGTTTGCAGTCGTTTCCCAGGAAAAACAACAACAAAAACTCCACAAGTTCTGGGAATCGAAGATGGTTGGAGAGAAGGTCTAAGGTCAGGCGCTGCGGGAATTTCAGAAGTTGGTTGGCAGGAGCGCAAGTGGAATGGGAGATAACTGAAGAAGGGCAGTTGGCAACAAAACAGAGGTGTTAAATAGTGTTAAACCCACTCACCCCCTACAGAATTTATGATTGTCTGTTTCTTCCTAAAAGCAACAGAGAAAGCATCTTCCTCTTTTCTCTTAATTTCCTTCTTTATTTTAGGACTTGGAGCTCAAGTGATTGATTAACTAATTAATTGAAGTATTAACACCACTTTAGAATGCCTTGGTAAGACCACACTTGGAATACTGCATCCATTTTTGGTTGCTAGCAGTGGTGGGATTCAATTTTTTTTTACTACCGGTTCTGTGGGCATGGCTTGGTGGGCATGGTGTGGCTTGGTGGGTGTGACTTGGTAGGCGTGGCAGGGGAAGATTACTGCAAAACCCCATTCCCTCCCGTGGGGGTGTGACTTGATTGGGTGGGGGCTTGGCTGTGTTCTGATTGGGTGGGGGGTGTTCTCATTGGTTGGGGGTTTGGCTGTGTTCTGATTGTTGGGGGGTTGGCTGTGTTCTGATTGGCTGGAGGCGTGTTCTGTTCAGGTGGGGGCTTGGTTGTGCTCAGGTTAGTCTTAGTTGCTGGGGGATTTGAGCTGGTGAGCTGTGATCTTGCTGTTTGGCTTCGAGTTCGTGGTCGTGCTGTATCTTCATGGTGGGGGTCAGTTCGCTTCATGTATGGCTCAGAGGGGTTTGAGGTGGGTAGTGATGCAGCTGCAGTGCGGCTTCTGGTCCATGGTCGTGTCTCATTTCCTGTGTGGGTGTGAGTCTGCATATTTCATATACAAAGGACAAAGATACAAACAAATTGAAGGAGTCCCCATGGGATCACCACTGTCACCTGTCATTGCAAACCTGTTCATGGAAGAATTCGTATCCAGAGCCCTGGCCAATGCCATCCTCAAACCCAAACTATGGTTAAGATATATCGATGACACATTCGTGATTTGGCCCCATGGACAAGAAAACCTAAACAACTTCCTAACACACCTAAACAGCACACACCCCAAAATCAAGTTCACTATGGAAACAGAAACAAACAAACAACTACCATTCCTAGATGTACTAATCTACAAAAAAACAGATGGCACACTAGGACACACCGTATACCAGAAGAAAACACACACCAACGCCCAATCCCACCACCACCCAGCACAGATAAACTCCGTGGCTAAAACACTAATTACTAGAACCAAACGCCTGGCAGACAAGACACACATTAAGACTGAACTATGCACCCTGACTAAAATATTGACAGCCAACGGCTTCCACAAAAGCAAAATCACCAACTTGATCCACAAAAACACACTGAGACATAATAGAGACCCAGAAGATGAACAGACCCATGGAACAGCTGTCCTGCCCTACATAAGAGGCACTACAGACAAAATTAGTAAGATACTATACAGACACCACATCAAGACTGCCTTCAAAACAGACAGAAAAATAGCAGCCATCCTCAGGAACCCCAAAGACAAAATTGACCTGGAAAACCAAGGCATATATGAAGTCCCCTGTGCATCATGCTCGGCCACATACATTGGACAGACCAATAGAAGTATAAGCACCCGCCTGGATGAACACAAAAATGCAGTCAAAAAGCTGGAACACACTTCCTCACATGGAAGCCACAGGTCATAGCATCAACTTCAATGGCACCAAAACCCTAGCCACTATAGAAAATCCCAGCCACAGAATCCTCAGAGAAGCCATAGAGATTGAAAAAAGACCAGAAAGCATGAACAGAAGAGACGATTCCACCAGGCTGTCAATCATTTGGAAGCCTGCACTCACAAACAAACAAATCTCCACACCACAAGCCAGGCAAACACCTGGGCACAAACAGATCCCCCCTGATACCTCCAACTCAAACACACCCCAACCAGGCACCCAGATGAAACCCAGCTTCCTAACTAATGATAGCCGTCCATTTACCCGAAGCCAAGCTGCACTAAAGGCCTCCAATAAAGTAACACAATGTTGCCAGCCAATCAAGATACAAAAAGAGCCAAAAAAACAGACAGAAGATATTAGAAGCAGAACACAGCAAACTCCAAGACCAATAAACACAGACCAAGACTCTCAACCAATCAGGAGGAAGAAAAAACCATTCTGGCACAGCAATAGGCTGCCCCAAATTTAAATCTGAAACCACTGTAAAAGTCTAACTCACAGATGAACACTATACAGAAGCCTGATGATGGCAGATGAGATTATGACGTGGGAAAATACCCGAACAAAGCTGAATGCCATACATGTAAGTAAGTTTTCGTGGGTACTTACATGTATGGCATTCAGCTTTGTTCGGGTATTTTCCCACGTCATTGTAGTTGTTCTTTTAAAGTTGTAGCAACGTTTCAGCAGAATCTCATCTATATATGTTGAGACTCTAGAAAGAGTGCAGAGAAGAGCAACAAAGATGATTAGGAGCCTGGAGGCTAAAACATATGAAGAATGGTTACAGGAACTGGGTGTGTCTGGTCATGATAGCAGTTCCAATATTTGAGGGGCTGTCACAGAGAAGAGGGGGAGCGGATCAATCTATTCTCCAAAGCACTCAAAGGCAGGACAAGAAGCAACGGATGGAAACTCATCAAGGAGAGAAGCAACCTCGAACTAAGGAGAAACTTCTTAACAGAACAATCAACCAGTGGAACGACTTGCCTTCAGAAATTGTGGATGCTCCAACACTGGAGGTTTTTAAGAAGAGACTGAACAGCCATTTGTCTGAAATGGTCTGGGGTTTTCTGCTTGAGCAGGGGGTTGGACTAGAAGACCTCCAAGGTCCCTTCCAATTTTGTTATTCCACATGCCCAGAATCATCTTATGTTGTGTCATTAGGGTTTAGTGCTGCAGTGGTGGAGTTCAAAAATGTTTTACTACCAGTTCTGTGGGTGTGGCTTGGTGGGTGTGGCAAGGTTACTGCAAAATCCCCCTTCCCTCCACACCCCACTAACCTGCTTTCCAGCTCCGTTCTCCTGTGCAGGGCAACCAAAGACTACCCAGCCAATCAGCTGGGACTCAGGAGGCAGAGAATAGATGGGGTGGGTGGGGCCAGTCAGAGGTGGGATTTGCCGGTTTTCCGAACTACTTAAAATTTCCGCTACCGGTTCTCCAGAACTGGGTCAGAACTAGCTGAATACCACCTCTGCTTCAACCATTCTGTATATGTTTTAGCTTCCAGTCCCCTCATCATCTTGGTTGCTCTTCTCTGACTCTTCCCGGATTCTTCTCCGTAGTTTTGACAAACTAATAAAAATATGAAATCCCTTATGGGAAGGATGAGGGAAACCTTGGTGCACACACACACACACACACACACACACACACACACAATTTTATTCTGGGAGGCCTGGAATGGAGCCAAGCAGGCGTTTTGGCCCCCAGTGGCCCCATCTTCCCAAGTTCACAAGGCCCCAGACCTGCTTGAAGGATGGGGCGCCATCGATATTCCTGGCCTATCTTCTTTTTATATATATATAAATATATATATATATTTAACCGTGTCACGGCTCTGAGCATCCAACTGCTGACGGTGCTCCTGCTTGTCACTTTGTGTCACCGACTTAATGTCGCCTAAACGTAAGGTATGCCTTTTTTTTTTATTATTATTTAACCCACCGCCCCTCACCCCGCCCGAGGAGAAGAGGGAGCATGCATTAATTCAATTACAGGCCCTGCTCCTTCCCTGCCATTAAATATATAGAGATACATATGACTTGTCTCGCATTGGGTCACCCTGAAATGGATTTTTTCAAGCGACGCCGTGGTAGTAGTAGCAGTGGACAAATGCTAAATGAAAATCAATCGCTTCCATTTAAATGGTCCGGCCGGGTTCTCTTTATTAAATAGTCTTTGGGCGGGAAGCAAACCTAATGATAAGAGGCAGATTAACCTCTTGGCCTTTGGCTGCAGTTAACATAACACCTGCCCACCCCCCAAGGACTCCAGCCTCTTTACTCTTATTTGCTTCTTCCATATGGAGACTGTTGTAGCCCTTGGGGGTGGGGTTGTGGCTAATGCTAAGGAATGGGGCATCCCTCCCGAAAACTAATTTTGCAACCTGGCCCTGCACCGAGAACGGAAATCTTTCCCACTTTCAAGAGGGATTTCCCAGCTGATGTTAAGAGAAGGAGACCCCCCCCCCAAAAAAAAAAAACCAAAAAAACCGAGAACTTGTGACACAGCTAGTCCTCTAACAATTTGTGTTGCTAAATTCGACTTGGAACTTAGACTAGCTTTATTGTCACTTTGAATGTACACGAATCGGCATGCGTTAAAATGAAATTTCATTGTGTACAGCTCTCAAAGGGTTACCACCTCCAATATACACTACACAAACATGACAAAATGAATAAATAAATGCAAAATTATGCATATGCTCACATATATTTTACGACACGGAGAAAGAACACAGTCTAGTTTGGAAGTAATGTACATGGCGAGAAAAATTAGACTTGTGAGTTTACCAGACGGAGGGTATAGGGAATAAAACTGTTACAGAACCTGGTAGTCCTGCTAAAAATATTTCGAAACTTCCTCCTAGTGGGGAGCAATAGAAACAGACTGTGAAGTGGGTGTGCAGGGTCTCTAACAATGCTTTGAGCTCAAAGCACATAGCGCTTATAAGCAGTATACTGAATAACAGGAAGCGAGCTTCCTATGATCTTCTCGGCTGTCTTCACCACTCTCTGTAGGGACTTTCTATCTGAGGCACTGCAGCCACTGAACCAAACAGTGATGCAGTTTGTTAAAAAGCTCTCAATTGTGCCTTTATAAAAAAGTGGCCAGGATAGAAGGAAAAAGATGTGCTCTCCTCATCAGGCGCTGGTTTGATGATGAGAAAGGAGACAGTTGTGATGTGAGTTTTGCCCGATTTTATGACTTTTCTTGCAGTAGTTGTTAAGTGAATCACTGTGGTTGTTAAATTAGTAAGATGGTTGTTAAGTGAATCTGCCTTCCCCGTTGACTTTGATTGCCTTGAAAAAGATGGTCACATGACCCCAGGGCACTGCAATGGTCATAAGTATGAAACAGTATCTGAATTTTGATCACATGATCATGGAGAAGCTACAAAGATTGTAACTGTGAAAAACGGTTGTAAATCAATTTTTTCCAGTGCTGTTGTAACTTTGAACAGTCTCTAAATGAACTGTTGTAAGTCGAGGACCACCTGGACAACATTTTCCCTCCCCCTTTTTTTTTAAAAAATGCCTCTGTTCAAAGAGAACTTTTTGGTTTTACTTTTCCTAACAAACTATCTGATTCAGTACGGGTGATCCTCGACTTATGACCGCAGCTGAGCCCAACATTTCTGTGACTAAGTGTGATAGTTGTAAAGTGAGCTTTGCTCCATTTTATGGCCTCTCTTGCCACAGTTGTTAAGTGAATGACTGCAGTTGTTACATTAGTAATATGGTCTTTAAGTGAATCTGGCTTCTCTGTTGACTTTGCTTGTCAGAAGATCGCAAAACGGGATCCCATGATCCCAGGATACTGCAACCATCATAAATACGAGTCAGTGGCCACCTGGAGGGATTTTGATCAAGTGACCATGGGGATGCTGCAATCGTCATAAGTATGAAAACGGACATAAGTCACTTTTTTCAGTGCATTGTAACTTTGAACGGTTGCTAAACGAGCTATTGTAAGTCAAGGAGTACCTTACTTTCTCCTCCCCCTCCCCCGTATCCTATTTCTTCAAGAAACACAAGGTGGTAAAACCAGAGTTGTCCTCACAGGCTACAGTCCAGTCATTTTCACCTCTTAGGAATCTATAATTTTTAAAATATTGATAGTTCTCTCTCATTAATAATTCCCCCTTGTACTTCATGCTTTGCTATTATCCCTTTTAAGTGGTGTTTGTGTGTGTGCGTGTGTGTGTGTGTGTTTACATTATGAAATAAGATGAGGACAATCAACTAGTGGAACAGCTTCCCTCCAGAAGTTGTCGGCACTCCATCACTAGAGGCTTTTAAGAAGAGACTGGACAGTCATCTGTTAGAAATGGTTTAAGACCGTGATGGTGAACCTATGGCACATGTGCCACAGGTGGTATGCAGAGCCATTTCTGCCGGCACGCAAGCCACAGGCAGACTTACCTCTCTGTGCATGCGCGTGCCTCACAGCTGATTTTTGGCTGGTTTGAGGCCTTTTTTCGGCCTTCCAGAGGCTTGAAAAAAGCCTCTGCAGGCCTAATAGGCCCGTTTCATCACTTCCTGTTAATACCGGAAGTGACAGAATGGGCCTGTTTGGCCTGCAGAGACTTTTTTCAAGCCTCTGGAAGGCTGAAAAAGGCCTCAAGCCAGCCAAAAATCAGCTGTGAGGCGCAGTGCAGCTAAGGGGAGGCGGGGGGATTGCATGCGCAGGGAGCGGGGGCACACGCACTACCTTCTGGGTGCTGGCACGTGAGCGCACAAGCGTCAGCACGCACACAATTTTTGGCACACAAGTCCAAAAAGATTAGCCACCACTGGTTTAGGATCTCCTGCTTGAGCAAGGTGTTGGACTAGAAGACCTCTGATGCCCCTCTAATTCTTTTCTAAAGTGGAAGGTAATCTGATGATGACTTTCACCCCCAACCTCTTAGCCCAGTTTCAAAGTCTCATTGTTTGGGCTAAGTAAACATTGGAAAATGTAGAACACTGAACTGTATACATGCCAAATGTTAGGAAGCAGTCAGATAAATGCTGTATTTGAATCAGCAGAATTTGCAGCAGGCAGTTTTATGGTATGTGTTGCACCTATATGGGAAGGAGGCATTTTTAATGTCGGATTATATAGTCAGAGATAAACCCAGCTCTGGTTAGGAAGAAGTGATAAAACGATGGGCATATAGCATGAGAGATTTTCAGAGGAATGATCTTAAATCGTTTTTTGTGCTCTGAATAAGCAAAAAAAAGAAAAAGAAAACCAAAAAATGTGGCTGGAATTTGGAATCTTTTCCAGTGTTACAATTTCTGCTGGGATGGGTGTTCACATTGGTTTGATGCTTTTAAAAGCTCAAGAAAATCTGTACTCTGGTGGCATCTTAGTCAAGGTAAATGGAAATCATATTTATGTCCATTAGGGTAGAATGGTTATGCCAGCATTTCCTAAACTGTTGCCTTTGTTTGTGAGAGTTAACAACCACTGTTGTCCTTCGGGTTATTGAAGGGTAGAGATTTTTTGGAAGTATACACTTGTTTGGACAGTGCTGGCAATGCCACATGATCCAGAGATCTGGTACTAATTTGCACATTTTTGAAATAGGTCTGTGCCAAATTATACATCCATCATTTTATCACTCTTCCTAGCCAGACTTGGCTTTTTGTCTGACTGCAATCCAACATAAAAATGCATCTTTACACATTGCTATGGTCACCAGTACGACATTTTTGTCTTGCACAATTTTAGATGACGGCCTATATTTACGTAGGAGAACTCAGTTGAATACTTTTTAATGTTCTTATTCTCTTTGGAATCTTGTCTCCACCGCTTTGCCTGAATATCAGATAATTGTGGGTTCCATTGCTTAGTCTATCCAGGATCATGAAAACAGGCTGGTCATTCTTTTTCTGGCTAAGTTGGAAAATTGCTGATTTACTACTAGTGCCATTAGGTTTATGTTCTCAGTTGGAGGTCAGACTTAAGAGTAGTAAACATTTGGTCCCCTTGATGATTTGATATAAATATATTGGAGTCTATGAGGAGAAACAGAGTCAGTTATATCATTAAACACTAAAGTGTTGGGAACAATTGGTCTAGAAGGACATTGAGCAAGAGAAGGTATATTGTTGTTCAGTCGCTAAGTTGTGTCGAATTCATTGTGACCCCATGGACAAACAACACACCAGGCCACCCTGTCCTCCACAGTTTCGTAG
The DNA here is from genome assembly GCA_033807585.1 of Hydrophis major. Taxonomy (NCBI): domain Eukaryota; kingdom Metazoa; phylum Chordata; class Lepidosauria; order Squamata; family Elapidae; genus Hydrophis; species Hydrophis major. Next base: position 12,556,990 of record CM066333.1, on the reverse strand, counting down.
AATTTGTCCAAATTCATGTTCGTTGTGTTGATGACACTATATAAACTAGGGCTGTCAAACTCAATATTTTTGAGGGACACACCAGGGTTCTGTTTGAGCTCGGGGGCCCAGGGTGGGTGTGGTCAGGGTGGCCATCTCCACGTCACTCATATCAGGGGCACCTGTGGTGGCTCAAGAGCTCTGCCAGCAAAAACAGGCTCCCAAGCTCCATTTTCAGCCACGACGGCCTTGTGCAACCCTCTGCTTCCAAAGTGGAGCTTGGGAGAGCCATGCATGACCCTCACAAGCTCCATTTTCAGCTGCAATGGCCTCCTGCCAGCAAAATGGAGCTCGGGAGGGCCTTCCTGAGCTCTGTTTTCACTGGCAAAGGCATCGCAAGTCAGTCCTTTGCAGTTTCCAGGTGGCCCTGTGGGCCAGATCTAAGCATTCTCATCCTCTGCCATTCCCCTTCTCCTTTTGCCTTCCGTCTTTCCCAATATCAGGGTCTTCTCCAAGGAGTCTTCTCATTCAGTGGCCAAAGGACCAAAGTATTTGAGCAGTCCTTTGACCATTTATAAAGTGTGATTTATAACTTTTGTTTAGGGCGGTTTTGACCAATTGTGGTTTATTCAACTACAGTATGTACCAAACTCCTTATCTATTAAGTCTTCGGGGAGGGGGTCTGCTTTGCAAAAGATTTTAAAAGAGCTCTAAAGATCAGCACCCAGCACCCAGAATTGCTTTGCCACGGTGACGCCCCCAACCAAAGCTGGGATGCAGGAAAGCTGCTCATCTTATTGTTTCCTGATCACAGTAATGGCCGAGCCAGAACATATTAGCAAATTGCTTTTACTGAACAACGCTGCCGTTGTGATGAGAGGTATTTCTCCTGATGCCCAAAGCTCCTTTTCAGGCATTAAATTAGCACCGGAGGAAGGCAAGTGTCATCCTAAAGGCTGTTTAGAATAGATTGCTCTGGCTTCATTTGATAATAGGGTTGGGCTCTCTTCGAAATGGGGTTGCCTGGGTTTTGCAGAGCCGTGGCCTTTTCGTTCCGGTTCTCTTTTACCAGTGTGTTTCCATTTCACTCAGGGTCCTTTTCTTGCACTAATCTTTAGTGACAATAGTGACAATAAAGGTATTCTGATTCTGATTCTTTAGCAAGCATCTCCAAGTGGTGGGTGGTGAGGTGGTTAAAGATGACACTTGCACTGTGACATCAGCATATAAATTATGCTGTTTACGTAAGTACTTGTGTTGCCGTAATATAATTGTCAATGTCAACTTTTTATTATTATTACTAATCATTGTACGGTCAGCCAGATGTTCAGGCTGGCATTTTTGTTTACCTATCAAGTCCTTACCAAGGACCCAGGATAGGCAAATCTGGATGTCTGACAGTGTTACAGATTTCGCCGCAGGATGGAAGCTGTTCCAAGTAAAACCGCCTTTTGCCTAGTGGTGCGATTCAAAAAATTTTTTACTACCGGTTCTGTGGGCATGGCTTGGTGGGCGTGGCAGGGGAAGGATACTGCAAAATCCCCACTCCCTCCCCACCCCACTAACCTGCTTTCCAGCTCTGTTCTCCTGTGCAGGGCAACCAAAGAAGACCCAGACAATCAGAGGGGGGTCAATGGGAGGCAGAGAATAGATGGGGGCGGGGCCAGTCAGAGGTGAGATTTGCCCGTTCTCCAAACTACTCAAAATTTCCACTACTGGTTCTCCAGAACCTGTCAGAACCTGCTGAATACCACCTCTGCTTTTGCAATTGACTGATGGCAAATTTATCAATGCCAATGGTGTTCAAGTGGTGCTTCAGTTGTTTTGGGATTGCACCCCCAAAATTATGCAGTTTAAGTAAGTTAAACTTAAGTTGCCGTAATATCATTGCCAATGTCAATTATTATTATTATTATTATTATTATTGTTGTTGTTGTTGTTGTTGTTGTTGTTGTTGTTATCTCTTTTATTCATTAAACATGAAACTCAGTCAACTGAACATTCAAAAATGTGACTGGTGCTAATGGTTGATACGGGTTGCTGCCAGAGTCCTAGATATCAACCAAGTATTTTCTTAAGATGTACGAAGTTCCGAGTAGCGCAGTTTTTTGCAGTTCCACTAGTGTTATTGCAGGAAGTTGTAATTTCTTGATGTGTTTTGTAAAATTCTTGGACGTGGTACCAAGTACCACAATGACAATGGGTATCACTGTCACATGTTTCATCCACAATCGCATAGTTTTGATGGCCAGGTTGTGATATTTCATGATTTTTTCCAGTTTTTTTCTTCGACTTTGGCATCTCCTGGTACAGCGATATCAATAACGCTTTGGTTTTTAATGCCTGTGATATCTGGCATGTTGTGTTCCAAATGACGATCCATCTGTATTCGAAAGGCCCACAAGATCTTCAGCTTCTCATTTTTGACAACTTTTACCACTTTATGTTCCATTATGTTCTTGACTATATGACAATGTCTATTGTTGTTGTTGTTATTGTTGTAGTTGTTATTATGTGTCATTAAGTTAGTGCTACTCTTAGCAATTGCATAGTTTTTCTCCACGAAGACCTGTCACTAACCTTCAGATTTCCCAACAATGAGCTCATCTCCACCATAACTTAGTCCATCCACTTTGAACCAACCACACTGGTTTGTTATGGATATGGCTGCCTTTTAAGTACTAATTCTGGGAGTTGAAGCCCACTCATTTTAAAGTGGCCAGGGTTGAGAAACAACGTAGTAAGGGACTACATCATAGTTCATCTCAAACAATATCAATACTAATTCTATTTCCAAATCCTTAATTCCTCATTCCAGAAACCATGCCAGTCCCCCTTGTTGGTGCAAAAAATCGAATTGTGCTGTTGCAATTCAGAGAAGCGGAAAGAAAGAAAGGTGGATGCTTATTTCGAGGGACTGTTTGGACTCATTACTGGCTGGGAATGAACATAATTCCCAGTGTTAAAATAAAACAAGAGATGTTTTAACTAAGTGTGTGCTTAATTATGGTCAGGAAGCCTTGGTCAGAACAGGAACCAGGATGGAAATGCTAATGACCATGGCTTTGAAACAACCCCTCTTTGCAAAGCTGCCTTGTTACTTTGAGCTGAGTTCCCGGCAGCTGGACCGGACGCCTGCAGGTTCAATAACTGCTTAGCGTATCTCTTCCTGTTGAAGGAGCACCGTTCCCAAACTGACAGAAGAGGCAATTAAGATCCACAGTCAAGAGTCAGGGCTGGTTTCTTAGGGATGAATTGTCTGAAGAAGAGGCGGTGATAAGGAGCGAAGTAAAAGGATAGAATCTGACGGGTTTGAACAGTGAAGCAAACACCAGCTAATGAAGGTTACAGGACTCGGGACAGTTTCTTGGGAAGAGATTGATGAACAGGCTCCTAGGACAGAAATGGAGTAGTTCAGAGGTTAGACTCTCTTTTTTATATACATAAAGAAAATATCAGGAATCCTACATGAGAGCAGACAACTCAGATCCACGGAAATACTATTTATTTGCCTTGTTGGAAGAAATATCCATCTGGTTCAATTCCAAGCTGGGAGGAAGACACTGGAAACATGGAGGCTGATTGGAAAGAGATTGAACAGGACCACCAAGCACATAGTCCTGGTGCAGCAGACCCCATGGAATTGAGAATGAGGGGTATTTATACCTTTTCTTGGGCTTTGCACTTGAGCTACCTGTTCCTATGCAAGAACATGTATTGGCTGTTGTCAGATTCCTATGGGGTCGTGTTTGTCTGAGCTCCCAGGTTTGGTTGAAGTTTTCTGAATGATGCAATGTCCTTAAGAGATTGCAATGTAGTGGGACTTTGTATCTTCTGCTAAATGATCATATTATGTTCTCTTAATCCAATCACCCTGGAGCTGAAGGTCTTTTGTCTTGTGGATAGGATAGTTTCTCAAAATATTTCATTCTTCTAGGTGGGGTGATTTCCCTCAGCCTTTAAACAAAGAAGACACATTTTGGAGAAGCAGTGCTTTTCAAACTCTCCTTTGCTCAAAGACGTGCTCCCAATTTTAAGACTTTTGATCACTACCTGTTTTTTAGGCTGCATTTTTACAGGCTTCCCTTTTGGTTTGGCTAGTCATTATTTACCTCTATTGTTTCTGAAAGCCCTTTCCCAGAATCTGCCAGCCTCCGGTTCGTTATTTATTCCTCCAGTTTTTATGTTTGCTTTCGTTTTTATTCTGTTTTATTAGCAACAAATTCTTTTCGGCTGGAAATGCTCCGGTGACAACAAAGTCTGTAGTGAGCAACAAGTACTGCAAATGAAGGGAGTATTGACAAAAGCCATACAGGAGGGATTTTAAGGTTGCAATAAAGAAGACAACCAGCAGTGAGATGGAGGAATTCAGTTATAGTGGAGATGCACTCAGCATTGGAAAATTTGAAAGACTAAGCCAGGGTCAGTTCTGCATGGGGAAAATCTGTGTGATTGCTAAGAGCAGACAGCCGGCTCAGGAATTCTGGGAGGTCCACCAGTCTTAATGTTGCCAAGGTTGGAGAACCCTGCTCTAAAGGGAACGCAGGCATCTCAAGGATTGATTCGCAGGACGTGAACTATTTTGTCTGTGCCTGTGTGGTTTCTTTTCTTTTCTTTTTAAAGGCAATTAATATTATCCAAGATCTTCCTTTGTGTCTTTCCTGGGTCTAAGCCATGCCCGGTTAGGCAGGGTCAGCACACCTGGGAGAGAGAGACAGCTGTTAAAGCTGAACTCCGGCCTTGTCAGCATTAATGACCTGCTTTTGACACCTTATCCCAGCCGTCCTTGTTACACCTACGATCTACTGCTTTCCAATAATTACTAGCTGTCACCCTCCATTTAACAGACATTCTCCTCTTTGTCAACCCAGACATAGAAATGACATGAGATTGGTAGCTGAAGCAACATCGGTAAACTTAGCTCCCCATTGCCCCTAGTTCCAAATTCAAAGTGATTTCCACTGAGTGTTTGCAGGAGCAGCAAAAAAAAAAAGAAGAAGAAGAAGAGGCCCTTGTTATGGTTATGAAAAAGTACATTTTTATTCTTGGTTGTGGGAGCTCGTCTTCCTCCTCTGCTTAAGGAAGTTAAGACAAAGAGCTTTACTTGGGCCATGAAGCCACTGAACAGACTAGAAATGTACTGTCTGGAAGGCTCTTAACTACCCGGTAAGTGACTGCATCCGATTTCCCCCACGAAACCAGAGAGATTATTTTGCTTTGGAGAAAGAAATGTGAAAATTGAAAACCACCTCCTGGTTTCTTGCTGGCTTCTGAGATCATCTGTTTCTGATGACAGAGAAGTCTACATTTGAAAAGGACCCAAAGGGGGAAAGAATTGGGCAATCATTAGCTCAACTAGTATCTTTGTTCAGAGGTGGTATTCAGCTGGTTCTGATCAGTTCTGTACAGTGGTGGTATTCTATTAGTTCAGCCCGATTCTGCCGAGCTGGTAGCATCAACAAGCAGCAGAGACCAGACCAGTTCTCTTCGACATTCTGCCGTTGGGCCCATCTGTCTGGGCTCCCATACTACCCTTTATGTCCTGCTTTGGAAGTGCAGCTGCTTTGGCTGGCACAGCAGATTGCCGGGCGGCAGCTGCTGAAGCAACAGGAACAGTGCAGGATAGCAGGAGATGAGTCAAAAAGCCTCTGTGCTTGAGCAAAGTACGGATTTGGCGCCCACACATGTGGGTGGTAAAGTATTTTGAAACACACCACTGGTTCTGGAGAACCGGTAGCAGGGATTTTGAGTGGTTCTGGAGAACCGGCAAATCCCGCCTCTGACTGGCCCCGCCAACCCCATCTATTCTCTGCCTTCCGAGTCCCAGCTGATTGGCCGGGCCTTCTTTGGTTGCCCTGCACAGGAGAACGGAGCTGGAAAGCAGGTTGGGGTGGAAAGGGAATGATGGATTTTACAGTATCCTTCCCCTGCCATGCCCACTACGCCACCCCCACAGAACTGGTCGTTTAAAAAATTGAATTTCAGCACTGTCTTTGTTCCTCTACTGCTTCCTGAAACTTGAGTAGAATTTATCCCAATTCTAGAATTAAAGTTGCACTCCTTGGTATTGTTTGCTAAGAGAGGAAAGTCCCTCTTTAAAAAAAGCAAAAAATGGTCCAGAAGAGACTCAGCAATCTCTTCTCTGTCTTGGCAGAAGGATCATAGGGTAGAGTATCTGAGATTCAAGAACTCGGGGGATTGGGAGATGGCAGGTGTTCATCTGGGTTTTTTCAGCCTGTATATGCACCATGATTGGATGCTTAGGTCGATGTCCATCTTCCAAGGACAGCCATGGAATTTCTCTGTGGATATCATTGAAGGAATGAGTCACTGTAGCATAAAAAACACCACATATAAGTAAATACAAATCCTACTTCAAAAATATCAATGATTGCACAAAAAGGACCAGTAGCATGATGTATTAAGAGGGCCTTGGAAACTACTTTCATTGAAGTATATGATACTGCAGATAGATAGATAGATAGATAGATAGATAGATAGATAGATAGATAGATAGATAGATAGATAGATAGATAGATAGATAGATAGATAGATAGATAGATTATCTATCATAATCTATCATAGATAGATAGATAGATAGATAGATAGATAGATAGATAGATAGATAGATAGATAGATAGATAGATAGATAGATAATCTATCTATCATAATCTATCATAGATAGATAGATAGATAGATAGATAGATAGATAGATAGATAGATAGATAGATAGATAGATAGATAGATAATCATTGATAGATGATAAATATATAGATAGATGATAAATAGAGATTGATAGATAATAGAGAGAGAGACATACAGACAGACAGACAGACAGACATAGACAGATAGAGATAGAGACAGACAGAGGTAGAGAGATACAGAGATAGAGATGGAAAGAGACATAAAAATAGATAAATAGAGATAGAGACAGAGATAGAGATAGATAAATAGAGATAATGTCAAAGACTGCGAAAGAGATAGACATAGAGGGGGGGGAGGAAGCAGAGGTGATTCTGACCAGATCTGGAGAACCGGTAGCGGAAATTTTGAGTAGTTCGGGGAACAAGCAAATACCACCTCTGACTGGATATTTTACATTATCCTTCACCTGCCACACCCACCAAGCCATGCCCCCAGAGCAGGTAGTAAAAAAATTTCACTCCCACCACTGGATGGAAGTTAAATAAATAGAGATAATCTCAGTAGGATAAAGGTTTGAAGTTTTTGTGTTGTTATTATGATTTTTGAAGCACAGTTAGGGCTTAGTCAAGTATATTTTAATGAACAAAGCAGAATGCAAGAATATTTGTGAGCCTGCTCAGTATACAGAGAAGCTTTAAATAATATATCCTCATTCTAAACTCTTTCTCTAATGCCGTAAACATATTCTTGCCTTTGATGACGTCTTAATTCTTTTTCATTACTATCTGTTTTACCCACCTGAGAAAATCTAAATTAATTAAGTCTTTTTCTCATATTCTTTTGATCATCCCTAAAGCATCTCTTGTACAGTGTGAATCACTGACAGATTATTTTGACCCAATAACACCATTTGTGACTATTTATATCAGCCAGTTTTCCCCAGTCTGATGGCCTCCTCATTTATAAGGACTGGAATGCCCAGAATTCCTAGCTAGCTTGGGAAATTGTGGCAGTTTTAGCTCTGCCAGGACCCAGCAGATAGATAGAAATTTACCGAAATTGGGTAAATACACAAAGAAGTCTGTTGAGTGGGGGGGGGGATATTCCTGTACGGTGAACATGCCTGCCAAAGAAGTGACCTTGTTGGAAGAAAGGAGAGGGGAAGAGAAAGTCCTCAGTGCCTCTTGAGATCAAGTGAAGTGATGCGTATCAGAAGAAGACACTAAAGATTTATTGTCTGTGGCAAAAGAAACACAGATCTCGGCTTGTACAATAAGTGTTTTTGACATCATACAATGCAAAGGATGATTGGATACGGTAGGTTAGGAACAGTTTGGGTTGAAGGAAAATAACAAGGCACTTTTGCGCTGTTGGTCCTCGTGAGCTTGGGGTCTTCTGGCTGGGTTGACATTTTCAGAACTGAGGACATTCAGAAAGCCTTTTCTTTTCTTTTGAATTTGGTGGTGGTTCAGCCAGACTTTTGGGCTCACCCGATTGCTTACAGGGACAGTAGACTTCCTAGTTACCCAAACTCTGGGTTGGAAGAATTATCCTTCTGGGTTCAGTTCCAAGTGGGGAAAAAGACACTGGAAACATGGAGGCGGTTTGGAAAGATGGTTTAATGGTGGACAGGATGACATGTCTGGGAGCTCCTGGGGGAAAAAAGGGAAGAAATGCTGAGAGTCCCTGGGTTTTATGCCCTCTGGTGGGATTTGAATTTGAGCTCGTATTCTGATTGGTTGTCAGACTCCCATGGGGCCATGCTGGGGCAAGTCTTGGCTGTCCTGAGTCCCAGGCTTGGTTGAACCTTGCTGGATGATGATGTAAGGAAAGGGCTTTGAGCAATTCTTATTATGGCTCTGCCTGGAAGAGGTAGATCTTTGTTATGTAGAATAGACTGGCCAGGCCTTAATGGCCCATTAACAAAGGTGGTGGCGGGCTGAGTTTCTGCCTCTCTGAGTTTCTACTTCTCTTTTAGGAGAAATATTCTGCCTTTTTAGTATATCCTAAAATATTTCATTTTCCTAGGAGAGTGGTAGGTGCTAACTTCCTACACCAGTCTGGTATCCCAGTCTGCAACTTCTATTCCCCCATGGCCCAACACAACAAACATGACCAGTAACCCCAGCTGATGGGAATTCCAGAAGCTGTGATCACAGCTCATCTGGAGAAGGGGGAAATGGGGCAGGCATTACAATAACAATCTGGAATTAAAAAAAACAAGCAAATGAAAATACAGTTTTCTAAACAGGTAATCCTCAACTTAACAACCACAATCGGGCCCAAAATTTCTGTTGCTAAGTGTGAATTTTTAAGTACTAACAACAAATAATACTTATTTGATGGGATGCGGTGGCTCAGTGGCTAAGATGCTGAGCTTGGCGATTGGAAAGGTCAGCAGTTTGGCGGCTCTAATCCCTAGCGCCGCATAATGGAGTGAGCTCCCATTCCTTGCCCCAGCTTCTGCTAACCTAGCAGTTTGAAAGCACGTAAAAAAATGCAAGTAAAAAAATAGGGACCACTTTGGCAGGAAGGTAACAATGTTCCGTGCGCCTTCGGTGTTTAGTCATGCCGGCCACATGACCACAGAGATGTCTTCGGACAGTGCTGTCTCTTCGGCTTAGAAATGGAGATGAGCACCGCCCCCTAGAGCCAGAAACAACTAGCACGTATGTGTGAGGGGAATTTTTACCTTTACCTTATTTGTAAGTATTTACTTAACAAAGTATTTTTGTTAAGTCGGTTTTGCCCCATTTTACGACCTTTCTTGCCACTGTTGTTAAATGAATTGCTGCATTTGTTAAGTTAGTCACACGGTTGTTAAGTGAATCTGGCTTCCCCATTGACTTTGCTTGTCAGAAGGACACAAAAGGGGATCATGTGAGCCCAGGACACTGAAAATAATCATAAATATGAGCCAGTTGCCAAGGGTCTGAATTTGGATCACGTGACCATGGGGGAATATTGCAATGGTTGTAAATGTGAAAAACTGGTTACTTTCTCGTGTCGCTTTTTTCAGTGGTGTTATAATTTCGAACGGTCACTAAATGAACTGATGTAAGTTGGAGACTACCTGTATTGAAGAACTACACATCCAAATCAAGTCAATGTATGATAGGAAAGAAAACAGCTAGGGAAATAGACTGTATCATATAAGTGTGTGTGATTGTGTACAATCAGCTAAATATGAGCCAGCAGTGTGCAGCGGCAGCCAAAAAAGCTAATGCAATCCTAAGCTACATTAACAGAGGGATACAATTGAGATCAAGGGAAGTACTCATACCACTCTATAAAGCCTTAGTAAGACCACATCTAGAGTACTGCATCCAGTTTCGGTCACCATACTATAAAAAAAGATGCTGACACTCTAGAAAAAGTACAGAGAAATGCAACCAGGATGATTAGAAGAGATTGGACTGCCATTTGTCAGAAATGGTATAGGGTCTCCTGCTTGGGCAGGGGACTGGACTAGAAGACCTCCAAGGTCCCTTCCAGGTCTACTCTACTCTACTCTCAATTCATTCTGGGCAAGAAAATCTAAAATCATGTCTTTTATTTCCGCTGTCCTGGTATAAATATTGTAGCTTATTTGTGCAAAGATGGCACTTAAAATGCATTAAAAATGATCCTCTCGCTTGGGGAAAACCCAAATGTTGCAAAGTTATGAAGTTATTCACAGGAAAAACGTTTCTATGTGTAACTGCAAGCTTTCTAGGGAAGCCTGTGTTTTTGCTGCATTATGATGGCCAGTACTCAGCTGTGATAAATAAAATGTGAGCAAAGGAATAAAACTAAAAGTCATTATTCTGGCCATTTTTTTCTTGCTGTCCTGTTTCTAATGGAGGGACGTTGAACCAAGTGTCAGAAGAACACAAAGTCTGAAGGTTATCTCAGCTGTGATCCACAAACTGTATAGGAAAGCAGTTTTCTTTTCTCCTGAGTAGGCCAGCTGAAACGTCAGCATTTATGTTCCACACAGCAAATTTATTACAAATTTGCAGGTAGTCCTTGACTTACAACAGTTCATGTAGTGACTGTTCAAAGTTACAAAATCACTGAAAAAAAACCCTTATTTTTTTTTCCCACAAGACTGTTGCAGCATCCTCATTAGGTCACGTAATCAAAATTCAGAACCCTTGGCAACTGGTTCATATTTATGACAGTCTCAGTGTCCCGAGGTCATGTGATCAATCACTTTTTCCAACCTCCTGACAAGCCAAATCGATGGGGAAGACAGATTCACTTAACAGCCGGGTTACTCATTTCACAACTGCCGTGATTCATTTAACAATGATGGAAAAAAGTTTGTAAAACGGGGCAAAACTCACTTAACAACTACCTTGCTTAGCGGCACTAATGTTGAGCTCAGTTGTGGTCATATGTCAAGGACTACCTGTAGAGTCAGAACCATCCGTGTCTCTGATGGGAGACTGTTCTATTAGGCAGGTGTCATAATGGGAAGGCACACTTCCAAGGCCTCACTAGGCAAGACTGTTTCACAAAAGTACCCTGTTTCCCCCAAAATACGACCTACCCTGAAAGTAAGTCCTAGCTTGATTTTTACATGTGTGCCCAATATAAGCCCTACCCCCAAAATAAGTCCTAATTAAGATTTCGCCCACTCCAGAGTGGACGGGCAAAAATTAAGCTAGTGTGGGGATGAAGGGGGTGGAGCTGCCCTACTATTTACCTTTGGACAGTTGTAGCCACTCCTCGCTTACCCCGACACCTGCCTTGCCGGCCCATTTCTTCTGCAGCCGGCAAGGTTAGCAAGGCTTTCCTGAAGGCCTCTGTAGCTGATAACAAAGCTCTGGATTGATCTGGAGCTCAGTTATCGGCTGCAGAAACCTTCAGGAAAGCTTGCCGGCCACAGAAGAAGTTCATGAAGGCCTCTGATAGCGTAAAGGAAGCGGGGCAACGGGGGCAAGTGAGGTTAGTCAGTGGATGACATTCCCTGAAAATAAAACCTGGTGCCTTTTTTGGTGGAAAAAAATATATAAGACAGGGTCTTTATTTTCAGGGAAACACAGTATTACCATCCTACCTAGATCTAGTGGGAAGGGTAGAAACCATCAGGACCTACAAGTAAGGTTAGCCCCATGCCACATACGACTTTAAAGGGGAAAGCATCTCCTTAAATTGCAATTCTTTTATCCATATAGATAAGAAGGGTTCCGTTCTTGTTGAATTTTATCTTTTTCGCAGGGATCAAAGTAGAATTAATTCCTGCAAAAAGCGCTGTATGTGTGTTTTTTAAAAAAAAACATTCCTGACAATTCTACTGGAGAATCAGAATTCAGAAACAGTGAATCAGAATTAGTTGAAATCAGGTATTGTGTTGTGTTTAAAATCTACTGGATGTTCTTCCCTTCTGCATAGCAATTCTGAAATCAGCCACCTCTAGACAGCTATTTAAAAATTCTGGATATTCAGAATGTCCAGCTGTCTGCATGGAGTATAAATTCTTCCATTCCTCACCATCCAGTTAGAGCTGAAGAAGCTTCTCGGATGAGAAGTGAAACACCCTCAAAAGAAAAAAACATGAAAGTCCAGTTGCCTCTTGAAAAAGCATCTCTCTCTGTGTGTGTGTGTGTGTGTGTGTGTGAGAGAGAGAGAGAGATTTCTAGAGTTTAGATTTGATTGCTCTCCTCTCTGCCTCATCGCAACTCTAGAAATAGGTGGAAAAAAAGCTGACCTTTTTCCTCTCCCCTTTCAGCTTTCCAAGTGAATTATCTGTGAAACAGTTAATAATTAGTTGCGTGTTGTAGTTTTCTTATCAAGAGGCCTCAAGAAAGGTTTGCAGAAGAATTACATGCAGAACTGCCAGTAATTCTTAAGACCTTCCTGTTTCTGCTTAATTGCCTGTCAAATATAAGGAAATGCACTTCTGAACACATGTTCCTTGTGACACTTCCCTCTTTCACACATTCTCAGAAACGCAGCAGGGCAAATTCTACCTGGATTGTGCAAATGAGGGTGGTGTGTGTTGGTTTGTGTGGCTTTCCAGCAGCCGTAGTTCAATTCAGAAGCCGTTTCTGTGTCCACATACTCTTTCTTGCAATTAGAAAACTTTAGCTCTCTGCAGCGGTTTTTCTCAAATTCAGCAGCTTTCAGATGTGTGGACTTCAACTCCCAGAATTCTCCAGCCAGCAGGATTTAAAATTGCCAAGTTTGAGACACTTTGCTTTATTTATTTCTCCATTTTTAAGAGAGAGAAAAAAATAGTATCATTGCATCTCAATAAGGAAGCAGATTAACTCATGGGGTTAGCAAGAAGCACTATGCATGCGGATAAGGGCTTCAGCCCCTTAAAACTCCCTAATTTGTCTAGTTTCTGGTTTGTTGTGGAAGCCTTTGTTCTCTGCCACCAGCAGGCTGAACTACGGCTGCTGGAAAGCCACACAAACCAACACACACCACCCTCATTTGCACAATCCAGGTGGAATTCGCCCTGCTGCGTTTCTGAGAATGTGTGAAAGAGGGAAGTGTCACAAGGAACATGTGTTCAGAAGTGCATTAGATTATCATCGTCATCATAGTTGGAAAGGACCTTGGAGGTCTTCTAGTCCACCCCCCTGCTCAAGCAGGAAACCCTCTACTGTTTCAGATAAATGGTTGTCCAATCTCTTCTATGAAAAAAGCCCTCCTGTGTTTGGAGCATCCACAACTTCTGGAGGCAAGTTGTTCCACCGGCTAATTGTTCTCACTGTTCGGAAATTTCTCCTTAGTTCTAGTTCTGCTGCTGATTACTTTCCATCCATTGCTGCTTCTTCTGCCTTCAGGTGCTTTGGAGAATAGATTGAACCTCCTCCCCACTCTTCTTTATGGCAGCCCCTCAAATATTGGAAGACTGCTATCATGTTACCCCTCTAGGCCAGTGATGTCAAAACTCGATTTTATTGAGGGCTACACCATGGTTGTGTTTGACCTTAGAGGGCTGGGGGTGGCCGTAGTGGGGTGGCAAGCTCGACATCACTCATGTTGGGGGCCAAGTGCTAAGCAGGATTTCTCTGAAATCCTCCCTCATTCTCATTATAATCTCTCTCCTTCCTTCCTTCCTTCCTTCCTTCCTTCCTTCCTTCCTTCCTTCCTTCCTTCCTTCCTTCCTTCCTTCCTTCCTTCCTTCCTTCCTTCCTTCCTTCCTTCCTTCCTTCCTTCTCAAATGCCATCACTCTGCTAAACAAATAATTCCCTCAACGCTGTCCAACTATTTACAAAGTCTGCACTACTATTACTATTAATGTTCTCATCGCTCCTTGTCACCCTTCCCCTCCCACTTGTGACTGCGTGACTGTAACTTCGTTGCTTGTATCCTGACGATTTATATTGACTGTTTCCTAGTATGATTTGATTGCTTATTGTACCCTATGACTATTATTAAGTGTTGGACCTGATGATTCTTGACTCTTGGCGAATATATCTTTTCTTTTATGTACACTGAGAGCATTTGCATCAAGACAAAGTTCTTGTGTGTCCAATCACACTTGGCCAATAAAGAATTCTATTCTATTCTATTCTATTCTATTCTATTCTATTCTATTCTATTCTATTCTATTCTATTCTATTCTATTCTATTCTGTTCTGATCTGTTCTGTTCTGTCCTATTCTGTTCTATTCTATTCCTTCCTTCCTTCCTTCCTTTCTTCCTTCTCTCCTCTTATTTTTCCTTCCCTCTTTCCTCCCCCGCTTCCTTCTCCTTTCTTCTTCCTTCTTCCTTTCCTTATTTTTCCTTCCTTGCCCTCTTCCCATCTTCCCATCTTCCCTTCTCTTTTTTTGCCTTTCCTTCTTTCCCTTTCTCCTTTCCTGCCCCTTCTTGCTCCAAGCTCTGTTTTTGCTGGCAGAGACACTGCGAGCCTGTCTTTTGCTGTTTCCAGATCTGCCCAGCGGGGGCTAGATCTTCGCACCAGCCATGCAGGCCTTGAGTTTGACCCCTCTGCCTTTGGCCTTCTTTTTTATTAGACTAGACATCTTTCAACCATTATTGATATGTTTGAACCTCCAGTCCCGGAATCATCTTTGTTGCTCTTCTTTGCATGCTCTGCAGAGTGTTTGGGCCCAGTAACATTTTCTGCTTTATTGCCAAGGACGATCCTAAATGCCCCCCACTTTTTTTTTGGTCTTAGAATTTTAGATGGTTGATTTGAGAACAGCCAGCTCATGCAAACCTCGGAGTTCCTCTTGCCAATCACATTATATATTCCTGTAAAAGCACTGCAGCTATTTGGAACTTTTTCTGGGTTGGCATTGGCCTCTCCCTTTCTCTCTCTCTCTCTCTCTCTCTCTCTCTTTTTTGCTAGATTACATTTATGCATTAGTACCATCTGTGCCTGCTGCACCTTCTGTATGTCAGCCCTGGCCAAATGACTGGCATTTATCTGGAAGTGCACTCCAAATTAAAAAAAAAAAAAAAAGGAAAGAGAGAGAGAGAAAGAAAGAAGCTTCCCAGAGCCTTTAAAAAGAAAAGAGAGGGGTGGGATGAAAAGCTTGCTGGCCTTGCAGACAGTTGGCACTTAATGGGTCTCAGGGAAAGAGCATGCTACAGCACAAAACATCTGCAGCTGGAGTCTCACACTTTGGTTGCATTTTTAGCCATCAGGTGATGGTAGACTCAGAAGAGCCCAAGCTATTTATTTTTTAATATGGTGTTTGCAAAGTCCATTGTCTGTTTTGTTTTTTCCTGGAAAAGATAACATTGGCAAAGGCCAGGAACAGGGAGGGTTAGATTACAGAATAACAGAGTTGGAAGGGACCTTGGAGGTCATCTAGTTCAACCCCCCTGTCCAAGCAGGAGACCCTACACCATTTCTGACCGATGGCAGTCCAGTCTCTTCTTGAAAGCCTCCAGGGATGAAGCTCCCACAACTTCTGAAGGCAACTTCTGTCCCATGGGTGGATTGCTCTCACCGTCAGAAAATATCTCATTTCTTGGTTGAATGTCTCCTTATTAATATGACTCTGGTATCTCGCGGATCTACAGGTAGTCGTCGATTTGCAACTGTTTGTTTAGTGACTGTTCAAAGTTACAAAGTGACTTTTTCATAAGTATGACCATTGAAGCATTCCCACTCCGGTCACATGATCAAAATTCAGACGCTTGATTCATATTTATGCTGTTTGCAAGGTCCCGGGGTTACGTTATCCCCTTTTGTGACCTTCAGACAAGTAAAGTGACTGGGAAAGCCAAATTCACCTAATAATCATGGTTATAAGAGCCGTGGTGGCGCAGTAGTTAGAATGCAATATTGCAGGCTAATTCTGCCGACTGCCAGTAGTTCGATCCTGATTGGTTCAAGGTTGACCCAGCTTTCCGAGGTGGGTAAAATGAGGACCCAGATTGTTGGGAGCCATTGGCTGACTCTAAACCGCTTAGAGAGGGCTGTAAAACACTGGAGCTATACAGAAATCTAAGTGTTATTGCTAACATAACAATTGCAGTGATTAACTTAACTGTGGCAAGAAAGTTTGTTGTCACTGTTTTAAGTGGAGTTGTAACTTTGAACAGTCACTAAACAAAGTACTGTAAGTCGAGGACTGCCCAAATAAGGCAGAATTCATCAACATCTATTCCTGTGGTAAAATGGGTTAATGCAGTGATGGCTAACCTATGACACGCGTGTCACTCGTGACACGCTGAGGCACTTTGACTGACACGCCTGTTGGTGTGGGGAAAACCTGCACATTTAGAGGCTGCCTGTACTCTGCTCCAATCCCTGCTCCCTGCTTGTTGCGTGCAGGTGTGGTGTTCTCAGTTTTAACCGCCATAAACTGAGGTTTGTCAGTTTCATTACCTCAGGAACGCTACAGGAGGAAAGGAGATCCATGAGGTTCACAGCCCTGTAAGGTGGCCTTCCAATCCCCACATCCTGCACCTGCAGCCCTGAGACCAGGGAGACGAGTTTCACAGCCCTGTGGGATCACCCCAGCCCAGTCCGTCATAAACCAAATTATTGATATTTCTTGAAGTGATATTTCTTGAAGTGACAAGGCTACACTTTTTCCCAATTTTCGACACACCAAGCTGAAAAGGTTAGCCATCACTGGGTTAATGTATTGTGCAAACTGAACCTCAACTTATTGCAGGAGATTTTTAGGATCTCTGTCAGTTGATTCTAGACAGTGGTGGGATTCAAAAATTTTTACTACCAATTCTGTGAGCATGGTTTGGTGGCAGGGGAAGGATATTGTAAAATCTCCAGTCAGAGGTGGTATTTGCCGGTTCTCCGAACTACTCAAAATTTCCATTACCAGTTCTTTAAAACTGGTCAGAATTTGCTGAATACCACCTCTGATTCTAGACATATCCTTGGTATTGCTGGTATTTACTTGAGGGCATAACTGTAAGTGATTAAAGAAGGCATTAATTTAGCTGGGAGTATGTGTTGAAAGGATTCCCTCTGAACCTCTAATATTTTTAATTTTGGCTTGACAGTTGACCTTAACTGATCTCCAAATCATTTTACCCCAAAGGTTAATATAGGTGTGTGTGTGGTGTCAGTAAAGAAAACATCTTTTTTTCAGGTTAAAAAAGTAATCCATCCAGGATTAAAACAATTATAAGAGAACTCAGATGAAGCTGAGTTGCCAGGAAGAATATTTTCCAATAGTTGAGTTCACTTTCTGATTTTACAGAAGAGAAGGAGATTTAAAAATGTTCCTGCATTTTACTAATGAGTTTGCATGCGTTTAAGTCCTCTCTCAATTAAGAGACGTATCTTTAAATTCACTTTGAGGGTGCCGCACCTGACTTGCAGTGTTTCGGGTATTCTTTTAAACAAGTTCAATCAATCGCCTCACTCAGAAATCTCAAAGTTAGGCTTTTTGGCAAAGTGAATCCTTCAGCTGGAAATCTCACCCGGCAATAAAGTCACACCACTGTACTATAGACGGATGACCTTGTGTCAGAGAGAAAAATCACTCTTGATTTATGTATCAGGCCTGATCCTTAGACTCTTCTATCTTCATCTCCATGAATGACATCTGCTTCACAGTGTTTGCATCTCTGCGGTCACGCATGCAAGCATCTCTTCAGCTGCAAAAAGGCAACACAGAACAATTTGCAGGCAGTCACAAGACTGAACTTTGCACCAAGATATTTTAAATATGCTAAGGATGATGCCTGTCACCCCTCCTCCAAATATCTCCTTTCTCCCCTTCCTGTTTATAGAGTTTACATTTTGTGAAGTTTCATTTCTGGTTGATGTGACCATAATGGTTGGAGCAAATGGTCCCATTGATTAATTGTTCTGATGGTCAGGAAATTTCTCCTTAGTTCTAGGTTGGTTCTCTGAGGGGAAATTTTCTGACAGAATTATTAACTGGTGGAACGTTGTGGGTGCTCCAACATTGGATGTTTTAGGAAGAGATGGGACAATAATTTGCCTGAAATGGTATAGGGCAGGGGGGTCAAACTCGATTTCATTGAGGGTTACATCAGGGTTGTGTTTAACCTCGTAGAACTGGAGTGGGGGGGGGGGCATGGCCGGGGATGGATATGGCCAGGGGACACAGGACTTGTGTTGGGGAGGGCACCTGTGGTGGCCAAATGCTAAGGCAGGACTTCCCTGAGACCCTCCCTCACTCTCATTATAATCTTCCTTCCTTCCTTCCTTCCTTCCTTCCTTCCTTCCTTCCTTCCTTCCTTCCTTCCTTCCTTCCTTCCCTCCCTCCCTCCCTCCCTCCCTCCCTCCTTCCTTCCTTCCTTCCTTCCTTCCTTCCTTCCTTCCTTCCTTCCTTCCTTCCTTCCTTCCCTCTTCCTTCTCCTTTCTTTTACCTTCCCCTCTTTCATTCCTTTTCCTTCCTTGCTCAAATGCAAAAGGGGAAACATTTCTCCTATTGTTTTGGGTTTTTTTTGTTTTGATATTCCTCTGCCAGTCAAAATGGGGTGCAGGGGAGCATGCATTCCTCCCACCCCTGTGCCCCATTTTTGTTAGCAAAGGCGTTGCGGCCCAGTCCTTTGGTATTTCCACACTGGTCGTGTGGGCCAGATCGAAGTACCCCACGGGCTGAATTTGACCCATGGGCCTTGAGTTTGAAACCCCTGGTATAAGGTATAGTTGACTGGGTGTTGGGGTTAGGCAGGAGTTAGGATGCAAAGCCACCAGAGAAAACTAAGGACAAATCAGCAGGCAGCGTGAAATGAAAAGCCACAATTGAAGAACCACCAAGATGATTGGTTCCCTACAAATGGGGCTAAGTGAAAATATGTTACTTATTCCCGTTTATGGCCCTTATTCTCTTTTCTTGCATCAAGAAGCAAAAGAGTTTTATGCTAAGATATCCATCTCAATATCAAAGCTGTAGGGAAGTCCTGATTCTCCATTCAGGGTCCTTTGTTTCTCAACCTGGGCAGCAATCTTTTTTTTTTTGTCAGAATTTTGTATTAGATTATAAAATAAGATACAAAATACAAAAGAAAATAGAAAGATAGTGAGGGGAAAGAGGGGAAAGAGAAGGGAGGAAATGAGGGGGAGGAAAGCATTGACTTCCGACTCCCTCAGTTGCAGTAAAATAGAGCATGAACATCAAACCACAACTTTTTTTTTTTTTTGCTTTTCCGGAATAATACGATAAACTAGCCATTTCTATAAACACATATCAGTCTAATTGGTAAAACTCAAAAGCAAAGTTTCATTTCCACCTGGGGAACCTTAAGGTGAGTGGACTTCAACTCCCAGAATTCCCCAGGCAGCTCGCTGCCTGGAGAATTCTGGGAGTTGAAGTCCGCCCAACTTAAAGTCGCCAAGGTTGAAATGAAACACAATTGTATGCCCACAAAAACCGATGTTCTATAGTAGGTAACACTTCTCTCATAGAACCAGTGCCTGATATTCTGCGCTATACCTTTTCTGAACGTAGAAACTTCATATCGCGTTCCAAGATAGACCATTTTCAGATCACAGGCATCCGTTTACCAGTTTAACAGCTGAATTTGTTGACTTTATTCTGCTATGCTGTAGACTTTTGTACCGTGGCAGTTACAGCATTTTGCCGAGGAATCAAGCGTTGGTTTTTCTTTTTCCCCATATGTTCTGTGTTAAACATATGCTACGCTGTATATTTAAAACTAGCAAAGTGCCAATATATCGCTCATCCAAATATGTTTTCTTTATTATTGAAAGCTGCCATGTCCTTATCCGCTCAGCCAAGGCAAAAAAGAAAGAAGAACACTTGACAAGAATCTTTTAATAGCTGCGGAGAAAATGGAAATCTGGAGCTGTAATTCCCCATTTGCAGTTGGAAAGAGGGCGGTTTTTAAGTCATCGGTGCTACGGTATTGCAAGGCTTAGTAACTCTGGCTGGGTTTTGGCTTGGAGATTTTAAGAGATTAGCATGGGTGATTTTGACCCAATCAGAATCAAGCTGGAAGGGACCTTAAAGGTCTTCTAGTCCAGCCCCCTGCTCAAAGAGGAGACCCTATACCAGGGGTCTCCAACCTTGGCTCCTGGAAGCCTGGCGGACTTCAACTCCCAGAATTCCACAGCCAGCTTTGCTGGCTGTGGAACTCTGGGAGTTGAAGTCCGCCAGGCTTCCAGGAGCCAAGGTTGGAGACCCCTGCCCTATACCATTCCAGACAAGTGGCTGTCCAATTTCTTCTTAAAAACCTCCAGTAACAAAGCACCACAACTTTCGAAGGCAAGCTGTTCCACTGGTTAATTGTTCTGACTGTCAGGACATTTCTCCTTAGATCCAGGTTGCTTCTCTCCTTGGCTATATAGTTTCCATCCGTTGCTTCTTGTCCTGCCTTCTGGTGCTTTGGAAATTAAGTTGATCCCTTCTTCTTTGTGGCAGCCCCTCAAATACTGGAATACGGCTATCATGTCACCCTTAATTCTTCTTTTCTTTAGATTAACTGTACCAGATTCTTGCAACCATTCCTCATATGTGTTTGTTTTCCCCAACTTGGTTGCTTCAAAGAGATTTACCCTTTTCCCCATCTTGTAAGGATTATGAACTCTGTTTAGTTCAGATACTAAAACTTCTTGATTTAAGAGTTTGTGTTAGTATTTCTGTTACTCCTGGCTCCTTTTTGTAGCTATTGGTGCTATAGCAAAGAAAAGAAAATTGGGGTTTTTTATTTAAATAGACCACCAAATTTGTTTTTTTTTTAAAGTTACTAAATATTACAGGCAGTTATCATATTAACCATTTTAAAACTTAAATATATTTTCATTCAGTTTTTGTCCTTGTCTTTTCTTTTTGGAAAGCCCAGAGTGTGACAGTCAAAACCAATTCACCTTTGTAAACTAAAATGTACAACCCCCCCCCCCCCCAACTTTAAGCTAAATACAAATCATATTGTAATTTAATGAGACGTGGGAACCCAGTAAATGTAATGCAGCTTCTGATGGATTCCATTTTAGTATTCCTCTAAATAGACACTTTTTAAATATCTCTGGCATGAGCTTTATTTTATTACTTTATTCTATTTGTATCCCACCTTTATTATTTTTACAAACAACTCAAGGCAGTGAAACATATCCAACATACTTTCCTTCTCCTCTTTCTCCCACAACAACAACCCTGTGAGTTGAGTTGCGCTGAGAGAGTGACTGGCCCAAGGTCACCCAGTTGGCTTTCATGCCTAAGGCAGGACTAGAACTCACAGTCTGCTGGTGATTGGATCAAAGTCATCCATCCAGTTTCATGCCTAAGGCGGGACTAGAATTCACAGTCTGCTGGTGATTGGATCAAAGTCATCCATCCAGTTTCATGCCTAAGGCAGGACTAGAATTCACAGTCTGCTGGTGATTGGATCAAAGTCATCCACTTGGCTTTTGTGCCTAAGGTGGGACTAGAACTCACAGTCTCCTGGTGATTGGCTCAAAGTCATCCATCCAGTTTCGTGCCTAAGGCGGGACTAGAATTCACAGTCTGCTGGTGATTGCATCAAAGTCATCCATCCAGTTTCATGCCTAAGGCGGGACTAGAATTCACAGTCTCCTAGTGATTGGATCAAAGTCATCCACTTGGCTTTTGTACCTAAGGCGGGACTAGAACTCACAGTCTCCTGGTGATTGGCTCAAAGCCATCCATCCAGCTTTCATGGCTAAAGCAGGACTAGAACTCACAGTCTTCTAGTTTCTGGCTTGGTACCTTAACCACTAGAGCAAACTAGCCAGATTTCCCAACCAGCCTGGAATCCTAAAACATTTGCATCAGGTTTCTGGCCTCCCATTGGAACAAGAAGGGCCTGTTTCTAAGATGGCTCCTTGTGAACACCTGTGGAAAAAGCAAGGCTATATTGACAAAGAGCTGAAATAGATAACCTTGGAGATGCCCATCCAATTCTATGACTCTATTAAGGCTGTCCTGGATTTCTTTTAGCCGTCAATGAAACTGCCCAGGTCTTGACAAT
Source organism: Hydrophis major (assembly GCA_033807585.1). Lineage (NCBI taxonomy): Eukaryota > Metazoa > Chordata > Lepidosauria > Squamata > Elapidae > Hydrophis > Hydrophis major. The sequence goes on along the minus strand of CM066333.1, from coordinate 12,535,011 downwards.
ATCTGAAGGTTGTATTACAAGGCTTGTTTGTGAAGAATGTCATTGGAAGGCAAAGAGAGTGTTTTGAACTGTCATTTCAGATCATCCGCTCCAACTGTCCACTGCTTAAGAGTGCAACTTGGCATGAAAGGTTAGCTCAGTTCTTCTAGTGGCATTATGCTGTGTCTACAGTTGTTCTTGACAAGATGCTGAGATGATTTTTTTCCCCCAAGTAAATCAAAACCTAGGCCCTACCAGAAACTTGCTGTCAGAGATACACTTCATAGTTGTCAGGTTGATCTTCTGCTGAAGAGGAAAAGGAGGAGGAGGAGGAGGAAAGAAGAAGAAGAAGAAGAAGAAGAAGAAGAAGAAGAAGAAGAAGAAGAAGAAGAAGAAGAAGAAGAAGAAGAAGAAGAAGAAGAAGAAGAAGAAAGAAAGAAAGAAAGAAAGAAAGAAAGAAAGAAAGAAAGAAAGAAAGAAAGAAAGAAAGAAAGAAAAAAATCCTGCCATCGTTTGGTAAACACTTAAGCTATTCTTTCACCTGAGAATAGAATAGAATAGATAATAAAGTAGAAACTAGAATAGAATAGAATAGAATAGAATAGAATAGAATAGAATAGAATAGAATAGAATAGAATAGAATAGAATACCACTTCAGACAAATGGTTGTCCAATCTTTTCTTAAAAACCTCCAGTGTTGGAGCACCCACAATTTCTGAAGGCAAGTTCTCCTTAGTTCTAAGTTGCTTCTCTCCTTAATTAATTTCCACCCTTTGCAGAATTTCCACATCATTTGCAAATTGATATCTACGGCTGTTGTGGGAGCTTGGTTTTGTTAAAAGTTGAAATAGAAACAGGGTTTCTTCAGGTGTCTCTAGGATCAGTTGCAGTGCTCACATAACACACTGAGCCACAAGTCATGGTTTCATAGTGGCTCACAACATGCGAAGTTGAAATCAGGAATCAAGACTTTGTGGGACATGTGAATGTTTTCCTGCATCTTCAAGAAGTAATTTGGAAGCCCATGATGACCCCTAATGGCCGCCGTAAATACTAAACCTGTTTGGTTTGATAAATTAAGGGCCAGATAGAATCAAACCTAAACACAGATGTTTGGAATTCATAGAGTTCACTGGAATTAACTCTAAATATATAACAGTGGTGTATAGGAACTAACTTTTATTTCTTTTGCAAGAGTACTGCCCTAAGAATTTCAGATTTATGTACTCCTTCCTACCCTCCCTCTCTCCTTCCTGTGTTAACTTGCCTTACACTATGGCAAGTTTAAGACTTGTGGACTTCAACTCCCAGAATTCCTCAGCTAACATAACTGGAGGAGGAATTCTGGGAGTTGAAGTCCACAAGTCTTAAAGTTGTCAAGTTTGAAGATCCCTGCCTTATAGAGTAATGGGACTTCCACCTCACTCATTAATAGGAATAGCACTTAGATTTATATGCTGCTTCATAGTGCTTTACAGCGGTTTACAGAGTCAGCATATTGCCCCCAACTATCTCATTCCCTCCCTCCCTTTCCTTAAATTGCCTAACAGAGTAATGGCACTTTCACTTTACTCGTTTAGATCAACAACAATAACAAAAAAAGATTAAAGACCTATTCTATATCTTATTCCCATAGTGACCAGCCTAATAGCTATTGGGACCAGCAGATAATTTCAAAATGCTTCAAAGAAATCCTGTCAATCTGCCATTCTTAACAATAGAAATAGGGCAGGGCAGGAATCAGGTCAGGCTACTCCTAGTTGACATCTGTCTTAGCAACTCCAATAACTCCCAGCCAGCAATCATAGTAGATGCATCTGGTAGCACCAGTTTGGGGAAGTTTGAGCAATATTGAATGTTCTCTCTTGTATTATAAAGAAGAGAAGGAAGAAACAGATGTTACAGGAAGATCTAATCTTGAGTCAATCAGAGAATAGCTTGCAACAAAATGATTCTTTTTTAATTTTTTCAAAAGATGAAGAGAGATTTTCGTGGTTTTTGCAATGTGTATTGTAGCCCAGATTTTTTTTTAGTTGGTGAAAGAACAGTGGGTGAAACCCCTAAGTATTTTCAGTTCCTGCCGTTAGGTTTCCCTTTTTCTTAGTAAAGATGCTTCTTTTATTCTGAAAAATCTAAGCCCACACAAATCTTTCTTACTTTACTACGTGTAGCCCATGTCTTCTCTTTTTATCATATTTTCTAACTCATTTATGTTTAGGAGCAAAATAATAATATTTACTTCTTTGTAAATAAATTGAAACAACAAAAGACACTTATGGAAAATAAGTGTAGAGATTGGAGATTAGAAGCTAATGTTTTCAAAGGAAATGTAATAAGCGCTTATAATAGCTATTACATTGTAAGAAAGGGGCGCCGTTTGATCAAGCTGACAGTGATTTTATTTCTCATTGGTAGCATTTAATGAAAGGAAAAGCTTCTCTTCCATTCTTGTTCACACTTAAAATTTATGGGTTGCATATTTTTTCCCCCTCCGGTAAATTGCCATATTTATCTTGTTTCTATGCTCTTGCAATTCAGATGCTTTCCTTGTATTTGAAAATTGTATTATGTAGCCCTGGAATACACAGTCTGGAGCTTAGCAATATGAATTCCGTGATATCAATGTACTTTACTGTGATTAAGATCAGTTCCACAATTATGGTCACTACAGATCCTGCTGGTAATATTGCTATTAACAACATCATCGTGAATATTGGTACTTTATTATAGTGGAATTCTAGTTGCTATTACAGGAACTCTATTAGTGCTATGGCTGCTGAATGCAGATTTAATTTATGAAGAGCTGGCAAGCTGCTTTAAATGAACATAAGAAATGTACAAAGTTAAGGGATCAATCTGTACCACCCCATAAAGAATGAAATTCCATTAGCATATGCAGTGATTAATTTGACCCATACCTCGGGGTCAAATGAAGCCTTATGACCATACTCCATTTAATATACTGAGGATCCAAGTAGTTTCTGTAACATATCCTCCACAGAGCATTCTCGGTGCAGCAGGTGTACAGTCTCTCATTTGTAAAAAAAAAAAAAAAAAAGCCAGTCTTTATTCTATTTTTCATCGCAATGGGAGAAACTGGTTGAGGTTAGTGGAAGTTAGTGGACCTGGCATTCACAAGGTTAAATTGCTGGCAGATTTGTTGTTCGGGTTTTGTGCCCCGTGCTAACAGGATGATTGTGTCCATAGCTTCCTCCTCTTCCTCTTCCTATTTTTTTCTCTTCCTCCTCCTCCTCATCTTTCTCATTCTTCTATTCTTCCTCCTCCTCTTTTTCTCCTCCCCTTCTTCTTTTTCTCCTCCTTTTTCTCTTTCTCCTCCTCCTTCCCTTCTTCCTCTTCCTCCTCTTCTCCTCTTCTTCCTCCCCCCTTCCTCCTCTTCCCCTTCCTCCTCCTCCTCCTCCTCCTCCTCCCCCCTAGCATATTCCCGCAGGTGCAGGGTCCACTTTTTGGATCATTGGACATCACTTTGCACAGTCAGCTGAGTCTCCACACAGGCACAGGCACACAGCTTGCATATCTTTGTGGATGATGTCTTGCCATCTCTGTTTTGGGTACCAGTGAGGTTGCTGGCTATTGACTTCTAGTCAGTACACAGTCTTGGCCACGGTGATTGTTCTCTGGACATGTCCATCCCAGCGGAATTGGCCTTCTCTCATCTTCTCTATAATTGGCGCCAGACCAAAATGCTGTTGAATGGTGTCATTTGTGATCTGGTTGAGAAGGGAGATGCCCGATATCCAAAGGAGCCTTCACATTTCCATGGCATGGGGAGAACTTTCAGTCCCTGTTGTTGCAGCCCAGCATTCAGTACCATACAGTGCAACAGGGCAGATGGTTGTCTTGTAAATCTTAGATGTAAGATGGGTTGGCCTTTGTCTGTCCCATAACACAGTGGCCCCCAACCTTTTTTGTGCCACGGCCCAGTACCGGCATCACAAAATGATCCACGGCCCGATACCAGCATCAGCACGCATGGCAAGGCGAGCCGAGCAACCGGCCAGCCAGCCGTCCCCCACTTCTCCCCGCCACCTTCAACTCCTCCTTTGTACCTTTGTCGATGGGCTTTGGGACGGCTTTGGGACGGTCGCTCGGCTCGCCTTGCCTTGGGTGCTGAAAGAATCTTCGTGCCTTAGTTTTGTTCGAAGCCGCCCCCCCCTTCAATGAAACTAAGGCACGAGGATTCCTTCAGGACCCAAACGCCACTTTCCAACCAGAAAAGCTCACCCGGAAGCACTTTCTCATCAAAACAAGATGGCGGCACCCAGCAAACCAGCGGCCTGGTAGAAAATGTTCCATGGACCGGTACTGGTCTGGGGCCCGGTGGTTGGGGACCCCTGCCATAACACACCGGTGAGTTCTCGCCAGTGCATCCAGCCTGCATTCAGCCTTGCTCCCACCTCACCATTGCCTTGGAAGTGGGATCCCAGATCCTGAAGAATGCCCACCTTCTTTAGCGTAACAGTGATTGTGTCCATATGTCCGGTTTAATAAAAAAAAAAAACCTCTATTAGCCTGGATAGAGAAAGTGCCTTGTGGACCAAAACATTGGCAATAGTAAGAAGTTGGCAATACTGGAATCGTGACTCATTATTGGGAGGTGTGGAATGTAGGTCATAACATGAGTATCTGGAGCTGAAGTGTGGCCGTACCAGATAGGCATGTGCTGAATTATTCTTTTATTGTTGCTGTCTCTACTTGACACTTTGTTGAAACAATACGTTTCAGAATTCCTAGAAATACCATAACAATGCCAAATCATGAAACATGATTCATAAATCACAAAGGTGGGGTTTACAAGGACTAAGCCCAAACAAACTATTTCATAAGGTAAAGGTAAGAGTTCCCCTTGCACATTCATGCTATGTCATGCCCCTGGTGGAGACTGACTCTGAGGGAGAGGAGAATAGCCTACAGGGAGTGGAAGTGTGGCTCCGGAGGTTGTGGAGGAGGCTGCAGAAGGGCAGAGGCCGGCTGAGCAGTCAGAGGAGGATCCAGGCCCATCCCCTCTCCATCCTAGGGCACGCAGGGAGAGATGTGATCTCCTCTAGAGGAGAGGGCCTTGAGAGCCTTCATGTGCTGCAGGTGTGACAACTGAATAAGTTTGGACCTGTGTACTGGCAAACGCTGGAAACAAAACATGTTTTATTTTGGTCTGAAGTTATCTTGGTTGGTGTCCTTCCAACAGACTGTGCCTTGTTATCTCTTTGAATTTGGTAAATACTTCTCCTGTTCCGTTGTAGAAATTTCATCATTGTAGTTTGTTTGGTTTTTTATTTCACCTCTATCTGCTCATTAAATTCGGACTGTATTGCTTTATTTTGAAGACTATTTTTGAGTACGTTTTATCTCCAACTGAGTATTATTGAACAATGGGGCCAAGTTGGAGGCATTAAAGGACATTTAGTTACGTTTTGGATTTTGTTATGTTTGTGGTACACTCTGGGTCAGCACATGCTAGTTGTTTACAGCTCTAGAGGGCAGTGCTCATTTCCATTACAAAACCGAAGAGCCAGCGCTGTCTGAAGATGTCTCCATGGTCATGTGGCTGGCATGACTAAATGCTGAAGATGCATGGAAGGCTGTTACCTTCCCACCAAAGTGGTCCCAATTTGTCTATTTGCATTTTTTACATGCTTTTGAACTGCTCGGTTGGCAGAAGCTTGGGACAAGTAACAGGAACTGACTCTATTACACGGCTCTAGGGATTCGAACTGCCGAACTGCTGACCTTTCTGATCAACAAGCTCAGCATCTTAGCCACTCAGCCACCATGTCCCTCTCAACTATTTTATAGTTCAATCCAATCAACAAACTTATTCCCCCTCCCCACTCTTTGGTGTGTGATGCTGAACAGTTTATAGAACCAGATTCTGGGAGAAAGAGTAGTGAGACCTCACCTTTAATCTATCCAGAAATAATTCCTTTTTTCATGTACAGGACCATATAGGTAGTCCTTGACTTACAACCATCCATTTAGTGAGCATTCAAAGTTACAACAGCACTGAAAAAAGTGGCTTATGACCAGTTGTTGCACTTCTGACTGTTGGAGCCTCCCCATGGTCATGTGATCAAAACAATTCATTTTTATTTTTTTCTATTTTTTATAATTTATGTAGTTTTAATTTTATTTTATTTTTATAGATATATACATATGTTAGATTTTTTTTCTCAAAAAGGAAGATGAACAATGAATACAAAGCGCTCCAAAGTTACAAGGGCACTGAAAAAAATGACTTACTACCATTTTTCATATTTAATATGACCGTTGAGATATCCTTGTGGTCACGTGATCAAAAAGTACGAAGTTGGTCTCCCCTTTTTTTAGATTTGTGATATTGAGGGGATATTGTTCCTTAAGCCTACTTTCTTAAGCCACAAAACAGGATTCACATCTGAAAGTGGTCCATCCAAGCAGCCGTGATCTTTCACGAACATCATGGGATGCTTGCATAACTCACATTTTAATTACTATAGCCCTAAGACACTATTTTAGTTCCATTTTATACTAACTACATGTTGGTGTTGTTAAGATTTATGACCAAATGATTTACAAGACATGATACATCTACATTCAATTTGGATGTATTGATGGTTTAATTGAGTACAAAAGGTATGGATATAACATTAAACCACTACTTTGTCTGATTGTGTTTTATTGTATTGTATCTACAGAAGTCATGCAATCCCTGATAGACACTTAATAAAACACATTCCACACTAACACAAATATAAATTTAAATAAAGCATCAGCAAAGACACACACAGAGAGAGAGAGGGAGGGAGGGAGGGAGGGAGGGAGGGATAGATAGATAGATAGATAGATAGATAGATAGATAGATAGATAGATAGATAGATAGATAGACAGACAGATAGAAAGAAATGGATTGATGATGGATGGATGGAAAGAAAGAAAGCTAGATAGATAGATGTGTGTGTGTGAGCGAGAGAGAGATATATAGAGAGAGTAATTATGTAGACAATATTATATACAAAATAAAGTAATAAATTAATAAATTATATATATATATATATATATGGATCTTTGGTTATTCGGGTTTTCTCCCGCGTAAGATTGGAAGTATCTAGGCAATGTTTCGATGAAGTCTCATTCATCATCTTCAGGCTTGGTCTTCAGCTCTGTGCTTCTCAGAGTTATTCTCAACATATATATGTTTTCTTGTGTGTGTGTGTGTACTTACATGTATGGCATTCAGCTTAGTTCGGGTATTTTTCCATGTCATAGTAGTTGTGCTTTTAAAGTTGTAGTAACGTTTCAGCAGAATCTCATTTGCCATCATCAGGCTTCTGTATAGTGTTCATCTGTGAGTCAGATTTTTACAGTGGTTTCAGATTTAAATTTGGGGCAGCCTATTGCTGTGACAGAATGGTTTTTTCTTCCTCCTGATTGGTTGGGAGTCTTGGTCTGTGTTTATTGGTCTTGGAGTTTGCTGTGTTCTGCTTGATTGGTGTTTCTGATATCTTCTGTCTGTTTTTTGGCTCTTTTTGTATCTTGATTGGCTGGCAGCATTGTGTTACTTTATTGGAGGCCTTTAGTGCAGCTTGGCTTCGGGTAAATGGACGGCTATCATTAGTTAGGAAGCTGGGTTTCATCTGGGTGCCTGGTTGGGGTGTGTTTGAGCTGGAGGTATCAGGGGGGATCTGTTTGTGCCCAGGTGTTTGCCTGGCTTGTGGTGTGGAGATTTGTTTGTTTGTGAGTGCAGGCTTCCAAATGATTGACAGCCTGGTGGAATCATCTCTTCTGTTCATGCTTTCTGGTCTTTTTTCAATCTCTATGGCTTCTCTGATAATTCTGTGGCTGGGATTTTCTATGGTGGCTAGGGTTTTGGTGCCATTGAAGTTGATGCTATGACCTGTGGCTTCCATATGTTAGACTAGTGAGGAAGTGTGTTCCAGCTTTTTGACTGCATTTTTGTGTTCATCCAGGCGGGTGCTTATACTTCTATTGGTCTGTCCAATGTATGTGGCCAGGCATGATGCACAGGGGACTTCATATATGCCTTGGTTTTCCAGGTCAATTTTATCTTTGGAGTTTCTTAGGATGGCTGCTATTTTTCTGTCTGTTTTGAAGGCAGTCTTGATGTGATGCCTGTGTAGCATCTTACTGATTTTGTCTGTAGTACCTCTTATGTAGGGCAGGACAGCTGTTCCATAGGTCTCTTCATCTTCATTATGTTCGTCTCCATTATGTCTCAGTGTGTTTTTGTGGATCAAGCCGGTGATTTTGCTTTTGTGGAAGCTGTTGGCTTATATATATACTATATCATAATATGCATGTGTTAATACGGCACAGATGAAAATTTAATCTTCCCAGATTTCTTGTTAAGCTTAAGTGACAAAGAAGAAAATCTGACCTGGGCAATTTTAATCATTTGTGTCAAATATTTATGAGTTACCATTCATTAATAAAGCATAAATAAAACATTTAACAAAATATAGTTAAAATAAATACCATAAAGGAAACACAGAAACGGTTAAAAAAACCAAGGAGATAAAGATGCTATCTAGGGTCCTAAAGGTGCTTTTTCAAAAGGCAAATAGACTTTGTTTTTTTTTCCTTGAAGACGTTTTGCTTCTCATGCGAGCACAAGCAGGCAAGCTTGCGCTGAATTATCGGCACGGGAGCACCCAAAGGTTAGCCACCACTGGCCTATCCCATTTCAGACAAATGGTTGTCCAATCTCTTCTTGGAAACCTCCATTGTTGGAGTACCGACTAAAGGCAAGTCATTCCACCGATCATTCTCCCTGTCAGAAAATTCCTCCTTAGTTTTAGCTTGCTTCTCTCCTTGATGAGTTTCCATCCGTTGCTTCTTGTCCTGCCTTCAGGTGCCTTGGAGACTAGCTTGACTCCCTCTACTTTGGGGCAGCCCCTCAGACTCCTCTAGTGTCACCACTCGTCCTTCTTTTCATCAAACTAGACCTACCCAATTCCAGCAACTGTTCTTCATAGGTTTTAAGCTCCAGTTCCCTAATCATCTTTGTTGGTTAGGGAACCGGAGGCTAAAGCACAGAAGAGTTGTTCTAGGGGAAAGGTCTTCAAACTTGACAGTTTTAAGACTTGCGGACTTCAACTCCCAGAATTCCTCCTCCAATCATGTTAGCTCAGGAATTCTGGGAATTGAAGTCCACAGGTGTTAAACTTGCCAAGTTTGAAGACCCTTGCTCTAGGGTTTCAAGAGAGGTGCAGAGACTTTGTTGTAAAACACAAGTTGACGCTGCTCCAAATCCTTGTTTCTTGCCCAATCAAAACAGGGCACCAGATGAAAATGTCCCTTGGTCCACTCCAGCACCATGACATCAAGAATTAAATTAGCCACCATGCTTTGAAGATTTGAGGCCTCCTTTATGTGTCTCTAAGTCCTGACTCTGGCATCTAGAGCTGTGGGGACTGATGAAGGAAGATCACCTTCCATGCTAAAAGTTGCGATGGCTTTGTAGGGTAATTTTGAATGTGCCCTCTGCATCCGTGCATTGCAAAGTGCACCTCTTGTCATTTTCTATTACCTACAGTTGCAAATGGTTCTTTACCGTGCTGGCATGGATTCCTTGCTGTTACATCAGTGGTGATATAACAGTGCCGACCTTCAGAATTAATTAGCACTTCCAGTACATTTTCCCCCCAACGTTCAGCTTTCTGTTGAGTAGGCTCACAACTCGGGAAAAAATGCCCTTCCCTGGGTGTGTTTTAACTGAAGGTTTCCCATTGGGAAGCCTGTCAATATTTGAAAGCCAGGAGGAAGTCAAACATAAAGGTAGTCCTTGGCTTACTTCATTTAGTGACTGTTCAAAGTGACGATGTCACTGAGAAAACGGGACTTATGACCATTTTTCACACTTAACAATGGTTGCAGAATCCCTGTGGCTATGTAATCAAAATTCAGGTGCTTGACAACGGACTCATAGTTATGACATTGGCAGTGTCCCAGGGTCATATATCAAGTTTTGGTCACCATGTTGTAAAAAAAGATGTTGAGACTCTAGAAAGAAAGAGTGCAAAGAGCAACCAGTATGATTAAGGGACTGGAGACTAAAACATATGAAGAGCGGTTACAGGAACTGGGGATGTCTAGTTTAATGAAAATAAGAACTAGGGTTAGCAGTATTCCGCTACCTTGCTCCTCCTTTCCTTTCCTTTCCTTTCCTTTCCTTTCCTTTCCTTTCCTTTCCTTTCCTTTCCTTTCCTTTCCTCTCCTCTCCTTCCCTCTCCTCTCCTTTCTTCTCCTCTTCCCTTTCCCTTTCCCCTTCCCTCTCCTCTTCTCTTTCCTTATTCCTCTCTTCCCTTTCCCCTTCCCTTTGCTCTCCTTTTTCCTTCCCCTTCCCTCTCCTCTCCTCTCCTCTTTCCTTCCTCTTTTCCCTTTCCCCTCTCTTTCCTCTCCTCTCTTCTCCTCTTTCCTTCCTCTCTTCCCCTTCACTTTCTTCTCCTCTTCTCTTTCCCTTTCCCCTTCCCTCTCCTCTCCTCTTCCCTTCCTCTCTCCCAATTCCCCTCCCTTTGCTCTCCTTTTTCCTTCCCCTTTCCTCTCTTCTCCTCTCCTCTCCTCTTTCCTTCCTCTTTTCCCTTTCCCCTCTCTTTCCTCTCCTCTCTTCTCCTCTTTCCCTCCTCTCTTCCCCTTCCCTTTCTTCTCCTCTTCTCTTTCCTTCCTCTCTTCCCTTTCCCCTCTCTTTCCTTTCCTTTCCTTTCCTCTCCTTTTTCCTTCCTCTCTTCCCTTCCCTTTCCTCTCCTCTGCTCTCCTTTCCTCTTTATGACAATTAGCTTAAAAGCAACCTTAGTTTTTCAAAGTTCAGGGCCCCATTTCTCTTTTAGAAAAACACTCACAGACAAAAGTGCAGCAATTGTTCCCACAATGCATGTGCAAATTATCTTAATTGCATTCAACTAATCTATGTAAATCAGCCAAGTTTCCTCAGCCCACGATGCATGTTTAATCTGGCTCTCACTGCCGAACAATCTGCTCATCCCCTTGATTTTAATCAAGGCCTTCTGCTGGGTGATGGTGCAAATCATGATTACATTAATGGAAGATGCATTTAAAGAGTGTTACACATTAGGCTTACTGTGATAAAATGCACCCTAGAATCTCTGTCTGAAAGATAATTGGAATTCTGTCTTTCAGATTCAAATGTACTAAACCTTCTGAAACTATGGGTGATACCTTAAGGGCAGTATGCATCGGATACAGTCGGTTGAGAAACAAAGAGAAGTTGTCCTTTCTTTATTGGATCACATATGTAGATTTCAGTTTATTGCTTTGTTTATTTTTTATTAAATTTATATGCTGCCTATCTCACTTTCCAGATGACTCTGGGCAGTTAATAACACTTATAATTGCTAACTGGCAGTAACCAACTCCCAATATATCAAACCAAAATATTGAAAATTGGGCAATGTCTCATTCTTAAATTGGTTGATGCATTCAGGAGAAAATCTCTGGGAAAAAAACCTCTGTATCATGAGTTATTTCACAGTGACATTTATGGTATTTAGAGACGAGGACATTACTGCTAACACAATATATAATTGTAACTATTAACATGTTTGGCTGTGAAATGGAATTTCACCAGCCATGTCCTCAGCAAACAGATAGACAGTTAAGAAACACAAAGTACAAACAGTAGAGAGACCAAACTAATGGATAGGCCACGGCCAGTGATTCAACTGGTGTAACAACCAATTCGGTGAGCGCGTGCTTAGCATGTCCACAGCATTTAGAAAAGACAACTTTTAGCCCAGTGAGTAAAACAGCTGATGCGTGGCCAACCACTCTGCAAATCAGCTGTGCTAAAAAACAAGGAAACAAAGCACAGGAAAAGGGCAGGGGCCAAATGATCACCGGAACTACTGGTTCGCCCGAACCAGTCCAAACCGGTAGAATCCCACCCCTGGCTATGGTGCACCAATGCAAATCCTGCATTTACAGGTTTGCATCTGATGTATGATAGACACACACATCAAACATAGCACTTACATGATTAAGTCTTGATACTGTTATTTGCCAGAGATGCCTCTGGATTGGACAAATTGATAAAGCAGGAGTTCTCTGATTTGTGTGTTGTATGTGGGCAGTGTTGCAGTTTTTGTTTTTTGTTTTTTTAAAAAAAATCTGATTGGGCTTGCACAGGCCTATGGGACTATTGTCAAAACTCACTCTGGGCTATGTCCCTCCCTTTGTCTCTGCAAGCTCATAGCAGGCGGCTGTGTTGCTACTACAAGGTTTGAGAACTTCTATAATGGACAGGTTAAAATTTAAGCATTAAAAGGGCATAATTATGCTGTGGCCAAGCCTAACCTTAGTGAAATAATCAGTTGTATTCATGGGTGGATTGAACAAGTCCATTTATCATTTGAAGGCATCTTAGGATCTCACTGTTTAACTGTCACAGATGTTTGGTGTCTGTTGGACTTTATATTTATTTATTTATTTTGTTTGTCAAACATGTACAGGATAATAAGCATAGGTATGAACATAAACATGAACAAAGGGAGTAAATACAGATAAATGGGGACACTAAGACAGGGATGGTAGGCACGCTGGTGCACTTATGCACACCCCCTTTAAGGACCACTTAGGAATGGGGTGAGGTCTACGGTAGAGAATTTGAGGTTGAAGCTGTGAGGGATTGAGACGTTAACAAGGGAGTTGGGTAGGGCGTTCCAGGCATTGACCACTCTGTTGTGGAAGTCGCATTTTCTGCAATTGAGTTTGGAGCGGTTTACCTTGAGTTTGTATCGGTTGTTTGCCCATGTATTATTGTGATTGAAGCTGAAGAAGTCATTGACAAGCAAGACATTGTAGCAGACAATTTTGTGTACTATGCTTAGATTGGACCGCAAGCGGCACAGTTTCAGATTGTCCAGGCCCAAAATTTCAAGCTTGGAGGCATAAGGAATTCTATTGTGAGTAGAGAAGTGGAGAACTCTTCTCCAGAAATACTTCTGAACCTGCTCAATCGTGCTATAAGCCATGTAGTTACTTTGCAGCCAAACAGGTTAATAGAGACATAGGTTCTTATACCACGGTGTTACTTCTGAAAGAGAAAGGGGGCAGAAAAAGTCAAGAGAGTGATTTTGGCAGCAGGTTTAAATATTTCCCCTTTGTACATATGTGGAATATCAACATATAAAAAAGGTGGACATTGATTTCATGATCACAGTTATCATCTTACCTTTCTCATCCTTCCCCCTTCCTTGTAGATACTGCTGATGACTTTCAACACCATTGACTGGGAAATATCAGCAGGTCTTGTATTTATATTTTGCTTAGCTGCTAAAATATCAAGTTAGGCCCTGAGCTTTTACGGAAATTAAATGAGTGCCTGAACTTCAGAATAGAATAGAATTGGAAGGGATCTTGGAGATGTTCTAGTCCAACTCCTGCTCAAGCAGGAGATCCTATACCATTTCAGACAAGTGGCTGTCCAGTTTCATACTTCACATATACTTCACATAAAAGTATAAGTCACATATACTTCACATCATGATGATTTTGGTCAAGAGGCAGAATTGAACTACTCTGTTGCAGCAAAAACCAATCAGCATGTGTTGTTCCTTGGTAGATCTTGATTTTGAAATTGTTCTTCAATGGCGGAGTTGCTAGAGCCAGTGGGAAGTGTAGTCCAGCTTTTCTGAAGGATGTTTAGAGGGAGAGATAATGTTTTCCTTGGCTAAAATTTTGTTTCGTGCATGCGTTGGTGTCTGTATCTATTTATTTATTGATATTTTTTAAAATTGCTCAGTAAACCACATTCATTGGGCAATCTGTTAAGAGCACCTAAAACACAACAGATCAGTATAAAACAATAAAACAAGAGCATAAGGTTGATAAAAGTAACATCTTCATTATCAGCAGCAGCAGTAGCAGTAATGTTTTATATCATTGCAGGTAAAATTACGAACCATCTGCAAAACAATATTGGGTAATTTTAAAACAGTTTCTTAAAATGGGTGGAAAAATAAAAAGGCCCTTGTTTTGTCACTGGTTGAAGCATCGGTCCCAAAGTGGTGTACATTAAAATGGGAGTGGCTGTGATCACATGATTGTATCCACCATCTTGATTTTTTTAAAATCCCCATTTCCATTGATGGAGTCACACCAGGCAAAAGCTTTGCAAGTGTGAAGGCAGGGGAGCAATATGAAAAACCGATTTTTATTTCCACCCCCTTTGTAGCTGTTCACTTTGGCTTATTTGGTTGTCTGTCTGTCTGTCTCATCTATCTATCATCTGTCATCTAGCAAACTAGCTATCATCTATCTATTCATCTAATCTATCTTTTTCTATATCTATCTATATCATCTATCCAGCTATCATCTAACTAGCTATCATCTATCATCTAGCTAGCTAGCTATCACCTACTATTTCTCTAATCTGTCTTTTTCTATATCTAACTATATCATTTATCTATCATCTATCAATCATCTAGCTAGCTATCATCTAGCTATTCATCTAATCTATCCATCCATCCATCCATCCATCCATCTATCTCTATGTAAAATGGCTCCCAGTCAAAGAAATCTAAAACCACATTAGAACTGTAAAACCAAACTGATTAAAACATTAAAGCAAATGGTAAAACCTTTCACCAACTCAAAATTCTAAATGGTACTCTTTCTCCAATACTTGGGATGGAAACACCACGTCTTCACAGATTTAAGGAAGACTAGGAGGGTGAAGATCTGTAAACTTCAGGGCCCAGAGTGTCCATAGAGCAGGGGCAGCTGTGACAAAGGCACACTTCCTAGCTCGTATCCAATAGCCATATTCAGAGGAAGAGATTAGGAGCATGTCTGCCCTATGTAACCTGATAGGACGTTTAGGTCTCCTTGTTGTAGCTCTGGGCTACCTAGGACTTTAAAGCAGTGGTGGGCTGCAACTGGTTTAACCACCAGTTTTGTTAGGGCGTGCACGCGCAGCGTACAAAATACACCAATTTCAAGATCTACAGCTTACCTTCTAGGGCAGCCCCAGTAAGTAAAAGAGCTGAGGCGCGGGAATTCACTGTGCTGTATGAATCAGCTGAGCTGAAAAACGCAGAAATATAGGATAAGGCAGGGCCAGCTGATCTTCAGAGCTACTGGTTCACTAGAACCAGTCTGAACCAGCAGCATCCCACCACTGCTTTAAAGGTGATAAACACCACCTCGAGTTGCACCTGGAAAGAAACTGGAAGCTAGTGCAGAGGTTTTATATGGCCAAACATAAAGGGGGAGACATCACTGTGGGCTTTCTGGACGAATTGAAGTTTGCAGGCAGTCTTCTAGCATGGCCCCATGTAGATTTGAGTGCATTGCAGTCGTCCAGATCATAACCAAATTATGAGTTGATGGTAAGCAAGACTAGATGAAAGCTGTAAGAAATACCTTCAAAACAATCCCAGGCTGTTTATTCTTTTCTTTCCTGTGGCATCATATATATTTATTTAAATTTCCTGTCCTCCAAAAGATGGCCATTGATAGTTTTTGTTGCCAAGAATAGCGTATTCTGTTTCCTCCTGTATAAATCACCCTTTGGGTTAGAGCCATTACTTAACCTTGCTAACCTTTTAGAAATGTCATTTTTCTTGTGCCACAAATTAAATATTGCATTTTTTTTTCTTTGTCTTCACAGGGCCGGTGCATAAACTTTTCCAGAGTGCAGACTCAGTAAAACAAGGAGAAAACAAAAGGAAAAGCCATCTTTTTTTATTATTATTATTTTTATAACCAAATGAAGTCATTGAGTGAAGCACTTATAAAGGATTCCTCAGAATGTCTCCTAGCTCCGAGCTTGGAAGTTTGCTCCACTTGGCTCTGCAAAAGTCACCCATTGCCACGTTAAGCTCCTCCATCTGCCATTATCTTTCAGCTTATTGCTTCATACAGTATTTCCTTACAGTATTATACACTCTGCAAGTGGCCACAGGAAGAATTTTGGCGTCGTGTGTCTAGTTTTCCACAGCACAGGAAACCACGAACGAGTGCCTGATCAGGTTGGCTTTTTGTGATGTTAGCACTCAAGACTTGATGAGCCTCTTCCCTGGAGGGGTCTTGCCTTAGGGTCACGAAGATGGAACTTATTATTTAAATATGAATGTATTTACCCCAGGGAAGAGAGCAAAATTCCCACTGGGCTAAAAAAACACACACATGCACACCCCAGATGGGAGTTCATTGCCCTACGGGGGTGTCATCTCATGGAAATCTTTGAGTCTCGGTCCACATTCCCCCCCCCCCAATCTCCCACCTAATTAGATTGTGCCTTACGGGAAACCTCTGACTTTAAAATCTTGTCACTTTGACGCTGTGGAGTATACATATACGACCAAACGCAGCTGCGGTGCCTGGAGGTGTTGGTGGCGAGCGAAACTTTGCCCTCTAGTTTCCGAAGACACTTTTCTTGTACATGATGCACCCGGGACTGGAAGAAAAATTAATAGAGCGTCATTCTCCAGGATGACCGCCTGGAACCAAAGATCTTGAGTGGTGATCGAGGGAGCTGAGGCATCGAGGGTTGTGCACTGCGCCTAATTGTGTATCTTCCCCTTTTCTGCACTTGGTGCTCAGTAGCGCATAAAAACATTGTCCTTTGTAAACATACGTAGTAATTCTGGTCTTATGGATTATTGTAATAGGATGGGGAGGGAATAAAACAGGCTCCATAAAGCTAGCAATCTCAGGGTCTCTTTTTCTTTCTCTCTCTCTTTCTCTTTCTCTCCTTTTCTCTTCCCTCCGCCTTAACCATCACCGAACCTCCAAGGGCTCTTCAACGTCACAAACCAGCAATTCTCTTTGCATGAGAATTTCAAAGTTTAATTAATATAATTAAAGGCAACAGCAAGCAGCAGCCTGTGAAGATTTGGCTCATCCTTTTTATGCCTTTTGACATTGAATGACCTATCCCTGTAATGCGCATTACTCAATTTTGAGGGGCTACCATGCTTTGGTGGAGATTCAACAGTGGGAACCAAGAGGAAATGGGGGAGGGGAGAAAGCAAGATACTTATTTTTGTCTCCTTCCCCCTCTCCATTTTCTACAGCAACTGTGTAGTGTGCCAGCCACCAGGAAACATTGGCCGGGTAGGTATTTATCATTTTATATATGTAAACCTACCCCTCAAAAGGGAGGAAAAGCATGTCGTGTCACATCGGCCATGCCAAACAGTGTTAGCGTAAAAGGGAGCTCTGTGGGGCAGGAGTGTGGAGGGGGGAGGAGGGCAGCAGCTGAAGAAAAAGGCTCAAATGATCCAGTCACTTTCGATACTGTACTTCAGATGCAAAATGGATATTCGAGGCGAAACCTGACAAAATGCGCCTACTTTGATGGGAACCGGTATAGACAATGACCAGTGGCTGGGTCAGTGGGATGTCTCTCTGCAAGCAGGGAAGCTTATCAAATGACACTAAAAATAAGTTCAACAACCATCACGTTTGAGGGGAAATGGGGAATATTTCACATTGGGGCAGGCATGCTTGTGCACAAGATGGAGAAGGAGAAGGCACGCATGTTGGTCTAATTAGCCCTCCTTTGTTGCTTGGCACTGAAACCTCAAGGGGCAGAAAATTATTCCCTTGGCCAATGACCAGATTTGCCGCTTCCTCTGAGCAGGGCTTTCCCCCCACCGGGCAGCCCCCTTGCTGATGTGGAAAGGCAAACGGGAAGAGGTCTTTAGATCAGAGAGGGTAGAAAATGTAATGTGGTAGAAAATATTGGACGACTGGAGTCTTCCACACAATCACTAGGGGAGGCACTGTATGGCCACAAATGTGATAGGTAGAGATTTAGGTCAAAATTTGGAGGATGGTGAAAGAAATTAGGAAGAAAGCTGTTGCAATCATGGGGGGCTTGAGTTTCCCCGCAGTTAAGGTGGATTCAAGCCAGAGTAAAGAAACCAAGTTTCTCGACATCCTAGAACAGGGGTCTCCAACCTTGGCTCCTGGAAGCCTGGCGGACTTCAACTCCCAGAGTTCCACAGCCAGCTGGCTGTGGAATTCTGGGAGTTGAAGTCCACCAGGCTTCCAGGGGCAAGGTTGGAGACCCCTGTCCTAGAAGATTATGCCTTAGCTTGGTTGGTCTAAGACAAGAAGTTTCCAACCTTGGCAACTTTTAAGACCTGTGGACTTCAACTCCCAAAATTCCCTTGGGTTGGGAAATGGCTGACTGGGGAGGAATTCTGGGAGTTGAAGTCCATAAGTCTTAAAATTGCCAAGGTTGGATGCTCCTGGTCTAAGAAATCACTAGAGTTCACAAATATAAAAATCGGGTGCAGTGCCTGTGATCTGGGAGGTAACCAATCTGGCATCATCTTTGGAAAAGGAACCCAGAGAAGATCCATGAAATTCTAACATGGTAAGCTAAGCATCTTGGCAAGTTCATGTGGAGGATTTAAAGAACAAACATTGGTGAAGGAAAGTCACATAGTCTTCGCAAGGTAGATCTTGCACCAGTCAGCTTTTAAGGTTACTTTGGGGTATCAACAAGCACAGGATAGAAATGACTCTGTTGACAATGTATACATTAATATCCAGAAAGCCTTTGTCAATATCAAAAGCTTTTGAGTACATGTAACTGGCGGGCCTGTCCTTTTATGGATTGCCACAATACTCAAAAACAGAAAGTGAAGACTGATAGGCATTCTTCTCAGGAAACAGAACTAAGAAATAGGATCCCTCAAAGATCTGTGTTGAGATTTTTAACTTGTTCGTAAATGGAGTTGGTTGAGGTTAAGCAGAAGACTGGTTAAAGTTGGGATGAAAATCAAAAATAGGGCTCTCTGTAACCAACCAGGAATGAAAGTTGAGGTCAACTCAAAAATATGGCAACTGTGAAAAAGATAAATTCCATTGTAGAGACCATTAGCAAAAGGATTGCAAATGAAACTGTTAAGACTGAACGTATACAAATCTGTGATATGTTTGCATCTGGAACGTGATTTTCAGTTCTGGTTATAAAGTTTGAAAAGAATGTGATAAAGGTGGAGAAAGTGCAGAAGGTGATAGCCAAAATCTTCAAGGAGCTCTAACACCCTATGAGGAAAAGGTAGAGTGTTGAGGACTTTTTAGCTCAGAAAAAGTTGAGGTGTCTAAATCAAGCGATGTGTAGAGGAAATGGATGGAGAAAAATGTTCTCTGTCTCTTACAGTGTGAAGATCGGGGTCATCTGGTAAATCTTATTGGAAGGAGATTTATTTTTAAAAAGAGAGAGATGGAAGCATTTTAGGCAACATGTAATTAATCTGTGGGATTCATTACCAGAAAAGGTGGCGATTACCATCAACTTGTATGGCTTTAAAAGGGGACTTGGATAACTCCATGAAGGAGACGTCTACCAAAGGTTACCTGTCTTGAAGACTCCATGTTGGAAAAGTCTTCCTTTAGACACCAATAATAGGGAAAGAGTGATGGGAGAAAGATAGCAGCCTTGGTCCTTCTTTGGAGTACCACTGGGGCATTTGGTTGACTGACCACTGTGAAAAAGCAAATGCTGGACTAAGAAGAACCTTATTTCAAAATGGTTGGTCTTACATTCTTGCTTTGTCTTGGCTTAAGATGATCTTTCTTACTGAAAGCATGTGAGTTCATTCAGATAAAAGACTTAAGGTTCTACATGCTGTTGTTCTTAAAGGCTGTTGGCACCTTTTAAATTGATTTATAGTCTTCTCCAGTTAATGGTTTACACCATGAAGCTGCCTTCCCATATCATTTTGTGAAGGGTAAGGAGGCAAGCCGCAGGATAACTCAGGGGATTTCTGCTTAAATAATTGTGTAAAATTGTCTGGCTGTACAGTGTGTTTAATGCGGGGTTAGCAATGACAGTATCAGCACAATATGGCACTACAATCTCCTGCAACTCTTAAAGGTCATAGCTTTCAAACCAGATCTGCAGACTTTTACAGTTGGGGAAGAATATAAAATGATAGGTTTATTTGGTGTAGAGTGCTTAATACCTGCAATTCCTCACAAGCAAATAACTTTGTTCATCTCTGAGAGTATTTTTTTTTATTGTGCAAGAATAAGGTAAACATCAACTCATGTAAGTTTCTTATCCACTTCCTATAGTTTTGAATCCATACCTGAAAAAATCTGGTATGGAATTTGAAATTAATTCATATTGCATATTAAAAATATTTCAAGACAAATATTTAGTAAAAGGCTTAATACATTTTGTTTGTTTAGAAAACAGTCTAAAACATTTCATTCCTGGGGATATTTAGTTTCTTGCTTTATTAAAAGTATACTGAGAGATTGCACCAATCTCAAAATAGATATATTTACAAAGGCATCGGCTAATGAGTTTTGGTATTCAAACATATATATAAAATTGATCATATGCAGTATTTCCATCTTTAAGAATTTCTATTCCAATTCTTTCTATTCCTTTCTGTGGAACAATAAAGGTTTTTCAGGGTACAACAATTTTGCATTATTTAATTCAACTGTTAAAAATAATTTAAACCAATACATCCTGACATAAATGATTGCTAATCTCATTGTTGACTTGGAGAAAAAAAAACACACACACACACCATAATTCAAGATCTGTTTTAAAAGGTTTTTGCCTGTATTTACCAAGTTCATCTGCTGTCAGCTTTACTACAAATAATCAAAGCATTGTTAAATTAATAACATATATTAAAAGAATTAAAGCTATGTATTTATACCAATGCTGAACGGGTTTTCATTTCATTTTTAGTTTTCAAATATTGTAGAATCATAAAGGTTTAATCTGTTAGATTGGGGAAAAAATTCAACCACCCAGAGACAGAACATAAAGGTGCAATTTGGGAAAATAATTGTGTACAGTTCTTTTATCCTGAATTTCTCAAACATCTTGGATCTTGGAAATGATACATAAAACATGGAATTATTGTTTCTCTATATGGACATGTAGAGAATCTCAGTAAGTCCTGAATAGCAGTTTCAACATACCACTTTTCCCCCTTTAAGCCTTAAATTAGGTCCTGAATTGCAGTTATGTATTATAAAGTGAAGTTTTAAGAACAAATCTTTTTTTTGTTTAAATCTTATTGAACCAATGAGTCTCAGCCTGGTCATTCATACAACGGTCATGCATAACATTGATGAAAAATATTAGTATTTTTTAAACATCTTGCTTGTCTACCCCATTTTCCTTCTGATCCTACATATTCAAAACACAGAATATCAGGATTTATCAAAGCCCCCAAATAACTGCAAGATCTTAATTGGATTAATATGTTTAGTCATGAGCCTTCCTTCCTTCCTTCCTTCCTTCCTTCCTTCCTTCCTTCCTTCCTTCCTTCCTTCCTTCCTTCCTTCCTTCCTTCCTTCCTTCCTTCCTTCCTTCCTTCCTTCCTTCCTTCCTCCCATCTATCCATCAGAGTAGAGCTGGAGGGGATCTTGGAGATTTTCTAGACCAACTCCCTGTTGAAGCAGGAGATCCTATACCATTTCAGATAAGTGGTTGTCCAGTCTCTTCCTAAAAACGTCCAGTAATGAAGCACTCACAACCTCTGAAGGGAAGCTGTTCCACTGGTTCATTTATTTGTTCATTCATTCATTCATTTATTGACTCCTGGTATACTCCTGGTATTGACTCCTCGATGACTGAAGTATTATCACTTTTAATGCATCTGACACATTAAAAAAGGGGCGGGACTTTCATTATTGTGGCTGCCATTTTGATTTTTTGGGTCCCCTTTTCACCCAACTGTATCCACACGGAATAGTTCCGTTCACAATTTCATATATATATATATATTTTCTTAAGTTTTCGTGGGTACTTACATGTCTGGCATTCAGCTTTGTTCGGGTATTTTCCCACGTCATAATAGTGGTGCTTTTAAAGTTGTAGCAACGTTTCAGCAGAATCTCATCTGCCATCATCAGGCTTCTGTATAGTGTATAGTTCTGTATATACAGAAGCCTGATATATATATATATATATATGAAATTGTGAACGGAACTATTCCGTGTGGATACAGTTGGGTGAAAAGGGGACCCAAAAAATCAAAATGGCAGCCACAATAATGAAAGTCCCGCCCCCTTTTTAATGTGTCAAATGCATTAAAAGAGATAATACTTCAGTCATCGAGGCCTGGTTGGCCACCTTCCCAGTGACTTCTTAGTTTGGTTTCAAAACTTACGTCATGCCATGGACATTCATACGAATAATCCAGAGGTGCTCTGTGAGAATGTAAAGGAATTTAGAGAGAATGAAAGGGAAATGAACCATTCAGCCAGGACTTGAAAATTACTTCGTCCTGCAAAGAGGAAACTGAGAAAGCAACTGAGAATAACCCCACCTTGATTTTGTTTTTAGAAGGTGGGACAGAGATAAATGTGCACATTTTCAATTCAGTGGGTTTTGTTTTTTTTAATGAAATCAGTGCTAAGTATTTTCCTTCCCCTGAAATCCCTACTAAGCATTTTTCTTGAGTTGGCATAGATTCTTCCTTAAAACTTGAATTATTACGTTTCCACCAATCTTAGATTGTGAATCTAATAGTAGGTTACCCACACACAGTAAAACCAACAATGTTAATTATATAATATATAAATATTTAGGTTTCCCCTTAATGGCTTATTCATTTCTTCCCTATCTCCAAGGTTAGCTTTAATTTCCTTTTTAGAGGAAGGCAGATCAGATGAATGTTGTTTTAATGTTAGTTGTACCCTATGTAATTGGCATTCTACTGCAGTAAATTTATTATAAAGATATTGGCAATAGATTCAATTGCATTTATTTCCAAGTCTTTAAAACAATGTTCCTAGAATTGATTTAGTGCATTGCAGATAGTGACCAAGAGTAAGATAAGAGGCTAGAATTTTACATTGGTATCATCCAGCCCTTGCTAAATATTACAAAATGCACATTGTTTTCAAGGTTAAAGCTCTCTCTATACTTTCCTAACCATTTTAGAGAAAGTTCTTATAGCCTACCATATCCATTTGCACTAACAATGCTTTTGAGACATCAGAACTGAGTCTCTCCGCTTTGGTTGACTAATATTTTCTTATCGATACACAATTGTGTCAACTCCAAATACACTCACTTGGAGATCAGAAGGGAGGATTAGACAAGGTTGAATCAGATGGCACCTTCCTTATACATAAAGGTAAAGGTTCAGGGGTGGGATTCTACCAGTTTGCACCTATTCGCTAGAACCGGTTGTTAACATTCTAAGCCCTTCAGAGAACCAGTTGTTAGAAGAAATTACTGGCCTAATCCTGTAAGGAAGGCAGGAAGGAAACATTCTGGTGTTGCTTATACAGAAACTGCCTCTCCATTAACCCTTATTACGTTCTTGGCAAGACTAGACTTCCTATCTCAGGAACCACTCTGGAGTGTTTTTCCCCCTTCTTTGCTGGTACTTTGCTTGTGTGAAGTGACCATTCAAAGTTACCATGGCACTGAAAAAAGTGGCTTATGACCACTTTTCACACTTACGACTGTTACAGTCATGAGAGGCAGGCGAGGAGATGTGTGCCTTGATGTGAGTGATGTTGAGTTGGCCACGCCCAGCCAGTCACATGACCACCAAGCCATGCCCACCAACTAAGCCACACCCACAGAACCACTTGTTAAAAAATTTGAATCCCACCCCTGCTCCCCTCACATCTACATGCTAGTCGTTTCCAGCTCTAGGGGGTGATGCTCATCTCCGTTACAAAACCGAAGAGCCAGCGCTGTCCAAAGACGTCTCCGTGGTCACATGGCCAGCATGATAAAATGCCGAAGGCGCACGGAACACTGATATCTTCCCACCAAAGTGGTCCCTATTTTTCTACTTGAATTTTTTTACATGCTTTTGAACTGCTAGGTTGGCAGAAGCCAGGACAAGGAATGGAAGCTCACTTTGTTACACAGTGCTAGAGATTCCAACCGCCAAACTTTCTGATTGACAAGCTCAGCGTCTTAGCCACTGAGCCACTGCGTCCCTTCCTTATATATAAAATGCTTTTGCAGAAAATACAGGCTTTTGAAAAGTGCCAGTAACTTCATAATTTAATTTAATAATTTAACATTTTAGGGTTACAGAAGCTATCATTTAGACCTTGAGGGAGTACAGCCTATTTCTGGTATTTTATATTTTTATTCATTGATTAAATTTGTTAGCTACCCATCATGCTACAAGTGACTCTGGTCAGCTTACAGTATCAACATAAAACCAAGATATATATATATATATATATGGTTGTAAATGTATGTATGTATGTGTATATACACACACACACACATACAAACACACACAAAAATGTGTAACATCACAATGAAAGCATCATAAAAATACAAATTATAACTAAAATTAAAAGATGAAGGGAAAGATGTATTAAAGCAGCCTAAAAATGCAGGTGCAGGCCCGTTTAATGTTTAAGAGGTCCACTGACTATAAATGAATCAATGAAAATAGTTGGATTTGTCCAGCATAGAATGCTACACAATGCTGTAAGGCCTTAAACCAATTCACATTTCCTTGTGTGCACATATCCTGTCCCATTCTTATCTCTGACTGGTGGGGTGTTGTTGACCAAAAAAAAAATGAAGAAGAAAGGGAACTGTTTGCTGGCATGACTAATTCAAAGGCCTGATCTTTTGCGTGAGTTGACAGAGAAATTTTGCTCTTCAGTTTATCTATCGCAATGTAAAGAACATTATTTTTCAGATTTTTCTCCTTGGAATTCCGTTGATGCTCAATTGACCTGAATCTATTTCAGTTGGGATAAAAGGTCCCTAGTTTGGTCTAACTTCCAATTATGGTTTGGAACCAAAGGACGTTATGGGCCCCAAAAGTGTCTTTTCAAGAATTCCAGAATAGGAGACTTCAAAAGTCAATAATGAGGAAAAGACAAATGTGTTGCAGAGAATGCATTCTCTCATGCTGCTTTGAGAGCACTCAAACTGGACATAATAAAGCAAAATACAAGTGGCTGTAAATAAATTAGCTAATTAATATTTGATACCATCATTGCTAGGCTACTTAAAGCCTCACAAAGACAGCAGGATCATTCATGCTGGTTGTACATTAATATGTTTAAAAAGTCTGCAGTAAATTCCTTTTCCATTGGGCTTCCTGGCAGCTGTGAGGAACATCAAGTAAAATGAATTGTGACTTAAAACTACAATTTCATTGAAAGGCCCTGTGTCTTCTCATACAAATCTCCATTCATGCTCAGTTCAATGGACACAGGGCTAGCAGAGGCTGAAAAATCATGCTTTTTTCTTATGGAAATAAAATTAGGAGAGACTTTAAGGTACTTGCCTTAAGCAGTCAGAGAAAAGGTAGAATGAAAAAGAGGATTACTCTCTCTACCAGATTCTAAATTTGATAAAAAGAAATGTATCATTGCTTTCAAAAATTTTCTTTGAGTGGCAGTATAACATTCTTGGTAATGAGATGGTCAAGGAAAATTTGCAAGTACTGTCTTTCAACCCATCATTTTGCTGACAGTTTTCAACATCCCCAATTTTCCACACATATTCATTCAATGGAAGATATCCAGAAGGAAATTTGGGGACATTTTTTTCCCCAGGAGTTTTATTCCTCTTGGTGCTAAGGGAGAGTTAGATAATATTTCCTTCCATGGAGAAATTTTTTTTGGGGGTGGGGGGAATCATGACTCTATCTGCAAATTTGGTGGACCCAATGCATTCAAATCATTAAGTAACAGGTGAATATGAGATACTTTCGGTGTTTGATCTCTGTAGAACACATATGATCTCCAGAACCACTTAAATTATGTTAAGCCTTGTCAAAGCCTTGTAAATAAAATACCTGAATTTCTCCTCTTACTAAATATGGCTAAATTCGACATCATTTTTGTATGTGAAACATGGCTTAACGCATCTCTCCCTGACTCCATTACCTCAGTAAGAGACTATCATGTCTACCGATCCAATTGTGCAATCCGTAGAGGAGGTGATATTGCTATCTTCTATAAAAAGTCCTTACATCTAAAAAAACATCCAAGTTACCCAAGAACTTGCTCTTCCTGAGACCATTATCTGTGAACTGACCTTAAATATCACATTTCGGTTCTTACTATATTACAGAGCCCCTGTTTATGACATTGAACCTGTAAACAAGCTAAATATACTACTAACATGGGCAACATCCTGCCCACACGCTTTTATCTTTCTTGGTGACTTCAATCTACCTCATATTAACTGGACCCTAAATTAATGTACAACTGAACCCATACATGCAACAAACCTTCTATAATGAATGCTGTAACAAATCTGGGACTGGAACAACTAGTAACCAACAATACTAGGCTTAATAACTGCCTCAATCTCATCTTCTGCAATAGTTTGAATTCAATTTATGGAATACAAATTAAAGAACCCTTTTCCAACAATGACCACAACATGACTGACTTTTGTCTCAACATACGTCCACACAAAAATAATCACAACAACAAAATCCCCAATTATAACTTCAAAAAAGGAAGCTATGATTTTATAATCAACGATCTGTCTTCTCTTGATTGGCAATTTCTATTCACTGGATGCAATACTGTTGAAGACCGTTACAACATATTCTTACTAGAAATCAAAAGAGCCATCAAACAAAATGTACCAATAACAACTCCCAAAACCAGGAAAAACAAATTACCCATAACAATAAGGAAGCTTCAATCCAAAAAGAGATCACTTTGTTGAAAAAACGAATCTGGTCACATTGCCAACTTCAAAAGCCGATACAAAAATCTATGCCACCAGATAAAAACTGAATGCACCAATTATCACATTAAACAAGAGGAAAACCTCCTATGCACAAATTCTACCCATGCTTTCTACAATTTTGTAAACAACAAACTAAAAGACTCAAGGTCCATCCCACCCCTGAAAGGACCTAATTGCAAAGACTGCAATGACAACACCATCAAAGCCAATCTCTTTAACACATTCTTTGGCTCAGTATTTGTAAACAGCAATGGATCAAGCCCAATACTTCCTAGTCAAACTACAGGCAACTACAATAATCTAATACATATCAATTTTACAGAAGACAATGTTGAAAAAGCACTACGCAATCTAAAACCATCTCTATCTATTGGACCGGATGGAATATGTGCCTACTTCTTAAAAAAGCTATCCACTGCCATAGCCGAACTTCTAGGCATAATCTTTGAAAAAATCTTTCAGGACCAGCTCCTTGCCTAATCTATGGTCACAAGCCACGGTCATCCCCATCTTCAAAAAGGGAGACCCCAGCCGAGTTGAAAACTGCAGACCAATCTCCTTATGCTGCATCACTTTTAAAGTCATGGAATCAATTATTAACCAATCCATTATCCTCCACTTAGAGACAAACAATCTACCCTCTAATAAACAATTTGGTTTCAGAAAAAAACTATCCTGTAATCTGCAAGTCTTACACTGCAAAAACATATGGACTACACAATTCGATTAGGGCAAAGCAATAGACGCAATCTACATAGACTTTTGTAAAGCCTTTGATTCAATGGTACACGACAAACTACTACTAAAACTAAAATCTTATGGTATCTCTGGACACCTACATAACTGGATAGAAGCATTCCTGTCAAACAGACAACAAATGGTCAAAATTGGGAGCATCCTATCAAATTCTGTACCTGTTAACAGTGGTGGGGCCCAAGGCAGTGTTCTAGGACGAACTCTCTTCATACTCTCGGTAAATGACCTCTGTGATTATATTTAGAGCAATTGCGTTCTCTTTGCTGATGATGTAAAGCTATTCAACACCACAGACAATACTGCTAACCTCCAAAAAGACCTTGACTATATATCAGAATGGTCAATCAAATAGCAACTTCAAATCTCAACAAATAAATGCTCTGTCTTACATATTGGCAAAAAAACCCAACAAAATAAAATACAAGCTAAATTATCAAGATCTTGTTGAGGATCCCAACTTTGTCAAGGACCTTGGAGTACTCATCTCTAATGATCTAAGTGCTGGAGCCCATTGTAACTACATAGCCAAAAAGGCATTTAGAGTTGTTCACCTAATCTATTAGGTTAACCTATTAACCTATTACATAGCTTCTTCTCTGGTAATATCACACTACTAACTAGAGCATACAAAACATTTGCTAGACCTATACTTTAATACAGCTCATCAGTCTGGAACCCACATTACGTATCTGATATTAGCATAGTTGAGAAAGTCCAGAAATATTTCACAAGAAGAGTTCTCCGCTCCTCTACTCATTGCAGGATATGCCACCAGACTTGAAACTCTAGACCGAGAAAACCTAGAACTACGCCGCCTCCAGTCCGATCTAAATATAGTATATAAAATCATACATTGCAATTCCTACCTGCAAGTGAATACTGCAGATTCAATCATAACAATACAGGAGTGCACAATAGATACAAACTCAAGGTTAACCGTACCAAACTTGACTGCAGGAAATACGACTTCAGTAACAGAGTGGTCAATGTTTGTAATACTCTACCGGACTCTGTGGTTTCTTCCCCAAACCCCAAAAACTTTAACCTTGGACTGTCTACTATTGACCTCATCCCTTTCCTAAGAGGCCTGTAGGGAGCGTGCATAAGTGCACCAATTGTGCCTACCGTCCCTGTCCTATTGTTTCTTTTTATTTTTCTTATAAGTATCTATCTCATGTATTCAAAACTATGTTTATCCTTATACCTGTATCTTGTAAGCGATTGACAAATCAAAGAAATACTAAATACTAAAGTCATCAATCCAGGGTTCTCACTTATCAAAATAACAGAATAACAGAGTTGGAAGGGATTTTGGAAGTCTTCTAATGCAACCACTTGCTCAAGCAGGAAAACCTATACCCTTTCAGAAAGATGGTAGTCCAGTGTCTTCTTAAAACCCTTCACAACTTCTGGAGGCAATTTCTTCACTGATTAATTGTTGTAACTGCCAAGAAATTTCTCTTTAGTTCTTGATTGCTTCTTTCTTTGATTAGTTTCCATCCGTTGCTAATTGTTTCGCCTTCGGTGCATTGGAGAACAGGATGACCCCCTTTCTTCTTTTTCTTTTACAAATAAATTTTTATTAAACAGTTTTCCTCATTTTACAACACAATTTCCATTCATTGCAATGCTTCGGTATCAGTACCTTTGGGATAACCATGACCTGAATGACTGAGAATATCCGTAGACATCCTTCTCTCACCCAACAGCAGATTTCAATGCTGGTTTCATGATCAGGGAAGAATCTAGGTTTATATTCCATTCATTTCAAAGATAAAAGAAGGTTCAGGCTTGGAATTTGACAGCCATAAAGATCAAGTGACATCAAGTGGCAAAATGGACCATGAAAAATGATATTGTCACAGGTAGGAAGGTACTGTATGTATCAAAAATAATTCAATATAAAGTCCATTGGCTGATAAACATCAGCACATTTGCGGATGAGTTTCTCTTTAATATCCCATGTGCAATTTCCAACAAGTAAATTATTGGATTTGATGAATCAGTTTTTTATTTTGCAAATCTGTTTTCTGTAGGCTTAGTTGAGATTGTGGCATATTTTTGAATCTACATCTGCTTAGTGATGTTAGGGAGTACAGTAAAAATAAAATCAGTTTTGTTCTGAAATAATGACTTCACAGTGTTGGAAGTTCCTTGGCAAAGGCTAAATGAAGAGTTGGGATGATCTAATCACTTGAATTTGGATATGTGGCCTCAATGTGCAATCTTTGAAAGCTATTATTTGGATCTTTTGCTTAAAAAAAAGGCAACAGTCAAAATGACACACTGGATTGATGCTTAGCAAAGGCCATAGAAAGATCTTTGAACTACTGAAATTCAGCTAAGATAACTTTTTTATTAGACTTCAGTTACTGGCCAAGTAAACAAGTAATCTGTGATGACCCAGGGCATGGCACAAAGGCAACACAGTCGAATAAGCAATAAGAGTGTTTTTATTATCTCCAACTTTAGCACCAATGTTCAGCTTACCTTTGGCTGGAGAAAAACTCTCCCAGGAACAGCCTTTGACTGCAGAAAAATCAGTCCAAAACAAGGGACACACAAACTAACTTAAAATCCAAACAAACCAAGCTGAAGTAATTGGTTTGACAGGGCAGAAGAAGGAATTTCAGACCTGAAGACACGGCAAAACTCACACAGTTGGGAAGATTCCAGGAACACAAATAAGCCAGGATAATACAAGATAAACAGTTGCTCCCAACAGTTTGCTACACGCAGTTTGCCTTTTTTATACACTGTGTTCCCAGCTGCAGCTAATGAAGGGAATCAGGGCCCGTTCCTCCCCCATAAACCATGCAACCCATGTTCCTCTCTTCTCCATTCCTCCCTACATGCCCTAGGATGAAGAGGGGGAAGGCTTGGGTCTTCCTCTGAATTCCCTCTCCCTTGCTCTACCTCTTTCCTGTTCTTCCCAGCCGGACTTTGCCCTTCCTCAGTTTCTTCCACAGCCAACAGAGCCACACTCCCATTCCCTGTCAGCTGTTTGGCTTCCTCCGGAGTCAGATTCTGACAGGGGCATGACATAATCCTTGATTTAAAATTTAATGACCATTTGAAGTTACTATAGCACTGAAAGAAGTGACTTAATGTCCATTTTTCACATTGCAGCATCACCATGGTCACATGATCCAAATTCACACATTCGGCACCTGACTAATATTTATGATGGTTGCAGTGTCCCAGAGTCACGTGATCCCCTTTTGTGACCTTCTGACAAGCAAAGTCAATAGGGAAGCCAGATTCACTTAACAACCAATGTTACTAACTTAAAACTGCAGTGATTCATTTAACAACTGTGGGAAGACAATTTGCATAATGGGGGGAAAGTCACTAAACAACTGTCTCGTTTAACAACAGAAATTTTGCGATTGAAATGTGGCCATTAGCCAACAACTACCTGCATTTATAACATTTCACTTTTTTCAGAACAATTAATTCACAATATATTAATGAAAACTGCTATCAACTTACTTTTACTATTCCTAGTAATTCAGGCTTCACAACTTTTTGTTTTAGAAAATGTTCTTTTTTCCCCTTTTTAGGCGCATATTTAGAAGTTAAAGTGGAAGCAGAAAGAAAAGAGAAAGAAAAAAAAGGGGTGACTTCCAACTTTTTTCAGTTGGAAGAAGAATTGAAGAAAAAAAAATTGTAACCTCAGACTTCTGCTTTTCATTTTTAAGTATTTCAAGCCATTTCTCTAATGATAAATTCACTCTAATTGTCCAAACCTAAAATTAGAGTTTCCTTTTTTTTCTGGTTCTGAGAAGAAAATTCAGAAGTGGTTTTCAAAAGAAAACAAAACTAGATACATACTCTTTAATTTTGCCATCACTGTCAACTCCATCATTTCCACCATCCATTTTTCTATTATGGGAATCAGCGTATGTCTTCATCTGTGGGTATATAAGAGTTTCACCACTGTTCCCATATATTTCTACATAAATATATTTCTCTTTCTTTGCCCATCAAACCTAAAAAGGAAGCAAATAAGAAGATAAGATAAGAAGAACTTTATTGTCATTGTACAAGTACAACAAAACTGTGGATGCACCCCAGCAACTGTTCGCAATACAATAAAACCAGAGCACTTAAAGATGAAGATAAGAAAAATAGAGAACCTGCATCTCCATTTGCAATTAGAGAGTACAATATCTACAAATATACACAAAATATATATCCAGCACTGACTGTGATGCTTTCCTGAGTGTAATACACAAGAGATGGATTGTACTGTAATATGTTGTTATACATCTGAATGAGGTATTGTGATTTCACATCTTTTCACATCTTAATAAGGTACCGACTTTGTATTTATTTGCCGTTTGGATGGCCCAGAGAAAGAAACTATTTGTTAGTCTAGTGGTGTGGGATTTTATTGACCTAAAGTGCCATCCAGACAGCAGCAAGTCAAAAAGATAATTGCCAGGGTGTGAGGGGTCTTCTATGATGGCCTTGATTCTGCTTTGACAGCGGGACCTGGCTAAGTCTTCCAAGAAGGGCAGAGGGCAACCAATGATCTTTTGAGTTGCGTTTATCACCCTCTGTACAGTTTCGGCTGAGGAGCCTGCATACCACACACCCAGACAGTAATAAACTTGATCAGCCACAGACTGGGAAATGAGCCACTTGAGCCACAAATTATCCGACTGCACTCTAGCCCAGTTTGTTGTGGAAATTCAGTCCTTGTGATTAGTATATTATTCAGAAGCAGATGCTGAGTTAATTGATTGCACCGTAATTCAAGCAAACATGCATAAACTTGTTGCTCATTTTAACTTTTCCTGTCTGGACTCTAGTGATATTTAAGTCTTTCATTTGAGTACTCAACTCTGCAGGCCACATGAACTGGAGCACAAGCACAGAAGTGTAGAAACAAACTGGCTGTGATTTGTGTTGTCTCTACCATAGAAGCAGTTTGAAATATAAGTATTTCAAATAAATATAAAT
Source organism: Hydrophis major (assembly GCA_033807585.1). NCBI lineage: Eukaryota > Metazoa > Chordata > Lepidosauria > Squamata > Elapidae > Hydrophis > Hydrophis major. The sequence goes on along the minus strand of CM066333.1, from coordinate 12,502,637 downwards.
AATTCATGATTTATAAAAATAATGTGTATATAAATATGAAAATGCAAATATAAATAATAATAGATATAAAAATAAAAATAAATAAAAAAGATGTTGAGACGCTAGAAAGAATGCAGAAAACAGCAACAAAGATGATTAGGGAAGTGGAGGATAAAACATATGAAGAACGGTTGCAGGAACTGGATATGTCTAGTTCAATGAAAAGAAGAACTAAGGGTGACATAATAGCAGTGTTCCAATATCTCAGGGGTTGCCACAAAGAAGAGGAGTCAAGTATTCTCCAAAGCACCTGAGGGCAGGACAAGAAGCAATGGGTGGAAACTAATGGAGGAGAGAAGCAACCTAGAACTGAGGAGAAATTCCCTGACAGAACAATTAATCAGTGGAACAACTTGTCTCCAGAAGTTGTGGGTGCTTGAACATTGGAAGTTTTTAAGAAGAGATTGGACAGTCATTTGTCTGAAATGGTACAGGGTCTCCTGGTTGGACTAGAAGACTTCCAACTCTGATATTCTATTTTTTTTTTATCATACTTTGTTTATTTATCACACATTTCCTTAGTGTCTGATGCTGTGTTTCTTAACCTTGAGAACTTCAAGATGGGTGGACTTCTACCTCCGGAATTCTCTAGCCATCCATCTTAAACCTCTCAGGGTTGAGGAAGGCTGAATGCCTGAGGAGTCTTCACAATCTTCCAGAAGGTCAATAAATTTGAGGGCCACTGGCATCTCAGGTGGAAGACTCTTCAAAAAGGCAGGTGGCCAAACAGAGAAAGGGTACCTTCTGACTCCCATAGCCCCACAGATAATATTTCAGAGTGGAGACCTGGGGTTTGTCTAGCCTGCTGGTGTTGGTAGGACAAGCTGAAAGTACTGGAGATAATGGTTCTTTGGGTAATCTGTGCCCTGCAGAGCTTTCAAGAGGATGACCAGCTTTTAAAATTGTACCCAGAAGGTTACTAGCAACTTGTTAAGTAGATGTCACATGTGCAAATCTTGATGTGCCTCTAACTCTGTTTACTGCTGCATTGTGGACCAGTTGAAATTTCCAAAGGCTTTACAAAAGCAGCTCCATAGAGAGGACTTTGCCAGTTAGGGACCATGAATTGCCATGAGCAGGTCTTCCTGATTCAGGAATGGGTGCACACGATCAGAGGTGGGATTCAGCAGGTTCTGACCAGTTCTGGAAAACCAATAGCGGAAATTTTGAGTAGTTTGGAGAAGCGGCAAATATCACCTCTGACTGGCCCCGCCCCCATCTATTTTCTGCCTCCCAAGTCCCAGCTGATTGGCTGGATCATCTTTTGTTTCCCTGCACAGGAGAACAGAGCTGGAAAGCAGGTTAGTGGGGTGGGGAGGGAATGGCCATTTTGCAATATCCTTCCTCTGCCATGCCTACTAAGCCACACTCACCAAGCCACGCTACTCCCACCAAGCCATGCCCACAGAATCGGTAGTAAACGTTTTTGAATCCCATCACTGCAAAGGATGAATATATTTGAAGACCTTTCTAGCCATAGGTACCACCACATGTGTCTTGAGGAGGAACCATGAACCTAGAAGGACCAGATTGCACACCAATTCATTCTTGGAGGAGTTCCGGCTTCATCTTCAGCCAAAAATGGAAAATCTCCAGATCCAGGTGGCCCCAAAACCCACAGCCACTTAGTCATGCTGAGGTTGAGTCACAACCTGTTCCTCCGCATCCAGAGTCAACCCACCTCCAGACATTAGGTGTGAATCTGAGCAGTATCACTTGTAGGTCCTAAAGGCAGAAAGATTATAATTATTGTTGGTGTATATATGCCATTCCATCCTACTCTAATAACTGACCACCCGCTTCACGCAGGTGATTAATAGAGGTGGGAGAGAGTTGGGTCCAGTGACATCCACATATGAGAGAGATGGAAAACGCTGCTGAGAGAACTGAACGTGAAGACTGCTGCACGTGGAGATGATCTGTGATGTCACTCTAGCTCTTTTTCCCATTTTTATCTAGCAAAACCAAGACCGCAGAAATACATAACAAGCTGGACCGCACGCCAGCAGGCGGAAGATTAACTTTCTTCCAAAGAAACGGAACAGGTTGAGAAGTCACAAACAGTTGCTATTTAAGCTTAGGGTACCAGCTGTGAAAGCTACAGTGATGTCTCACAAACGGGCAACTGGAAAATCGTAGAATGAAGGGACTGGATCATCGGATGCTCTTTTTTCTAATCGACTCCTGAAGTTGGCAGTGAACATATCCAGTATCATTCAGGAGGTATCATTCATTATGGAGAAGAGCCTTGAAGAAGGAATTTAGTGTCCATTGGTCTTGCTTAGCAGAATGTTGCAAAAGGGGATCACATGACATTAGGACACAGCAACAGTCATCAATATGAACCCATTGCCAGTCAACTGAATTTAGATCACATGATCATGGAGATGGTGCTAAGGTCGTAACTGTGAAAAACTGTCATAAGTCACGTTTTTCAGTGCCCTTGTAATGTTGAACGGTCACTGTTGTAAGTCAAGAAATACCTATGTATAGCTCCTATCTTGTTGTATTGCTCCCTCTATGGGGACTCAAAGATTTATGACTATAAGCCACGGTGGTGCAGTGGTTAGAGAGTAGTACTACAGGCTACTTCTGCTGACTGCCGCCAGCCTGCAATTTGGCAGTTCAAATCTCACCAAGCTCAAGGTTGACTCAGCTTTCCATCCTTCCAAAGTAGGTGAAATGAGGAGCCAGATTATTGGGGAGCAATAGGCTGACTCTGTAAACTGTTTAGAGAGGGCTGTAAAGCACTGTGAAGCGGAATATAAGTCCAAGTGCTATTGCTATTTTATTTTGAGAAATCACAAGTTCTACCTTAGCCTGGAAATTCCCAGCCACATTGGCATTTGAAAATAGCAAACACATTTCAGGCATTGGGCTCTTGAGCAGAGAATTTGGGATATGCTTCCTGTTAATACAAGCATGATGCCTCTCTGATTAAAAAAAAGAGAGAGAGAATACTTTGGCCAACTTAACTGCATAAGGAAAATTAGCAGAATTACAGCTCTGAATGGCTTTCCGTTATATTGTTAGAACGGGGAGGATGGGCTTGGATAATATAATGGTTGGCCTGATTTTATTTGATTAGGCAAATTAGGAAACAACTGTGTGACATTCATTATTGTACTAATGTGATCTTGAAAATTGGAGTCTTGTTACAGTTTTGGCCTGGATGCATTTTATCGTCGCATTGAGCTCTGAGGTAATTTCCAAGGAATTTAAAAAAAAAAAAGGTTTGTGTGTATATGTGCACCAGAGGTGGTATTCAACAGGTTCTGACCAGTTCTGGAGAACCAGTAGCAGAAATTTTCAGTAATTCGGAGAACCGGCAAATACCGTCTCTGACTGGAGATTTTACAGTATCCTTCCCCTGCCACGCCCACCAAGCCACACAGCCCACAGAACTGGAAGTAAAATAAATTTGAATCCCAGTACTGGTGTGCATGGGCTTGTATGTGCATGTGTGTGGGCACAATAGGCATTCACACATATATAGAGTTACATAGTTCCCATTTACCTCCGCATTGAAAATTTTCAGTGGCTACATTTCTTTGTCTGTTTGTTTGCTTGCTTATAGCACTAGCACTTAGGCTTATATACTGCTTTATAGTGCTTCACATCCCTCTCTAAGGGATGTTGAGCCTGGTGAGATGTGAACTGCCAAATTGCAGGCTGGCGGCAGTCAGCAGAAGTAGTACTGCACTCTAACCACTGTGCCACCGTGGCATATCTATATATCATCTCTATATTTCTTTATATATTTTATATATATTTATATCTCTATCATCAATATCTATATCTATATCTCTATCATCTATATCTATATCAATTTATCTCTATATCTATCTATCTATCTATCTATCTATCTATCTATCTATCTATCTATCTGTCTGTCTATCATCTATTTTTCTATCTATCTATTTATCTATCTATCTATCTATGTCTGTCTGTCTATCTATCTATCTATCTATCTATCTATCTATCTATCTATCTATCTATCTATCTATCTATCATCTCTCTGTCTCTCTCTCTCTCTTTCTCTCTCTCTCTCTCTTATATATCAAATTTGACATTGACTTGATATTCTTAAGCAACGTAGAACTAAGGAGAAATTTCCTGACAGTGAGAAAAATTAATCAGTGCAGGGATAGGATTCAAAAATTGCAGCAACCTCTTCTCTGCCTGGTTGCTGGGTGGGCATGGCCATTGCTCCAGAAGCCAAAAACGGGCCCATTTTTGGACATCCAGAACTTCTGGCAGGCCTGTTTTTCACACACCTCTGTGGGAGCCTCTGCATTGACCAACTTCATTATTCTGTTCTGACATATGTAGAAACTGCTCACCTCCCTCACAGGTTCTTGGGGATGAACGTTAATTTGAAGGCACCCTGAGAATATCGAATGGCAGAGGAAGCTCCAGGGATGTGGCTGAATTAAACCAGGTAATATTTATTTGCTTGCTTATTTATTAAATTTATATAGCCATCCAGGTCTTACATTACGGACCCTGCTATGAATCCTGAAAGCGGTGATCCTATGGGTGTTCCTTTGATTTGTTGGTATATTATTCTGTCAAATTAAAAATATGTAGTTAGGCAGCGGTCGATGAGATCCATAATAAATAAAATAAAATAAAAAATAGGAGCAAATAGACAACCCACACAAAACCATCAATGATGAATTCAAAGGTATAAAATAAAATTTCAACAACGTGCTTTCAATAACATGCAAAAAGGGGATTGGCATGACCTTGGGACACTGCAACCATCATAAATATGAATCACTTGCCAGGCCTCTGAATTTGGATCACATGACCCTGGGGGGGGGCTGCTGCAAAGGTCATGTGATC